>CM046042.1:2591573-2816573 GCA_025215565.1 Flaveria ramosissima
TTAAAGTTAGACAATAATTTATAGGAAGGATGTGTTATGATTTATATTTCCTTAAGTAATGTAATAAACTTTTACAAAATATCGATGATTTTCTTTAAAACTGTAAGAAATAATAAATACGTTTTACCTTTAAAAATAACTAAATAAGTTGGGTGAAAAGCATTCTCATAAGCATGATTTATCAAATATTAATCGAATCATATACATTTAGGGTCTTGATTAATCGGAGTCTAACGTATAGACCTTTTCTTTGATCGCATTCAAGGTGAGTTCTTCGGTACCATTTTAAATATTGTTTTAGTTGAACTGTTTTGGGAAAAAGCATGATGAATATTATATATATATATATATAATGGGTAAAACGAGACTAATATATGTTATGAAGGTATAAGTTGGGTCAATAGTATAATTGTATACTGTTGAGCCCCTAAATCCCCCCATAATCATTAACCTCGGGGAGGCTGCAGACTATATTGGTAGATCTATCGGGTTAGAAGGGCCCGCTCTCGCGACCAGTCGTACTGGTTAGGTTGTAGCGAGGGAGTTTATATGTTTGGACTGTTGTGGGGAAACGACGTGTTTCTTAGCTTGATTATGGACTTATGACCTAAATTAATCATAGTACCTAGCTAGTCTATGTTTAGTTTATTATATCTTGATACATCATATCTGTTAGGACCTGGTATTTGAACGAAATACCGAGTGATTAGCGTGTAAACCAGATCAAATAGTGCAGAATCCTATTTGATTGGCGATCCAATCAGTGAGAACACACGAAGAATCAGTAAAGAATTGAATCTAACGTTAAGAATCAAATGAAGATCGATCTAATGTGTTCTATGAACTTGGAGAACGAATTGGGAGGCTTCTGGACGGCTAGGGTACGTCTGGAGTCGAAATAGAATGAATGCTTACGTTTTTCCACGAATTGGGTTGTATTTATAGGTTAGTATTGTTCATTCGTGCGACTGGACCATAAGTATGGTTCAGTCGTGCGATTGAACCATGCGGTTGATTCATCCGCACGACTGAGTGTTCAGTCGTGCGACTGAGCCAATCTTATGTTACAGTCATACGACTGATCCAGTCTCCTGGTTCAGTCGTGCGACTGAGTGAATCGTATGAAGTTATTCATGTGTGTGGTCCATTCGCATGGGCCATTCGCATGAGAACTTCATTGTGTTAAGTTTGAATGTATTAATTAATATAACATTAAGTGTAACCATTCAACCAACCACAAATCTAATTAACCAATTCATCATCGACTCCTTAATAAAATATTAAACATTATCAATCACAAACAATCAATATCATTTCATTAATCATTTCACATTACATCAGAATCAGATAAACAAGATCTATTACATTTAAATCATGATCTAGGGACATACATGTATCAACAAACTCCCCCTTGGACCTAGATCTCTCTAATGTCTTGTTTTCTGCATCACCTCCTCATATTTCTTGTACTTGTCCTCTTTTGTGACTCCCGCGTGAATCTCAAACGCGAAGCAGAGTCTTATGACGTTCTGGAACTGGAGGGCTTGTACAATATCCTGCGTATCATAGAACAGTGGCCACTTGTATAGCGTGTAGACATCATTTGCTGACAAGTTGGCAAGCCACATTGGGTCGAATACCCTGATCGTATCCATTTGGCCCTCTTTGTTTAGGACTATGACCGCTTCTGTTGTTCTCCAATCGTAGTACCACCACTTAATGTGTGGAGTGAAGTCCTGTGGCATTTCCCTGAGTGGGATTCTTGACATTGTGCGCGGAGGACTCCACTTCAACACTATCTTTGGCTCGCAGTAATGGCATCAACCTCAGACCTTCTGATATACCTTGTAGGCTGTTGGGGTCTGAAGTTAACCCACCTGGTGTGGTACTCCTTCTTTAGGGCAGCCTCAAACCAGCCTGACATCTTTCTAGGGTCAGCATACAAAAGCTTTAATTTGGCCAGCTGGTTGAGCTCAAAACCAGGTAGAGTCTTCAGATCATGTGGGAATCTGAAGTACTCTATGCCCTTTTCCCTCTTAACTGCATATACGTTAAGGTCCTCAAAACACGCCCACGCTATGATCCTGCCAGACACCTTATGATGTTTCTTGACTCTGTAGAGTTTGGTGTAGGCATCCTGTTTCGGTGTAGCGCAGTGGGCTCTAACTTCTTCAAAACACGCAGCCCACTCAGCCTTTCGGATATCAACATCATCATTTGAGGCTTGAGCCGTTCCCTCTGCTTTCTCTGACTCTTGCTCCATTTTGTCTAACACCTCGAATGTATCGCTAACAAGGGATTCACCCAGATTGGGGACCACATTTCCCTCATTGTCAGCATACTGAGGGTAGTGCTCAGTAGTGACATCTTCAATCTCGATTTCATCAACATCGTTGAGCTCTTCGTCACTGGTCGAGTCGCATGTCGGAGCATCCTTCACTATCTCATCTGGATTGAGCTTGAAGATCTCTGCTAGTTGCTCGTTTGATAGGTCGTGAATTATTTCCCCTTCTTTAGGGGTATAACTCACCGACCTCCTTACGATCCCTTGCAGATCAAGAATCATTGTTAGCTGAGTCTTGACCTGCTGAAGGGGAGCAACATCAAACTCATCCCTTTGGTAATTTTGATCTGTTTGATTTCAACATTCAACACATCAACCATTAGTAATTAATCAAAACAGAAATGCATTAAACTTAATATAAACATTGAATACATAGGTTTAAATACATGATTCAAATACAGAAGTTTTTAAATACATAAACATCTAATCTTTACTTTTGTCCTGGATCATCGGCTCATCACTTGGTGGAGCAGAGGAGGAAGCTGGTTGGTCTTGTCTATTTGGATCTCCTCTCCTGACCTGGAGCAGAGGCCGATGCAGCTGCATCCCTCCTTCTGCATCATCATCTTCATCCTTCTCCTCTGTCTTTTCTTCTTCAGTCCCCTCATCCTCCTCCGTCTCATCCTCATCATCCTCATTATCATCTTCATCATCATCATCATCATCATCTCCGTCTCCCTATTTGATCTTCAGGGGCTCCTCTTTAGATCCCTTTAGCTTTAACATGATCGTCTTCTTCGCCTCCTCCAACTCCTCTATCTTCTTGTTTGATGTGACACTATGTGCTTGGAGTTGGGCTATCTCATGGCTCTGAGCAGCCATCTGTTGGGCCTGCTCCTCTATCACTCGAGCCTGCTCTGCAATCTGGTGAGACTGTGCAGCAGTCAGGTCAGCAAGCTGGCGGATCTGAGCCGACTTCTCTTCGTCAGCAGCTAATAAGCGCATCACCATCCTGTTGAGCGCAGAAAGCTGTTCCTCTACCCCAATTGGAGGTAGAGGTGATCCATAAGTATGAGAGGGATGGGCTGAGGGTCCAGCTTGGTGGGTAGTGGTGGTGGTGGTGGCTGTAGTGAAGATGGGTCTGTGAAATGGTGTAGGTGATGTGGGAGTGAAGGATATGGTGGTAGAAGGTATCTGTACAGTGGTGGGTGGGAGGTGTGGTGGCTGTGGTAGCTGTGGTGGCTGTGGTGGTGGATGGTGTGCCTATGGAAGTGGTAGTGGTGGTGGTAGCGGTAGTGGCTGTGGTGGTAACGAAGGTCAAACGTCTCTTCTTCTTCTTTTGCTCGTGGGGCTGAGCCATCCTTTTCCTCCTCGTTCCCGTCGAGGTGGATGCTCCCCCTACAACCCGGCTAGCTGACTCCGGTGCATAACTCGGATCAGTAGATGTCTCTCCTGAGTCTCTTGGGCGTTCACCAACCGCCCTTAGCCCATACTCTGTGGGAACAACCTTGCTTCCCACAGTTCTTGTCAGGGGCTCCTCATCCGACTCCTCTTCCTCCTCACCAGGAACAAAGTCCTGATGGAAACCAGCAGACTCGGCTATGTCTCCAGCTGGGGCAGACACTGGAGGTATAACATCAGAAACTGTGCCTCTCGATGGAGTAGGCATATCATCCCCAGCGTCCCCACTGTCGTCATCATCGGAATCATGCTCTGGGAGCAGTAGCCTCTCGTCATCTGAATCACTATCATCATGACGCCACTTGCGTCTCCCCGGCGCCACATATCTCTCATTGGCCAAATGGCCAATCAACCTCTTAACCTGGGGCTTCACCTGCTTGCCCCTATACACTCTCATCCGACCCAAGGTCATGTCATCCAAATCTCAAGTGCCACAGCATCATGGCTCTCCTTGGGAAGTAGAGGCAGCTTCTCGTTGAAGATCAGCTGAGAAACCTAGGGTACATACAAAAACCCTCCTTCCCCTTAGCCTCCAGGTTCTCCACCAGATAAGAAAAGATCATACTCGAAAAGCTGAAAGGGTGGTTCAGCACCAGTGCCACGTAGGCATTTTGAATCTGGTATGATAGGTCATCGAACCCACCCCTCCTCGAAGCAATACACTTCAGGATCACATGCGCCAAGTACTTGTACTGGGGGCACAGGTTGCTCTTGTTGAGCACACCTGAGTTTATGTCCCCAGCGTACTTGATCCTGAGAAAGCAGCCTCGGACAGTAAGTGGATGTAATCTGGTGGGGTGATCAACATCGTCCCCAAACTCGAGAACTCTCTGGATATCAGTAGCTGTAACCTCAATATCATGACCAAGAATGGAGCTCCGTATACTGTAAGGCTCACGAGAACGATCCACGGAGGCATTCTCCCAGAATGCCTGGTGTAATGACCTGTAAGGCGTGCACGGTGTAGATATAGCCTTATGTATCCGGGAACGTCTAAGGAAAGCTATAATCTCTGTAAACTCGGCCACGTTCCGAGTAGTATGATCCAAGTGAGCACATATGTTGTGCTTTGGATTAATGGACCATCTATCAGCCATTTGCCTGAAACACAAGACACAGAACCATTAGTACATAATACATCAAAATTCAGTTCTAAGTGTAATGTTTAAATTCATTCTGATTCATTCGTGCGAATGAATCATGCGACTGAAGTCAGTCGGTTGTCCTTTCATGCGACTGAGCTCATTCGGTTGAATGTGACATGCGACTGAGTTCAATCTGCTGACTGAGTCTGCGATTGGTTCAGTCAGCCGACTGAGCTCATTCGCATGGTTCATTCGGCTGATTGACCCAATCGCAAGATTCAATCGTGCGATTGGAGTTCATCCGGACGACCAGTCGCATGTCCCACTGTTCAGTCGCCTGTGGTTCGAATCTTGATCAAAACAAGTGATTTAACATGGGTTACCGGTTCAATAGACTCGCCATCTAATCACTAATAACCTATTAACCTTAATTTTAACATTTTGCTTAGTTTAGGTTGGTTATTAGGTCATGTTTAGTCCGTTTCTTGTTTTCATTCGAAAATCGCGAAATTAGGGTTCCATTCTTCCGTTTTCGGTGAGATTTAACTTCAATCTACCTGTATAAACAACAGCGATCGTCAGAGAATCAATATATTGTAAAAGCACGGTCTAGCGAAATTTTGGCAGAGTAACGGGAAGAAGTGCGATTTAGGAGCGATTGAGGGTTATGAGTAAAATGCGATCGACTTTGCCCCTTTAAATACTGAATCTGAGCTCAATCGGCCGACTGGCCTCATTCGCTCAGCTCATTCGGGCGACTGAGGCTCAATCGTGCGATTGGCCCAGTCAGTCGCATGCAGTTGGCCGACTAAGGTTCAGTCGGTCACTGACTCAATCGTGCCCTTTTATTCGCACCTTCAGTTAACCGACTGAGTCTCAGTCGGTCGACTGATTCATTCGCCCCCTTCCATTCGGTCGAATGGATCATTCTGATAAGCCATTCGGGTGAATGGCTCAATCTCCTGTCCAGTCGTGCGAATGGGATCCATTCGCATGGTTGGTCCATACTTATGGTCCAATCGTGTGAATGGGTCATACTTATTAAATTTTCTGCCATTTTAAACATTTTACTTTTAAGACTCTTTTAACTTTTGAAATTAACATTATGAGCTTTTGATCATCTCAGACATGATCATTTTAACTTGAAACTTTTTGATCACCTCAGACGTGATCCTTTTAAACACTTTGTCATCTCAGACGTGACCCTTTTAAACTTTGAAAACACATGTGGTCATATCAGACATGACCCTTTTAGTGAATTGATCCCATACTGATTTTCATGATGTAGTCCGACAAACAAACAAACTAAAATGACTAAATAAATTAGAAAATTTAAACTAAGGTACAAAAAATAAACTTGTTTTTGGCTTTTTGCGAGAGGTAAATCCTAAGATGGAGATCTACGGGATTTGGTTCCAGAATAGGCAGCTTCAACTTAGATTGACCACACCTAGTCCAATTCAATTTTGGAATCATACAGGCAAGTCAAATCATTTGGGACTTGTTATCAAAATCTTTTGATGCTCAATTCTTGGTTTTCATCCAGAGTCGTTAGCAAGTTTAGGAAATCATACTGAAACTATTAGATTGCCACATTGATTTGAACTTTCAAGAATTGCAGCCACAATGATTGTCAATATGTTTGTCCTCTTAAATCCATACACAGACTTTTGACACAGACTGGTGATAGTTTTAGGTTTAATTATTTCAACTAACATATGTGGATCCCACACTTATATGCTAATCAACATTCCTCAGGAGCTTTTGAGCGGTCTACGGGTATTTTTACAAGAAGAGACTATTCTTAGAGCTTTCAAAGAGAAGCCAATCCTCAGGTCAGTGCCATCGCACAGCAGAGAGGCGGCAAACAACAATAAATTCTAGAATATCTAGGTTATGCTTATCCTTAGGTCAGTGCCATCGCACAGCAAAGAGGCACACAACCTATCTCCTTGTTAGAGCAGCTTAATTTTATTTTGCACAAAATGCACCAACAACATAAGTCATTAGTTTGATAGCATTTGTCTTTCATTTTTTTTCGTGCTTTGCTCTATTTATGGTCATCCGCACACATTTGTGGCGTTTACATGCTCATTACCCCTTATTGGAATATTGTTGATTGTGTTAACCAGAGATAAGATGGAAGCCCACAGTCAGTTGAACAACTTAGTTTGATCTTGAGATCACCAGTCAGGTCTAATCATCTATTGTGTTGAATCTACCGACATATCATTTGTGGTCTAGCAACCTCTAGGTCTACTCTCGTTGTGTTACCTTAGTAGTTACCAGTTTTTCTATCATCTTCCCTTTTATATTGCTTAGACTACACAGATTATACTTTGAATTTTTGCATCTTTTCTAAATTAAATTTTAAAGTCCCTCTTGATTTGTTCCTGTGTACTATCATTTTTCAAGGGTTTGAATCGGTATCACAGATACGATCTACCTTATATCAGCTATCCACTCCTTCTCCCTCGTTTTTTTTTTAATGTTACTTGCTGACTTATTCTCCCCCTAAAATACTAAAATCATAAATGGTTTAATTATTTTAGGATTTTAATAAACAGCAAAATAACATGAGTTTAATTTAAACAGACTAAAATAAATAAGGAAAATAAAATAAAATAAAAAGGAAAAATTAAGTAAACTACATCGGACTACACATGATCATCATCAGGAATAACATCACTTTTCTTTTTAACGCCGTTGACCTCTAACAAATATTGAAAACGTGGTTTATCAAAAGCTTTAGTATAGAGGTCAGCGCGTTGAAAATCAGTATTAATTTTTACCACATCAATTAAGTTCTTTTCAAAACAATCTCTTATGAAATGGTATTTAATACCGATATGTTTGGTCTTTGGATGTTGGACCGGATTTTTAGTTACTGCAATTGCAGCAGAGTTATCAACAAAAATAGGAGTAGAAGAGAACTTTAAACCGTAATCCCGCATTTGCTGTTGAATCCAGATGATTTGTGAACAGCAACTTGCAGCAGCAACGTATTCGGCTTCACAGGTTGACAATGCAACCGATGTCTGCTTCTTACACTGCCAGGTAACTAATCTTCTCCCAAAGAATTGACACCCTGCTGATGTAGACTTATAGTTCATCTTGCATCCCCCGTAATCCGAGTCACTATACGCCGTGAGCTCAAAGTCATCATCATGAGGGTACCATAACCCAAGTGTGGGTGTACCCTTCAGATAACGAAATATCCTCTTGACCCCGATCAGATGGTTGACCTTAGGCTTAGCCTGATATCTAGAACATAAACATGTAGCATACATGATATCAGGTCTTGAGGCAGTGAGGTACATAAGGGATCCAATCATTCCTCGGTACATTGTGGCGTCCACTAGATCTCCATTTTCATCAGGTGCTATATCATGATTGGTAGCAAGTGGAGTCCCAGCAGCAGAAGCATTCTCCATGTCAAAGTGACTGAGAATGTCTCCCACATACTTGGTCTGATGTAAAAAGATCCTTATGGTGTCTGATCCACCTGTAACCCGAGAAAGAACTTCATCTCCCCCATAGCACTCATCTCAAACTCTTTCTTCATAACTGCTTCAAACTCTTTGCATAACTCTTCGTTCTTTGAACCAAAGATTATGTCATCGACATAGATCTGTACGAGCAGTAGGTCTCCATCTTTTTCTTTGATGAACAGCGTGCAGTCAATGACTCCCCTGCGAAAGCCGTGTTTCACAAGATGAGTCGAGAGTTTCTCATACCAGGCTCTTGGAGCTTGATGAAGCCCGTATAAAGCCTTGTCGAGTTTGTAAACTCTATCCCGATGATAAGGATCTTTAAATCCCTCGGGTTGACTGACATAGACTGTTTCTCTGATTTCCCCATGAAGGAATGCACTCTTCACATCTAATTGGTAGACTTTAATCTTCATGTACGATGCATGGGCAAGGAAGATACGAATGGCTTCCATCCTTGCCACGGGTGCAAACACTTCATTGTAGTCAATTCCCTCGACTTGGCGAAATCCCTGAACCACCAGTCGAGCCTTGTTCCTGATGATGACTCCTTGGTCATCCTTCTTGCATTTCAAGACCCATTTGGTGCCAATGACTTTAGCACCTTTAGGTCTATCAACCAGAGTCCATACACCTAACTTCTTGAACTGAAGAAGTTCTTCTTGCATGGCACTCACCCACGCCTCATCATTTAGTGCATCACTGACATATTTTGGCTCAAACTGCGAGACAAAACACCGATAAGCACCATCATGAATATATCCTTTCTCCATAACCGAGGCGTAATCAGCTGAGTATAGCTGATTTCAGGTTTGTACTCCTGATCTGACATCCCCAATGACATTGTCTAGGGGATGATAGATGTTTAGTCGTGATCCTGGAGTAGTAGGAACAGCTACCTCATAGCCAAGATTATGAACATTTGGTTCTGCATCTGAGGTAGTTGGAGTTTGAGGTTCCGAAGTCGAAGGTGCATCACTGTTTGATGCTTGTGGACTTTCAGGAACTGGAACCTGTTCCTCCTGACTGTTCTGATCATCTTCTTCAGCTTCATCTTCAGAGGAGGAATCACTGTCATCGACTACTCCCCCTGACTGAGTAGATGATTCTCCCTGTGAGCTAGATGATGTTGAATCATGAGATGGTGTATTTAAGATATCATACATCATCCGAGTAGCTAACTCGTCATCCGAAGGAGAGATAGGGATGTTGAAGGACTTGAAGAATCCATCATAGTCGAAAAAGTAGGCGGGTCCTTTGCCAGTAGGTGGTGTGGTATATATCTGAACGTCAACATTACACCACACTTCTACTAGACCCGTTGAGTTGTTGTAAACCCTCTTGTTCGATATGTTGTATCCTAGAAAGATTCCTTCATCAGCCTTCTCGCTGAATTTACCTTCTTGTGTTTTCTTCAGAAGTGTGCACGGCGCGCCAAATGGTTCGAGATACTCCAAATTCGGTTTGCGTCTTTGTAGTATCTCGTAACATGTCTTTCCGTGGCGCTTGACAATCAGAACTCGATTCAGTGTATAACATGCATCAGCTACTGCCTCATTCCAAAATTGGATAGGCAGTTTCGAGTCTGCCAGCATAGTTCGTGCTGTCTCTATCAAGCTTCTGTTCTTTCTCTCAGCAACACCATTCATCTGAGGCGTGTAAGCAGAAGTGAATTGATGCACAATTCCCTTTTCCTTGCAGTAAGCCTCCATCCACTGATTCTTGAATTCCGTCCCGTTGTCTGAGCGTACTTGTCTTACCTTCAGCTTGTAGAGAGATTCCAGTGTGTTTACTAACTCCTTGAATGACTCGAATGTTTCTGATTTGGACTTCAGAAACATTACCCAAGAGAACCTTGAGTAGTCATCAGTAACCACAAAACAGTACAAGTCGCCTGCAATGCTCTTTGTACTAACTGGACCAAACAGATCCATGTGAAGAAGTTCAAGAGGAAGTTCTATTGAGTGAACTTTCTTTTCCTTATGAGACTTCTTCGTCTGTTTGCCTTTCTTGCAAGCTACACAAAAATCAGGAAGCTAGAAGTTCTTGACATTAACTCCTCTCACAAGATCCTTCTGAATCAAGTGATTCATCTTCCTTTGACTAATGTGTCCCATTCTCCTATGCCAGGAGATGGAATCCTTCTTAGTAGCTTTAGATAGAAAGCACTGAACCTCATGATCCGCTGTAGAAGCTGTTGACAGATCTAAAACATAAAGGTCTTTATATCTTGAAGCTGTCATCCGAACTTGGTCCTCTGGAATCACGTAGTCTTTCTTCAGCACGTAACACTTCTTGTTGTCAAAGATGACCATAAATCCCTTATCACAGATTTGGGAAAAAAGTAAGTTGTTTTGAAGTTGTTGAACGTAGTTCACCTTATCAAACTTAACTTTCTGATTTCCCACTTCTCCCTGAGCTGTGATATAGCCTCCCTTGTTTCCAGCAAACGAAACATGCCCTCCTTTTATTTGCTTGACGTTTGATAAAAGAGCCCTGTTTCCTGTCATGTGCCTGGATGCTCCGCTGTCTACAATCCACGTGTTGGTCTCAGCACTGTAGCGAACACCCTGAGTTGGTTCAGAAGAGTTAGCCATCAACGCAGCATCAGATGTCTCTGGTTCTGGTGATTCTGTCTTTTCTGTCTTTGCTGTGGAAGTCTCCTCTTTAGGCTTGTAGCTGACCTCAGTTGCAGTTGTCTCTTCAATATTTGACATCGCTATCTCAACTGCAATATCTCCTTCACTTGCGGAATCATCGTCTAAGTCTTCTACACTTGCAATGTTTGATTCCCCTGGAGAGACAAACCTAAAGCTCCAGTCCTGTCCTTCATCATCATGAGCAGTCAAGGCTTTTGGATCCTTGCTTGATGAAGTAGAGCTAGTAGCTTGCTTGTCCTTCATCATCATGAGCAGTCAAGGCTTTTGGATCCTTGCTTGATGAAGTAGAGCTAGTAGCTTGCTTGTCTTGACGAGTGAAGGACGAGAATGGGTTCCCGTTCCCCGTCTTCTTTGGCTTAACACATTCTCTCTTGAAGTGCCCCTTCTCTCCACAGTTAAAGCAGGTCACTTTACTCTTGTCAAAGCCAAATGTGGTATCCTTAGTAGCTACCAAGTTCTGTCCGGTCTTTTTCACAAACTTCTTCGCCCTCCGGACAGCACTAGCTAAGGCCCACATAATATCCATTCTCTCCAGCTCCATCTCGTCCACCTGCTCGTAGTCCTCGTCTGCCAGATGGCTATTTCCAATCTTCCCAGCAACAAGTCCATCATAAGAATGAACTACTGCAGCCAAAAGATCCATGTGTTCTCGAGCTACTTCTACAGTCACATTACCGAGGTTCTCGGTCTTCAGTTTAGTAGCATTCGCTTCAGATCCAATATAATGGGTACAAGAAGACCCCGACGTGTCTGATCCTGAAGGAGAAGCATGTGAAGGACCCGATGAGCTAGACACAAATGCAGTCTGGAGAGGTGTTCCAGATGTCTTAGCTTGAGGCGTGGCATTGTACAAAGCTGGATTCTGAGTGTACGAAGACTTTTGAGCTCTGTACTTCATCCTAAGTGCTTCTTCTCGCAACTTTAGAATGAATTCATCGATATCCAGCTTTGCCAGCATTTCATTCTGTCTCAGGTTAGACACGAATGAAGCCCACTTTTCCGGCAATCCGTCTGCAAAGTTAGTAACTTTTTCTTCCATGGTAGTAGCAACCCCATGTGTATGCAGTTCGCTCATCAGATGGTAGAATCTATCTATAACATCGTCCAAACTCTCGTTTTCCATCGATGAGAAGTTATCGAATTCCTTCTTTAACTCCTTAGCCTTGATTGCCTTCAGCGAAGCATTCCCGTCGTACCTCTTTTCCAGCTCATCCCATAGTTTCTTGGACTGCTTATTCTCTGAGTACTGGTGGAAAATGTATTTAGGGATAGACTGTGTGATCAATGCATAGACTCTCTTCTCTGCATTATACTTAACCTTCTGCGCGTCTGTCATCCCTCCTAAAGTTAGCTTTACTCCATCGGCTCCCACCGGAGTACTATACCCAATCTCGATAGCTTCCCACAGATTTGGATCCACTCCATTGAGGTAGATCTCAAAACGTTGTTTCCAATGGGGAAACTCATCTAACGTTAAGTGCTTTGGTGGTTTATTATGATTACCCACCTCACTCTCAAGTAACAGCAGGTTCTAGATCCTAGAGTCCTTTCCAGCAGTAAAGGCTGACATTTGATCTTTTATGGCGAATAACTTTAAGTCTAATAAAACAAACTGTCAACTGGTGCGACTGAAGGATGCGATTGGGCTATCCGTGCGAATGAACTATGCGACTGGTTCAATCGTGCGGCTGAACTAAGCGATTGGTTCAGTCGTGCGAATGAAGCTGATGCGTATGAACACTGCGAACGAACGGTTCAATCGTACGAATGGAGATGCGACTTGGTCCAATCGTGCGTCTGGGCAATGCGAATGAGGTCCAGTCGTGCGAATGGCTCACTCGTGCGACTGAAGCTGCTGTTTTGCGAAAATTTCTAGGTTAAACGTGTTTTAGCCGTAAAAATTCGAAATTTTGCAAACTCTAATCGCCTAAGTCCGTAGAAACCAAACTTTGATGAGCAGGGAACGTCCAAGATCACTTTTGACACAAAAGATTGCGTTTTTAGTGTAAAAACACAAACTTTTTATCAATCTTGATTGAATCACACGTAATCAAGAGCCAATGCTCTGATACCACTTGTTAGGACCTGGTATTTGAACGAAATACCGAGTGATTAGCGTGTAAACCAGATCAAATAGTGCGGAATCCTATTTGATTGGCGATCCAATCAGTGAGAACACACGAAGAATCAATAAAGAATTGAATCTAACGTTAAGAATCGAATGAAGATCGATCTAATGTGTTCTATGAACTTGGAGAACGAATTGGGAGGCTTCTGGACGGCTAGGGTACGTCTGGAGTCGAAATAGAATGAATGCTTACGTTTTTCCACGAATTGGGTTGTATTTATAGGTTAGTATTGTTCATTCGTGCGACTGGACCATAAGTATGGTTCAGTCGTGCGATTGAACCATGCGGTTGATTCATCCGCACGACTGAGTGTTCAGTCGTGCGACTGAGCCAATCTTATGTTACAGTCATACGACTGATCCAGTCTCCTGGTTCAGTCGTGCGACTGAGTCAATCGTATGAAGTTATTCATGCGTGTGGTCCATTCGCATGGGCCATTCGCATTAGAACTTCATTGTGTTAAGTTTGAATGTATTAATTAATATAACATTAAGTGTAACCATTCAACCAACCACAAATCTAATTAACCAATTCATCATCGACTCATTAATGAAATATTAAACATTATCAATCACAAACAATCAATATCATTTCATTAATCATTTCACATTACATCAGAATCAGATAAACAAGATCTATTACATTCAAATCATGATCTAGGGACATACATGTATCAACAATATCGTTTTGAAAACCAAATGTTTGTAAGATTTAAAACCCTAAACGCTCACCAACTTTATGTTGACTGTTATTATCTTTCATGCTTTTCAGGATTATAGGTAAGCTCTGTATGAAAATATTGGAATGTGTCTTTGGAGGGTCAAACGTGTCGGTTGTTTACAAGTAGTGATAACCTAATAAAGAAATGTCGTTGCTTTGACTAAACAATGTGGTTGTAAATTTAACTGTCTATCACTATGTTATGTTTGAAAAGCGTTTAAAGGACGATTCTTTCGTAATCAACTGTTAAATCATTCACGTTTGACTATAATCGTTGGAATAACTCCAACTTCCGTTATCACCACGTTACGTGACTTTCACTGCGATTTTTGGGGTGTGACAAAGGGAGCAAGAATCACCACTTTACTCATCACAAAGATGATTCAAGTGGCTCATTAGGTCTCTTTAAAAGGACGTACAAGTGATGCACGACCCTTTAGATATAACATAATGTGTTTTCACAAGCATTATATGGGATGCATTTACAAAATCCCATTAGATAGACGAAAACAAATTTCTTGAAGATTACAATATAAGTGCATGGTATTGTTACATTAAACTACAAATACTGATGTATTTTTATCTGTGTAGGATCGAGCGACAACAAAAAAAAGCATAAAGAAAAAGACACTATAACAACATTGATGCATTTGTATTGAACGGAGATAAGGGAAGCTCATCTTTCTTGTTGACGAATTGAAACATGATTAGATCGCTCGCGCTTTTATGATATCAAAGCTCATTTCACTTGGGTCTGTGGCTTGCAACTCGACTTGGATTCCATCCAATTCTCTCTTGAATCTGTCCTTAGAGCTTGCATACACCATCTTTGCTCTCACCTTTGATGTATCTGGTGCCCTGGTTAAGTTTTAAACTTTACTATCTTAGTTTAATAATTAAGCTGATCATTTTCATAATTGTATTACCAAGCAATGAAGAAAATCTTGCTTTTCTGGCAATTCTCATCGGTGGTAAAGTCAAAGTCGAAGACAGCATAACGACATTCATTGATGGGAAGAGAGTTTGTGAAATCCTCATAGCTCTCATCAGGACTTCCAACCTTCTCAACAATCACTTGCTGCTCTTCGATCTTGAAAATTATGAATCGGTAGTTCCTCTTTGCTTTTAGCTCCAAGAACTTCAACTTGCATTCATCATCCACGGCCATTCCAGACGCCGCGTTCGCCTAACAAACATATTATCACAACAATAGCGACCAAAACAAACAAAAGAACAAAGACCGATGAGTATAGTAAACAAAATTTACAATAACCTTAGAAACTAATCATTGCATGCACGAGAAAATAACAAACAATAACACATTAACTTATATTACAAATCATGAGTGATGTTGTTGCATTCATCCATGGTCTCTTAATACCGCGAAAACCACTTGATGTGTGAGAGGATCATGTGAAAACAAACACATAATATACATGATTGAAGTAAAAGAATGCAATTTTTTTGATGGACAAGAAATGAATGCATACCATGGTTGGAGGTGTTAGGGAGAATTAGATTGATAAAAAATTATAACGAAGAGAAAGAAAACAAAGAGATGCTAGAAAATTGCAAGGTTTAGTGAACAAGGATAAAAGAAAATTGCGGGGAAAATTAAGGTCTTCAGCTTCTTTTGCATTACCACCCATTCACTCCTATTTTTAATATATACATACATACTTCGTTTGATATATTTGTTTCGATATATCTAACTAGTAACAACTAAAATAGTTTTATCTTATATAATATTTTGACATGATAACTACTCATTTTATAGCAATGTGTGGATAAACAACGCGTTGCAATAGGGATACTTTTTAAGGTTTGGTTACGGTGACTCATACATTAACGTTGACCCCTTGCTTTTGATTTATTTTTTACTTTGGAACATTGATGAATATAAATATATTGCAGCAATATATATAGAACTTTATTAAAAATTCATATTCTTAAAGATAAAGAGCAACAAATCATTGAAGTTACTTTGACTCATACATGTGTGCTTTTAATGAGCTATACATTACTACTAACAACTACGCATTGCAAAAAATTTACGCGCACCATTGATAAAAATAAACACAACGTATTGAAAAAATTGAAAATTTATAAAATTTCATCTTTTAAGAGTTACAAGAAGAAAACAAAAAAAAACCAGTAAAAGAACAGAAACTTGAATCAGCTTCGACGGTTTGTACGTTTGTGACTATCACGTACAAGTCAATTTTTAAATAAAATTTACATCAATACGTAGTTTAAAAGAAATATCTCGAAAATATATAATGATAAGTTTTATAAAACATGTTATTTTATCGTCATAATAGAAAAAGAAAATGTCTTTAAAGTTAATTATAATACTAAATTGTTAAAAATAAAAAAAAATCAACAAAACTCTTAGCGTATGTGTTATAAGACTTGGTTGAAAAAAAAAGCTACCAAATGGCTAACATCTAGACATAAAAAGTTTTTCACTAAAAAATGCCTCAAAAATGTAATGGGATGGGAGGGGCTTGGTTGAGGCTTGAGAGTTTGATTGGTGATTAAATAACTATTATTTAAATAATGTTATTTTTAACTTAGTTTATTTATATATTAACAAATGTAATTTTAATGACCCAACTTTTACGTTAGTTAATTAATAAATACACTTATAATTAAAAAAATTAAAGTTTCTTTAAAATTTATTTATATAAAAAATACAACTAAAAATAGAAAAAGGGGAAAATCCTTAATTTAAAATAAAAAACCACAAACGCAAATCAATAAACACAAACGCTCAATATCTTTTTTTGCTGACTCTGTTTTTTTTAAGTTTTATTTAATCATTGTGTGGGTATGAAAAAGTTTTGAGAATAATGCCTCACTTTGGATAAATACCATTAAACAAATAGTATCAATACTTGTACTCTTGATCATTCACATAGAAGATTTGCCTAGGTGCAACTCCATCAACGATATCGTTGAAAATCGAAGACGAATGAAAAACGTTGATGTTGTTGTTGGATCCGGCTGTACCAAAGAAAGCATGTCAAATTCAAATATCATATGATGCCACAACTTCAAGCATAATGCTGGGTCAGGATGATCATCTCACTTATGTTGCCCTCGCCAAGCCGTGGGACAGTTTCCCAGGGCCAATGCGTGCAATCAATGCCACCAAGCATCCCGGGAAGGTCGTGGACTTCTTCAAGCACCTCGTATACTCGTTAGTATCACTCCACGTTGGCTTCTAAGATATCTCTTCCCATATTTCCAAACCACACCGATATGTAGTATTGATATTATTATTATAAAAGAAAAATAATAATAACAATAACAACAACATAAAAAATTTACATTGGCAAAAATATTTCAAGACTATCGTGGGATACGTTTTCGAACATCTTCAAGTATTTGTTACACGAGTCTGGTGAGGCTCTATACGCTAGTTGACGAATAGTCGACATATATTTTTTTGTGCTCAGAAAACTGAGTACCCCTTTAGCGTTACATCTTTATTGAAAAAATTCATACGAGTTTTGCAAATCTTCAACTACTCGTAGAAAATGTCGTCGACTCATACCAAAACATCGCCTAAAAAGTTTTTCATCGTACACCGGTTTTCAAAAACGTAGTCATTTATCAATAAGTTATGAGCGTACTCACTATCCTGATCAATATATGGCTATCTTCTTAAGGGTTGTGAAGTTAAGCATTGGATTACATCATTCATAAAGTCAATCGTTAACTTGATTATACAAATGACTTGAAAAAGATTACAAATAACTTGAAAAAATTATAAATATCTAGTTCATGTTGTTATGTTTCCTCCAGTACTCCTCCCGAATTTCGTTCTTAGTCATCTCAAAGTTTTCATATCCGAATATCTTTGTCGATTTTTCTTAACAGTGACGAGATTTGTTAATTTTGTAGTTAAACTTTTAATGCCTTTTTTGAAAGTGGACGGCACATCACCTAATTATATACCTTTATTTTTAGTTCCCGCTTTTTTGTTCCTCCCCGGTGGGCGTTGAAGTTTCATGTCTGGATCAAACTTGTCATCAGGGCTGTTAAGATTGATACTCGTGATATTCGGAACTATCTTGGCTAACATTTTGGGACAATGATATTGGCTCGCTTTGATGGTCGACCATTGAGCACTATCGGAACGAAGTGCAACTTTGTAGAATTTCTCAAAATCTCGAAAACGGGCCTTTGAGAAAACATAACGTTCGACTCTTGAAAATACTCGTCCATCATACAGTTGTAAATATCCAAGTCACTTTCTACGCTTTTGTGGTTCAGCCAAGTTTTATTATAAAGATTACTAAATAAACCAACTTTCCAATGTATCTCGGTCCAATGACCAGAAAGCATGTCGGCAGTATGACTTTTTCTCCCTACACTAGCCCAAAACAATTTTCAAATCTAGCAACAAAATATAGTTTTAGTTTGATTGTACCCTACACAAGAAAGAGTAAATAGAAGCATAATTTATTTAATATACTTTGATAAATAGTTAGTGTGAAGAATATAAAACGAATATACTTGTTAGAATAAAAAACTTACCGACACGTTGATCTTCCGAGACGTTAACCCAAGCTCGTGATAATGCACATTCTTCTTCGACCGTCCAACAGTTAGCCCTTCTTCGTTAGGTTCTCGATGGTTCACTGACTTGTTTTTTCTTGTGTGCTTTCTTGTGGTTGTGGTTTGGGTATGCGTTGGGGTTCGGGTTCAGTTAGGCCAAATGGAAAGACTGACTGTTTTAACTTGGTTTGTGTTTCGGGTACTAGTTGTGTGTGAATCGGGTAAATATCATCCGCTGGCATCAGATTGTTCATATGAATCAAACTGAAATGAGGGTGGGTGTTCGATCAACTAAGGCTGGTGCAACCAAAACAAACACTTAAACAATTTTGGTGCAACTGATGAAGAACTTTCGAAGGCAAATGCTGAGCTTCCGAAGGTCATGTCTGAGAGAGCTTCCGAAGAGGAACTTCAACTTCCGAAGACAAAGTCTTCCTTCTTCCGAAGTTATCAGTTTTAGCTAAAAAGACAAATTCCTCCTTCTTCTGAAGATGAACTTCAACTTCCGAAGACAAAGTCTTCCTTCAACTTCAAATTCAAGACAATGACTACCGAAGCATGAAGACCTGAAGAATGTCTCAAGCCTCGGAAGAAGTAGCCTCTTCCGAAGTATAAGTGGCTTCGGAAGAACTTGTTCTTTCGAAGCCAATTAACCTTCGGAAGAACCTACTATGAACCAGTGGACATAAGTATGGTGCCTCTGACACTTCGTTGCAAATCTCTGAGATACTGCATGGTGCTTTTCCCACTCCCATGTAGTTGACCATACTTTATTCCACTGTTTATCTTTTATCAGTTAGTACAGTTACCAACTTTAGTTGGTGACAAAAGGTAAGTCATGGACATGTCATGACTACCAAATCTTAGATTATATTTTTTCTAAAATACCTTACTTCTAGTAATGTAGTATTTGTCTAGTTGTAAGTTACAGCTGGTATCAAAGTATATCCGGTTGTAGGTAGTAGTATATATAGTTTCTCATTGTAACTCATGTATCATGCTTGAAAGAGTCTTGTAACACTTTGAGTTGAGAAGTAATATATACAAGTATCTTGAAAATCCATTCTCGCTTGTTTTCTGTATTTATACTTAGTATATTATTATCAACTCTAAGAGGATTCTGCATCATCTATACGAGTGAGACTTAGTGAGTTTGAGAGAACATAATTGTGTTGAGTGAATAAACCCGATCTTGCAATTGGTATCAGAGCTTCTTAGGCTCTTGATTGTGAGATCTCACCATCCAAATCAACATTTTTATCAGTCATATACTCACTTCACTCAAAATAGCCCTCAACCAAAAATCTGAATGTGAGATGGGGACGATGACCAAAGCACCTATCTTCACCCCTGAAAACTTCAGATCATGGAGCAGGCGTATTGAAGGCTTCTTCAGATACCAAGACAGCAAAATGTGGAAGTCTATCAGCAATGGTCCTTACAAGCCAAAGGTTGCAGCACCAGGTGGAAATAGTGTTATGATAGAGAAGGCGGTGGAAGATTATTCTGATGAAGACCATAAACGGATGGACATTAATAACAAAGTTATGACTGTTCTGATGACTGTTATACCTAACTCCATCATGGTGGGTTTTGAGCATTGTAAGTCAGCCAAAGAACTATTTGACGCCTTGACCCAGATGTACTCCAGCTCAAATGACTCCAAGAAAGATTCACTGAAGCAACAATTTGAGAACTTTACTTATATTGCTGGAGAGACCCTTAGCCAGCAATACTTTAGGTATATGGATCTTTTTTCCTCCCTTCAGTCTGTGGGAATAACTCTAGATTTCTCAAGAAAATTCATGAGTGCACTCCCAAATGAGTGGACGTTCTATTGTGTCTCTATCAAGAAGACTATAAACCTGAATTCCCTCACCATGACTAAACTATATGGCATCCTTGATGGATACCGTGTAGAGATGGAGAACAAGAGAGGCCACCAGGTGAGCAGATCCTCAAGCCTTCCTGCTAGCAACGCTTTAATGGTTGTTGAAGGCTCAAGAACCCCTTAACCTCAGCAGTACCTGACTTACTCCTAGCAGCCATCTTGTTCTTCTGGGCCATACATCACATTCCCTGAGACTCCAAGGTCTCAACAGGCTCAGCCAAGTCCCTTCTAGGACAGCTGTGCTTTTGTCTCAAGAAATGGATATTCTAGTGATTTTTAATTTTGTTTTGATTACCTAGAATGTTTCAGCCCAGATGATGTGGAATACACGGACATTGTCCAACAAATGGCTCTGTTAACTTACAGGGCGAAGAATTATTCAAGAGAACTGGAAGGCACTTTCCCTAAAACCCAACTAACAGCAAGTTTGGGTTTAACAAAGCAAAGGCCAAATGTTATAACTATAACCAGCTAGGCCATTTTGCTAGGAAATGCAAGGCTCCCAAATCCAATCTGGGAACCAATCAAGCCTCCACACATCCCACTACACCTAAAGCCACCGGGAAGTCAACTGAACAACACACAGCTGTTGTGGTTCAAGAAGTTGACTGGAGCTTCATGGCACAGGATGTGACCCTTGCTCAAGCATTGATGGCTGGAACTGATGACAACAAGGTATCTGAACACCTCTGTACTCCAGCTTTCATTGCTAAAGTTAAATTATATTAGAACTACAATATGGAAATTAAATCTGGAATTGAGTCTTTAAATATCCTAAAATCTGATTTTAAAAGGGTTGAATCTAACTATCAAAAGAAAATTGAAAAGTTAGAGAAAACTGTGTTCTCTTTAAAACATGAACATACTAATTGTAGGACTAAAATCAAAGATTTAATCTCCAAATTGACTGAGGCCCAAGCTCATCTAGTAATAGTTGAGGCTCAAGCAAGGAAGCATGTTATTTCTAAGCAAAACTTCCAAGCCATTCTTGCATCATCCTCCCACTCAAAGATTTATTATCAAAACAAAAGTGGGTTGGGAACCAATGAAATTGTTCCACCACATTCTTATGAGTCTATTAGACAACCAAGATGTGGGACTAAAGAGCAAGAGGTTCCAACTGTTGACCCACCACCCTATGAGTTGAAGGATGATACAACTATGGAGACCATCACAGGGAAGAACCAGGTAAATCAACCCACATCCACCGGTGATGATCAACCCCTAACTACCAAAGCCAGAAGAAACAGGGCTAAGGCAGCCAGAAAAACTGCTAAGAAAGTGGCTGAATCCAAACTGAAGATAGACCCAAAACAAAAAGGTGTGTTCATTTCAGTTGGATTCCAGGTGGTTGGAAACTCTGATCCTAGAAGGGTGTGTAGTACCAACACTCATGTCCTGCTAAAGGATCAGAAGTTAAAGGGAATGACTGTTGATGAAGACAAGAAGAGCAAGATACAACAGTTCTCAAATTTCCCAAAGATTAACATTGCATGCATAATATGTGGTCTGCAAAACCATATGGCTAAATATTGTTATTACAATCCTACAAGCACACATTATGCAAATAATGTTAAGAAAGAAGGAATCAAGGAGGGTTTCACATTTGGACCTTATCACATGGTTCAAGTGATGAGGAAAGGAAAGCTTGTTTCCGAAGCAAAATTGCTTTCGAAAGAAACTCATTCTTCCGAAGGGAAAATAGCTTTAGAAGATAAGCCAAAGAAAATTCAAAAGAACAAGAGAGTTCCTTTGAAACCTTCCGAGAAGAAGACTACTTCGGAAGAAAAGGTGGTGAAGGCTTCTTCCGAGAAAAAAGAAGCTTCGGAAGAATGCCATGCTGCTCAAACTTCAACAGGCTCATCTACACTGATCAGCCAAGGGATGGAATGGAAGATCAAACAAGATGTTGCAGCCCAAACCTCTTCTTCCCAGACATCTATTGAACCCTCTCCCATATCTTTTGGTTCAATTATGTCATCCTCATTGGTAGAACCCAAGACCAGCAAGGCTTGGGTTTCTAATCATAACTAACTTTTCACCTTATGTGCAGGGACATCCACATGACAACAATGTGTGGATTGTAGACAGTGGATGCTCCAGGCACATGACAGGGAACAGATCTCTTCTTCAACAATTTCAACATTTTGATGGAGGTCCTGTTCAATTTGGAGGTGAGACCGGAGGATACATTTCAGGCAGAGGAAGTGTATCCAATGGCAAGTTAACGATCGACAAAGTAAACTTTGTCAAACAGCTTGAACACAATCTTTTAAGTGTCTCTCAATTCTGTGATCAAAAGCACCAAATGCTTTTCACAGAACATGAGTGCATTATCCTCAAACCTGGGATGACAATTCCTCAGGAATTGGTGCTTCTTAGATCTCCCAGAAAAGGAGATATGTACAAGCTGGATATGAACAATGCTTCCCCATTTGGTGAAGTATCATGTTATCTTTCCAAAGCTGATAGTGATGAGTCAACTCTATGGCATAAACGTATGTGTCATGTCAATTTTAAAACCATGAATAAATTGGTTAAAAATAACTTGGTAAATGGTGTGCCTAAAAAGAAATTTTTCTGTAAAGACAATTGTGTTGCATGTCTGAAAGGAAAGCAACATAGAGTATCACACAAATCCAAAAAAGTTAACTCTATCACCACTCCATTACACTTATTGCACATGGATCTATTTGGTCTCACAAGTATAATGAGCATTAGAAGGAAATCATACTGCCTTGTGATTGTTGATGATTTTACTAGATTTATATGGGTATTCGTTTTAAGAACTAAAGACAAAACTGCCGAAACTTTAAAATCTTTTATTCTTAAAATAGAAAATCAAACTGATCACAAGGTTAAGATAATTAGAAGTGATCAAGGGACTGAGTTTAAGAATCAAGTTCTTGACTCATTTTGTAGCTCAAAAGGGATTGCCAGACAATATAGTGCTCCTAGAACTCCTCAACAAAATGGTGTTGCTGAGAGGAGAAATAGGACACTTATTGAGGCTGCTCGAACTATGTTAGTTGATTCAAAGCTGCCTCTAACATTCTGGGCAGAGGCAGTCAGCACTGCATGCTATGTGCAGAACAGAGTTCTTGTAGTTAAGCCACATGGAAAAACCCCTTATGATTTATGGAACAAGAGGCCACCATTCATTGGTTGTCTTAGGTCCTTTGGCAGCAGGTGTACCATACTTAACACAAAGGACAATTTGGCAAAATTTGCTGAAAAGTAGAATGATGCTATCTTTGTTGGATATTCCTCTACCTCTATTGCCTATAGAGTGTATAACATTAAAAGTCAACAATTTAAGGAATCATCCAACATTGTTGTTAATGAGCACCTTCCTTGTGTTAGGGGGAATGACCTTGATCATATTTTTGATTTAGAATTGTTTCCAAACTATTCTAAACCCTCTTGTGAGAATGTTTCAGCTGGAACAGGTACTCAAAATGATTCTGATGATAATCAACTGTTTGAGTTACCCAGATCTCTTCCAAGTTCTCCAAGAGTTGCTGAAAATCAAGCTCCCACAATTGTCAGATCTGATAGCATAACTATCTCAAGAACCAGTGGAGCTTCAACAAGTTGTCAACAATGTGAGCCTCAAAACTCACCCGGTGACAACACACAACACCAAGCTGATGGAAGTAGTATTTTGAAGGAACAAGCAACTGTTAATGTTGCTTCACAGCCAACTGATACTGATGTTGTTTCTCCTTCATTCAATCAGTTCTCATTGAGGTGAGTCCTACTGGTGTGGAGGGGACTCATGTAGATTCAGCTGCCACTACTAGAGGTGCCTCATTGGACCTTTAGGACAGTGGTAACATATCTGAGACTGAATCTACAGCAATTGTGCCCTTTGATGACTCTGAAAGAGACATCATTAGGCAGGGGAAACCAGGGTGCCAAGAAACCACATCTGGTGGTGAGGATGAACATACTAGGTACGTTACCTCATCTCCCCATGATTCTTCCAAAGAAGATGAGGGAAGTATGCAACTTACCATAAGAGCCTACTTTCTAAAGTCTCAAACATTGAATCCAGGGTTAAGACTTTAGAGGATAGGTCCGCCACTCAGCAACTTGAGATCGAAAATCTCAAGGCCAAACTAGCTAAGAAACAGACTAAGAGATCTGTTAGGCATGTACAAATTCAAGTCTCTTTGACCTCTTCCTCTAGCTCATCAAGCTCTCAAGATGATGCTACCAAAAAGGAGGAGAGTGTTCAGAGACAAGCACATGAGGAATCACAAAGTTTAGCTCTTTCTTCATTGACTTCTAGATATCCTGCTCAGCAAACAACAGTTTTCCCTAAGCCTCCTCCAATCATTCTTCAAGTGGACCCAAGGATGCTCAAAGATCTAAACAGGTTCTTTTCCAAGTACCTGATGGAATCTTCTATTGAACAGCCAAGTCCAGATGTTGTTGTGGCATACTTTGGAGCTGAAGAGTTTCAAAGGTTGAATGCACCTTCTACCACTGTCCAAGAAGTTGGTCAACATAAGGTCCACATTGAACCTGCGATTGAATTCGAAGGGGAAATGAGGACTGATGGCCCAGCAACTGAAACAGTTGGGGACAGATAGTGCAATCCCACAGACTTCTGAAACTGAGATACAAGCTGTGGAAGGGTTATTTTCTCTATCTGAGGATCTAATTATCACAGATGCAATCCTTGAACTTGAATCTGAGATAAATAATGAAGACTTTCTCAATTTCCCCCTCACTCAAACACCATCATCACCTCATGCTCCAATCACCACCTCCCAACTTGAAACCTCTACACAAGAACCTCCCAAGTCTCAAACTTCCGAAAACATTAAATGGAAGAGGAAGATGACTTCGGAAGAGCTTCTAGAAGAAGAAAGGTTAGAAAAGCTAAAAAGGAAAGGTAGACTCTCCACTGGGAAGCTACTAGCTGCAAGTAGCAAAGCAGCTGTAGCCAACCAGGAGGCTATCAATAATAAAAGAAGGGTGGAGATCATTGACAAACTTGTCAATCTGGGAGCTGCTAATGAAGATGTGCTCCTGCTACCACTGGATGAGCTGGTTGAGTTAGAAAAGGCAACCCTGCTGCGAATTGAACAAGAAGAAGAAGCAGCAAGGTTGGCCTTAGAGGAAGAAAGGAAAAGAAAGAAAGAAGAAGCTGACCAACAGCTTAGGAGTGAAAGGATAGCTTTCCTAAGATCCAGAGGATTCTCTCTTGAGGAGATAACTCCTCACAACAATGATACGATCTTGTGGCTTGTCAAGAAAGAACAAGATCAAATGGAGAAAGAGAGAAAGAGAGCCTCTAAGGAAAAGCTAAAGGAGAAGAAGAAGAAGGAAGAAGAAGACAAGCTTGCTGCTGTCAAGAAAATAGGTGACAAAGCCTGGATGAAAGATTATCTCAGGGCCCATGGCTTCTCTGGCAGGCAAGTGGGTCCCATGTCTGAGAAGACCCTGCAGCGACATGTCAGTGACATCAAAGCTGACATTCGCTCAGGAAGAAGGAAAGAGATGTACAAAAGAGTACAGGGGATGACCTCTAGGACAACACCTCAATCACAACCTCAACCTGAACCAATCCTTTTCCCTTTCCCCATCAAAACCGAGCTAACCATTGAGCCATACACTCCTGAACCCATACCATCAACTATACCCTCTTCCTCACCCACTCAATCATAACAACCACCACAACTACCCATCCTCAAACCCAAAACACTCCTTAGAACCCAAACATCATCTACCCAACAGCCACCTAAGTCATCCTCTTAACCATCCAAACCTCTTTCCTTAGATGAATTTAAGGAGATCAAGATGAAGCTCATCAAATGTACAACTCTGAGCGATATCTCTTGTGAGGAGGGGTCAATCAAGCTAACCTATGTTGATGGCTCCTCACGTTCCCTCACTATAGAACAATTCCTTGATCTGCCAAGAGGAACACTGGATCAGGCTGTTAAACTCTTTGGCCTCAACTCTGACTCGTTAAATGAAGAAGAGAAGAAGCTAAGAAGAAGGCTGGTGACTCTCCTGGATTCAAAGAAAGGAGACAAGGTACCAAGTCAACCCCTTGTGTCTAGAAAGAAGATAGTCCAGTGGAGGTTCGAAGACTCTTCTCACAACTTTGTTGTGGAAAGAGAGAATGGTGAGATCAACAGGCTTAATGCTTCTTCTCTGCTACACTTAAGCAGATTTGATATTGCTGAGTTAGCAGAGAAACCATTCTCCAATCCCTCCAACTCTGAAATAGCTGCTCACATCAGAAATCATTTAAGCAGTCTTCATCTGGCTGAGCTGACCGTAAGGGCCAAAATTAAAGAAGAGTTGAAGCTGAGAGAGAAGGAAGAAGGAGAAAGGTCAGCAACCAAAGGCAAAGTCTTTTTACAACTGGTTGAAGGCCCTGAACTGGAATCCACAGTTAGATGGGAGTATGACTACAACTCCCGTCAACTAACTCTCTTCAGAGGGCCACAACAGAGGGTACACATCATTCAAAGTGACAGACTGGATCTCTTGTCTACGAATGATCTGTATAAACTTCCCAGCACCACATTAGGAAAGAACAAAGGACAGATAAGCATCTCCTATCCTTGGTGCTGAAGGTTTTGAGAAGCAAAAACAAGTGAAGTTTTGGTAGCATCAGCCTAGGGGGAGTTTATTGGATACTAAGGCTGGTGCAACCAAAACAAACACTTAAACAATTTTGTTGTAACTGATGAAGAACTTCCGAAGGCAAATGCTGAGCTTCCGAAGGTCAAGTCTGAGAGAGCTTCCGAAGAGGAACTTCAACTTCCGAAGACAAAGTCTTCCTTCTTCCGAAGTTCAACACTTAGAAGAATTCAAGACAATAACTTCCGAAGCATGAAGACCTGAAGAATGTCTCAAGCCTCGGAAGAAGTAGCCTCTTCCGAAGTATAAGTGGCTTCGGAAGAACTTGTTCTTTTGAAGCCAATTAACCTTCAGAAGAACCTGCTATGATCCAGTGGACATAAGTATGGTCCCTCTGACACTCCGCTGCAAATCTCTAAGATACTGCATGGTGCTTTTCCCGCTCCCATGTAGTTGACCATACTTTATTCAACTGTTTATCTTTTATCAGTTAGTACAGTTACCAACTTTAGTTGGTGACAAAAGGTAAGTCATGGACATATCATGACTACCAAATCTTAGATAATATTTTATCTAAGATACCTTACTTCTAGTAATGTAGTATTTGTCTAGTTGTAAGTTCCAGCTGGTATCAAAGTATATCCGGCTGTAGGTAGTAGTATATATAGTTTCTCATTGTAACTCATTATCATGCTTGAAAGAGTCTTGTAACACTTTGAGTTGAGAAGTAATATATACAAGTATCTTGAAAAACCATTCTCGCGTGTTTTTTGTATTTATACTTAGTATATTATTATCAACTCTAAGAGGATTCTGCATCATCTATACGAGTGAGACTTAGTGAGTTTGAGAGAACATAATTGTGTTGAGTGAACAAACCCGATCCTGTAGTGGGTAATCACCTCTTCAATCCATAATAATTTTTTTATAAGTTAAGGTTAAAGAATATAAAAAGTTCGAGGAAATATTAATATTTTAGATTGGTGGGCTTTAAATTTTAAATTTTGGTGTTTTAGAAGTGTTTAATTAATTTTTATTGGGTTTTGCTCCACTAAAACGGTAATATTAACGTTGATTTTATCTGGGTACCTGCACCAACATCATGAGCGAGTGACCAACCCAACGCCCCCGGTGTAATGGTGGTTGCGACGTGACTGGGGTGAGCTGACATCGGATAACGCCCACCGACGTTGTGATAACACGTATCCTTATAATAAGTTGAGTGACTCAAACCCCTTTGGAGGTCTTTGTTAATTCACACATTCACAGGTGAACCGAAAGTAGGTTATTGTTGGGTTTTAACTAATATTGTATATTTTAAAAAATCTTTAATATGTATTAAAACTATTTTAAAGAATATTATATTTAAAAATTATAAAAAATAAAATTTATTTAGAATTAACAAGTATTAAGTCACTCGTGTTATGGTAAGGGGTGTAAAACTATGCCAAATAGCATAATTCAATACCACCATTAACGACCACCAACACCGAAAAAACTCATATTAAAAAAATAAATAAAAAAACAGAAAAAATAAAACCACACGGAAAGTAGACAAAAAATTAAACCCACACATGAAATGTAAAACATTAAAAACAATAACTAAGTTGATCTAACGCGTGTTGTGACGAGGCCGTTAAACAGGAAACAAATAGGCGTAAAAACGTTAAAACACACGGGCACGTTGCGACGTGTTAACTCGTAAAATTTAAATCGAAACGTAAAACGAAAAATTTATAAAAGATGATAAGTATAGAGAACCAAAGTTGAAAACAAAAAAATATAGGGGTTGAATTGTAGAATATGTAAAAGTATTGGGGTTAAAGGTAAGAAAAAAACAAAATAGGTACAATCCACTAAAGCTTAAGGACAACACAAAATACACAAATAAGTTGATACTTTGTATTATATATAATTATAGCATTAAAATAATTAAAGAAAACCTTTACATGGGGTGAGTTGCTGGACTCGAACCTCCGAGAAGGCTTTTCCTGATTTTCCATATTACTAGTAAACTAAAGGGCGTTTGTTATGAAGAAATTCAATGAAATTGGAATCTGAATTTCATTGGTCATTGTGTTTAGTTGGTAGGATTTCGTTGGAATCGGAATTTGAATTTCATTGTTAACGTGTTTGGTTGAAAAATAAATTAAAATTGGAATTGCAATTAACTACCTCAAATTCCTTCAAATGAAGGATTTCAAAATCCTTCCAAATATTGAAGGATTTCAAATTCCACCGACCCCCGCCTCCACCACCGACTGCCACCTACCACCCCCGCCCACCGTCAACAAAATACTACCTCCGACCCTTGCCGACGCCGTCGACCTCTGACCGCCGCCACCGACCCCAACTGCTGACCACCGCCTACCTCGACCGCCGGCGCCCGTTGCTGACAGACTGCCAACCGTTAACCGCCAACCACCAACCGCCGACCCCAACCGCCGCCCGTTGCCAACCTCGACCGTCGCCGCCCCGACCACCGCCGCCGCCCACCCTGACCCTGACCGCTGCCGCCCCCGATCGCCACCGCCGCCTATCGTCGACAGACTGCCAACCGCCGCCCCCAACTGCCAACTGTTTCCCTTCGCCGATAAGACGCCGCCCACCTCCAACTACCGCTAACGCCGCACAACGCCGACGCTGACCACCGCCGCCCACCGTTTGCCCGTTTGGTGGTCGTGCTCGATTGTCGGCGGTGACGCTGGCGACGATCGACGGTATGTAGCGGAGATGATCAATGGTTATGGAGGTGGTGGTGGTTTGCAACGGGTGATAAATTCTATTTATTTTATAAGTGTTTTGTCACTAGAAATGCATTTGGAATTTAAATTCCTTATATAGATTCCAATTCCATCGAATTCTCAATTCTTTGGAAACTATTGAATTCCAAATACAATTACTTC
This sequence comes from Flaveria ramosissima, assembly GCA_025215565.1. Lineage (NCBI taxonomy): Eukaryota > Viridiplantae > Streptophyta > Magnoliopsida > Asterales > Asteraceae > Flaveria > Flaveria ramosissima. The sequence goes on from CM046042.1 coordinate 2,621,373, forward strand.
TAATTCCAATTACAATTCCAATTCCAACAAATTTCACGAACCAAACGCCCCCTAAGTTAATCGTTAAGAGATACACCTTATACACAAATTGGTTCTCTTTTAATGGCTAACTTATCTTTCACAAGTGTTGAATCATTAAATGTAGAATTTAATTTTATAATTATATACTTAGTTACCCTTTTTAAAAAAATTCCAGTTAAACGGGTTGTAAAGTTAAATACTTTGATTGTTAATTAAAGATTTATGTGACACATAAAATTTAGATTTTTATAATATACCGTTACATGTTCATATCATATGTAATATAACACTTAAAATTATTTTGTATCTAATAAAAACATTACTAGAGGTATTTTTGTATATTATATCACACTCATAAAATATCTTATTCTCTCAAAACATATGTTTTGAAGTCCTCAATATACAAGCTCATAAAAAATGATAATTTATAACTTTTAGAATTATATTTTCTAATTCACGAGGGCATGATAATAATTGTAACACGTTCGCAAAAACAGACTAGAATAATTGGATTACGATGTCGAACCCTACTAATAAACATCTCATATTCAATATCATCCTGTTCTAAGTCAAAAACAAAATCTAAAAAGACAAATCGTACAAAGTTAACTCATTAACCGTTTATGGTCTATTTAATTTATTCATTACAGTTTGTTTAAACCAACCGGTCTATTAACAACTTGATTACAATTTACCAACAAGTTTACGTTCCACTAATTGGTCTACAACCCTTTAACACGAATAAATAAATGAGTTATATTAGTCAAATTCAATTTCATCGACTCATCTTGGACTAACGCCATGTGTAGTGGTTTATAGGGTTAAAATACCACCTAGTTAAACATGTATTTATTGAAGCATTTTTAAATCAAGTGTAATAGTTTTAAAACCTATTTTGGTTAAATATTATTAAAAGTGAGAAAAATAAATTCACTCATCAATTTTAACACCCGTTAAGTATTTAACTAAATATGAGCCTAAAGTCCTTTTTAAACAGAATGTAGTAGGGGTGTTCATCGGATCGGATAACAAACTATTCGGATTTGAAAATTTCAGGACCCTATCTGAAATCCGATCCGATCCGAATAAGGAATTTTCTATCCGATCCGAATCTATCCGAATTCAATTCGGATCAGATTCGGATAATATCCGAATAATCCGAATTTATCCGAATAAACCAAATAACAATTTTTTTTATTTTTTTGTTTTTTGTTTTTGTTAATTTTTTAATTTTTAATATTTTATAAGTTGAAAATCACAATAAAAAATATAAAACTAAAAAAATGAAGTGCACGCAAATTCAAAATAAAAACATAATAGGTAATTGTATGAAACACGAATATTAGAATATCTAATTTAAAACGACGGTCGATTATTGCATAATTATTTAAGATTATGACTAGAATGTGTAAATATTCATGTGTATTGAGTTGAAAACATAATAGATAGTTGAGTAATGAGTTCTAGGCTAGAAATATAGTTGAAGTCTTATTCGGATTATTCGGATATTCGTATAATCCGAATAAAAAAATTGTAATATCCGAAATCCGAATAAGGAATTCGGATTTGGATGAGATCCGATCCGAATATCCGAATAAAAATTCGGATCAATTTATTTGGATTCAGATATTCAAATATCAGATTTTTTGAACACCACGTGACTTTAAACCTCTATCATATCCGGATAAACAAATTTAGAGGACGTTAGGGACCCCAGGACCTCCGGTGTAACAAACTCAAAACCGCCTAGGCTACACTTTGTAACGTGACGGTTACAAGTCACCATACTTTCACTCTTTTTGCTATCCCATCAAATCATACTCACTCTACTTTCGCCCATATCACCTTGTTTTTATCCCTCATTTCATCATTATCATATTGCTAACAAATTCGACGGTGAATTCATCTGTAATCTGAGATATGTGGCTGTTTGGAAGGCCAGGACCTTCTGGATTCTCGCAGAATTCGACCGCTGAGCAGGTTACTGATGGAATCGACGCCTCTGGACTCACCGCCATTGTTACAGGTCTCGGTGTTCAGTTTTGTGTATTCTAGAACCGTTTGTTGTGATTTAGGTGTAATTTTGGTCGATGTGAGGACTATTTGTGCTCTAGGGCTTAAGGCATAACATAAAAACCCTATAATGGCTATGTTTCTAGGCTATTAGACTTAGACTATCCTTAGTGGTTGTGTGGTGTGAGTAGATGAAAAACTCTTGTCATTAGCACTACACAAGTAGTAATGTGATCACTATAATGTGTGAGTGTGAGGGTGAGGTTTTTAGGTTTAATAAAGAAAATTATATAAGCACCTTGCGCCTCAAGTACGAAAGGCCCGCGCTTTTGCGCTTCGGATTTAGACCTTTTCGCCTTGGTGCACTTCTCAGTTTTTAAAATTAAGGGCGTAATAGTCCTAGGTGACTCCCATAACACGGTCACTACGGACGGTCTTTAACTTGGAATACGCTACAAATCGAACCAAACTGGATCGAAAACATGATCTACCATTAACTCACTTTGTGAAAAGATTTAACTGGACCGGCGGATTATAATTGGTAGAATTATTAACCAGATGTACATTAATTTTGAAATTATTGGGTTTACTTTGAAGATCAAAGGCTATAGTTATTATCCTTTTGAACACATATAACAACCACAGGAGGATCCAGTGGCATTGGCCGTGAAACAGCACGAGTACTAGCGCTGCGTGGGGCACATGTGGTGATGGGCGTCAGGAATATGGCTGCTGGCAAACAGGTTCAAGAAGCAATAGTCAACGAAATCCCAACAGCCAAAGTTGATGCCATGGAGCTGGATCTTAGTTCCATGGCATCGGTTAGGAAATTCGCTTCTGATTTTAATTCAAGTGGTCGATCGTTGAACTTGTTAATGTAAGATTGAAAAAATAAATCAACAGTAAGAGTCAAATTAATCATATTCAGATTTATGAAATGATATGATTATGATCGCAAAATTAATCTTTTAAGTTAATTGTCATCTTACATACCCTATACATTACAAGCTTTAGTGTGATAATTAGCTGTAAAAGAAAAATCAAATGCCAGTTTTTAGGTTACAATACTTCATTTGACCCAAAAGGTCAAACTGTATTTTTCTTGGAATGGGGGTGGATTAGGGCACTAGGCATTTAAATCTTTTATCTAGCTTAGAAAAGCTAAAGCTTTCTATTTTTGTTTCTGTGTTGGGTCTGCTAAGAAACAATGCAGGTATAATGATGACTCCATTCACACTTTCTAAAGATGACATAGAACTACAGTTTGCCACCAATCATATAGGTATGTATGTGTATGTTTCATGTATGTTTTTTGTTTGTATCATTTTTCTGCTTTGTGATTGGTAAGATAGTTGTTTTTGTGACCTTGAGGTCATGGACTCAAGCTGGAGCGATCCGGCCCCTCCCCGAACTATGTGCCAAGCAGGAGCAAAATCAAACATTTTCCGCATTCAGTTAGAGTGTTTTACTTAAGAATATCATGGTGTTTGTAGGTCACTTTCTTCTAACACATCTCTTGCTTGACAACATGAAGAAAACAGCACGTAAAAGTAAGAAAGAAGGAAGGATTGTCAATGTGTCATCACGGGCACACATGATTACTTATCCTGAAGGAATTCGGTTTGATAAAATTAATGATAAAAAAAAGTAAGTTTTGTAGAATTGTTTCATCACAATACACTGGCATTGCATTTCTGGAACTACCATTCTCATTTATGGGGTTTGGTCACTGGGCAAAATAGTTATAATCGGTTGACCCGAAACACCTTTTGTCCAAAATTATTATTATTTTATAAATTATTAGTTTTTCATTTATGATGACAAAAATAATATTACTTTTGTAAGAACCTACTTTTTTGAATAATCTTTTAGGTGGTAGTAGCTTTTGATTCATTTGACACATTTCCTTATAAGCTAATTTCTTTTCTTTTATCCTTTTGATCCGTTAAGAGTTAAAAATCCAATTTTCTTGATCTTACAAAGGCTGCAGCACTAGCATCCTTTTTCGATGCATTTGATATTATGTAGAGGTTCAACAAATCTCAGTTTCATTTTAACTTGATTAGGTGATGTTGTACAGGTACGGTAAATATAAAGCATATGGTCAATCAAAGCTAGCCAATATTTTGCATGCTAATGAGCTTGCAAGTCGTCTAAAGGTATGAGTTCCATTTTCATAAATTACGGTAAGTGAAGCGTTGACTTTTAAAATCAAACCAATTGGTTATGAACTTCAAAGTTTACAAGGATCCTGGAAACTTGAAAATTAAGAAACATATCACAATGTCCTTTAGGGTAAAATACTACAATGACAAATAAAAATATTATGTCAGTCAAATGTTATCATGTGCTTGAAATGAGGTTATTTATTACTTGAACAGGAAGAGGGAGCAGAAATAACAGCAAATTCTCTTCATCCCGGTGTTATCTCAACAAACTTGTTCCGCCACATTTTTACACCTCCGAGCTTCGCTGAAGGTAATGTTGCTTGAATATTTGCCACAAAAGGAAAAGGATAATATAAGTTTATATTACCTCTTGCTTATAATCACATTGTTGTCTTATGTTTAAATGCAGGTTTTGTTAGCAAGCTCAGCACACTTCTGATGAAGAATGTTCAGCAGGTTAGTAATTTAGCCAACTTATGCATTAGAGATGGCAACATGGGTTGGCTGGGTGAGTAACAGTTAACTTCAGCACAGGTCAAAATGCATTGGGTCGGGTAAAATGATTATACCCGTAAGCATTTTATCCCTTTTTACTATGAGTTGTATAAAACTGTATTATTATACTAATTAAATTAAATAATGGGCTCTAGGATGTAACTTGTAAGCATTCAGAAAGAACTTGGGATCATTTTTGACCAGCTTGACCCGTTCCATTTCAACCTAGTCCGTAAAGTTACCCATAGGAGTATAATAACTGTGCATCCGATCAAACCATATATATTCTTGATTTTGAATATTTATAGCAAGATTTTGTTGGATTTTATTTTGAAATTCAATGTTAATTTTGGCTTAGGGGGCCGCTACGACATGCTATGTAGCCCTGCACCCGCAGGTGAAAGGGGTAAGTGGTGCATACTTTTCAGATTGTAACTTGGCGAAAACATCAAAGCTGGCTACAGACATTGGTTTGTCCAAGAGATTGTGGGATTTTAGCATGAATTTGATCAAGTAAAACATAGACAAATTAGTTTTTTTTACCAACCCAGCTATGAATTAATTTTATGTAAACAAAAAACTACATACTTGTGCAAAACCCACCTCTGAATGAGTTTGCATATCAAGGATATACCTTATAATTACACTGATGAAATAAGACTGTATGCAACAAACCGGACAGGCTCCAAGGTGGTTTTGTTGTTGCCATTTCTAGAACTGTACTCCCAAACTCCAAAATGTCCACTAGAAGGTTGGAACGATGCTCTTCTTGATGATCTGCATTGACATATGAATTTTTGAAAAATAAATACATAAAATTTATCTATAATACTTTAATTTCGAGGCTAAGAAAAAAGTATATGCTAACCTCAGGTGCCATACAATAAGGGCTTCCTTTAAATAACAAAGGACATATGTGCCCTGTGATCTGCAATGTTTATTGATGTCCTAATAAACTTCGCATCCAGCGTTAGTATTCATGTCAAGAGTTCAAGGGATGTCTTACATATTGTCAACTAGAGGTGGTAAAATGAATGACGGGTCATGCGGTGAAAATAGGTTTGGGTCAAATCGGTAATTCTTTAGTATGGATCAGAGAATTCGGGTGGTGTGCCAAATCTGATTATAGACATACCTTTTCAGTAGAAGTAATCAATTTATTAAATTTTATGATTTTCACACATTTTGATCAGTTACAGGTAAAACATAACGTAAATTATCAAAATAGGTATTATCAACAGATAATACACACTTTCAAGCTTTTCCATCCAAAGTGTTCTGAAAGATCTTTTAAAGATGATGTACCAAAAGTATCTAGTTATCATGATACTTGTTTGGTAGGCATGGAGAAGTTAGTTGATAGTTGATACGAATGAACTACTCAGTTTGTACGAATGTACAAGAACGCTTGGTACGGATGAAGAACAATTGCTTTGTACAAATGGAGAAGTTTTGATACGGATCAATGGGTTGACTTGGCATTATATGAGATGACTTTTTGTTAAGTCTGTTAATGTAATGTGTTTATTTGTATGTATAAATATATGTGTTTCCGCTTGTAATTTGTACAGAACAATACAAGAGCTGAATGAATGCATTGACATGTTGATTTACTGTGTGTGTTTTACTGTTCATAATAATATTACAATGATAAATTTAATTACTCTATTATTAGTTGGCGATAGAAAAAATAAAGAGTGATTTGCATGTGATATTGTCTTTTGTACAACCCCTGAAGCATGTAGCTGTGTGGACTTTCCTAACACATGTTACATTTGATTTAGTTCAAGAGTCAATCAAAACAGTTCTAAGCGCCGAGTAAAGATGAATATGATTGGGTATATTTGTTTAAGCAAAATTCACCTAATTAAAAGTGGCCACCACACTTGATTATCATTGCTCTACATTTTATTATGGATTATTCATCAAGTATGATAACTTAGACTGAGTGTTGTGGGTGGACTCTATCAAGGGCTTTATCCACGTGGATGCCACCTTGATCGCGCACATCACAACAAGGTGGCGCGATTGGGGTCGTGGGCAGGCTTGCGGTAGGCTGAACGTTGAAAAGGTGAGGGTTTCAAGAAAATAGTCGTTAAGGCTTATTAAAATATATTTTTTTTTCTTTTTACCTATACATACCCATCACCAGTTTTTACCTATATTTTTACATAACATGATTTTAGAAGATGATGGTAAGGCTATTTGTCAAAGCTACCAATGATACGCACCCTCACCACAATCGACAATCACTGATCAACAAAGACTCGAAAACATAGCATTAATCAAGAACCGTCAAATATACGGAAACCTTCGTCATGAATTAGTCGAGCATTTGTGAGCTAGACAACCCGGTGATCTCGTATTGGACTGGTATTTGTATTGTTTTCAAGAATAAGTAATGTGTTTTTTTTATTTTTTTATGTTTTTAATAAATTTTAGAGTTAAATTCGATATTGCTCCCTGAAGTTTGATGAAAATAACCATTTCCCCCAAAAGATTAAAAACATCAATTTACCTCCAAAAGTTTCATAAGTTGTTTCAAATTAGTCCAAAAGTTTTAGAACTTGTTTCAACTTAAATCCAAAAAATAAAACTTCTGGACTAAAATTAAAACAAATAACTTAAACTTTTGGACTGAAATTGATGTTTTTAAACTTTTTGGGGAAAATGGTTATTTTTGTCAAAACTTAGGGAGCAAAACTATAAATCTAAATTTTATTTGATTATAATGTTTAATTTTATATTATTGTTTTACATTTAAAAAATAAAATTTAAAAAATTTAGAAATTCGTTAGAACCCCTGATCACTTGATTCACAACAAGGTCAAGCTACTTGATCAAGGGTTTTATCCAGTGTCCGATCAGCATCTAGTCAACACCACATGCCATAATATTAAAAAATAACTTAACATGAGACTATATCCCACAACACATAGCTTTACGTGTACAGCACACATTCAAATTATATAAAGCTCACTTGCCATTTCGCATTCGGATAATTTGACTTCACATCACAAATGATATTATTTGCAACCTAACGTTAATTCTCTGCCTTTAATTCGTTTAAAAATAGATGAACCAATTGTTAAATTCAATTATTAACATACATTTTTTCTTTGTCGGTTTTAAAATGAAATGACAAGCACAAATAAATTTTATTTTACGAGACATTTTTTATAGATAAAAAAATAATGACGAGATATAAGCTTAATAACGTAATTTAAAAAACGCTCGTTTTTTGGTGTAATTTTTATAAAAAATAATGCCGTACATAAAAGTTATGAATATTTTAAAAAATAAAGAAACTTGTAAAAAGTCAACAAAAGTAGTTACTTTTAAATACCTCTCTTACAAACTTTTTCTTACAATTTTGATCTCAACCATAAATTAATGAGATGGATAGTTGAGATTATTTTTTTTATTTTTTAATATTAAAATACTTTGTATATGAACCATATCATTAAGTAAGAAGCAATTCATGATCTAACAAGTGGTAGAGAGCCTTGCATCGATTTTAAAGCCTTGAGATTGAATTCATATCAAGTTCATGAAGTACTAGCTTCGACTATGATTTTATGGTGTAATTTTTATAAAATAATAATGTCGTGCATAAGATTTTATGAGCTTAAAAACATAAAAAAGTTACTATATTAACAATATTATACTCGTTTTAAAGATAAAAAATACTCGATTTTTATGGTGTAATTTTTATAAAATAATAATGTCATATATAAAAGTTATGAACGTTTAAAAAATAGAAGAACATGCAAAAAGTCAACAAAAGTGGTTATTCTTAAAATACCTCTCTAGCAAATTTTTTCCTGTAATTTGATCTCAACCATTGTTTAAAATGATTGATGGTTTAGATTACTTTTTACACTTTTTAGTTTTATGAGATTTTTATTTGAACATTTCTCTATAGTAAAAATGTTATTTAATCTAAAAAGCCTAAGAAAGATTGTGGGTTTGACACATGTCCTTCTATTATTTTAGAGAGGAAGACATTTTGGTCATTGTGTCAAATACGTCAGCTCATTGTGTCTTATACGTTCATTGTGTCAAATATCAGTTCATTGCGTAAAATATTTTACATCATCTGTTATACGTATTCATCATTGTGTTTTACGTTTTAAGAATTTTGTGTTATTTTTGTCATTGTTTCTATAGATTATATAAACTTGTTATCTATAATTGTGTTTTACAATTAGAAGTATACAATGATATACTTTCACTAATGTATTTCTCATAACTTATAATGTTAAAGATAACACAATATGTTATTTTTATTATTATTTTTTATATATTATATAAACTTACTGTTATTAGAAAAATATGTTATTTCACCAATGCATTTTTCAAAACTCATACTGTTCAAGATAACACAATGATGATAAAAAAACACAATAAGACATTATGTTATTTTGTAATTGTTTTTTAATGTATTAAATTATTTAGTTGTTAATTTATTCTCCTGTCTTACATATTTGAGATACACAAAAATGTTATTTCACTATTGTATTGTTTTAAAATTCATTATTAAAAAAAACATAATAGTAATAAAAACACATAAAAACAAACAAAATGACACAATAACTGCATTAAATACATAATGACGAGACATATGCTTACACATGTTAAAAAATATTATTTTTTATATTACGATATTAACTCGTTTTAAAAATAAAATTACCACTCGTTTTTATGGTGTAATTTTTATAAAAAGAATAATTCCATACATAAAATTTATGAACATTTAAAAAAATGAGGAAATTTAAAAAAAGTCAACAAAAATGACTATTCCGAAAATATCCATATAACAAACTTTTTCATACAATTTAATCTCAATCATTGATTAAGATGATTGATTGTTGAGATTATTTCTCACACTTAATAGTTTAAGAAGACTTTATTTGAACCTTTCTCTAGTTATTAAGATTAATTAAAATAGTCTAGAAGGAGGAGATGACAAACGAAGATTGATTGAGTACTATAAATAAATATCGTTTTTGTTATTAACTAGAAAGTGACGCCCACTTGATGCCGTAGATAAAATGCATATTACAAAATATGAAACTTTATTTACATCGGAATATATCTCATAATAAAAAATAAAAAACAATTTATTTATAACTATATTAACTTTAATAACAAGCTAAAATACTAACACATCCAAAAACAAAAACATATCGACAATATTATAATCTAAAAGTATTTGTACATAATATAAATAGTTAAATTCAAGTAAAAAACATAAAAGCAAAAGTTAGTTAAAATATATATTGTTAGATTGAAGTAAAAAACAAATAAAAAATAGATAAAATAAATATGATTATGTTTTAGGGTAGGGTTATAATGAGAAAAGATTTAATCTAGAAAACTAAAAAAGATTCTGAGCATAACATGTGTTATTCTGGGCTATGACGAATCACACAACAAATCAAGATCATGTATATATGTGTGTGGTATCGATGGTATAAGGATATCTGCATATGAATAAACTGAAGGGAAGAATTACAAATCTTTGTAGAGTTGGATGGATCGTGATGAAGAAGAAGAAATGATAAATGTGAATATATTTGATGACAAATATTGAAATGACAGAAGTGATATAAAAACATAGACAAAAATAGCAATTTACTATAGGAAATGATGATTTTGTCCTAGTGATAATGAACATTATCTAGGGATTTGAATAAAATGATTGTTTGGCAAATTTTTAAAACATAAATATTAAAACAAAAAAGTAAAACACGGGTAGTGAAATAACAAAAACGACATAAAAAATGAAAGAATATAGCAATTTGCTTTTTTTTAATTGCTTCTCTATTTGGAGAAATCCTTCCACCAATTTTGACCAAAAGATTTAGTGATGTTTTCTTAGAAAAATTTGACTTGTTTTATAGAAGTTCAAAGTCTTACTTTTTTTAGGCATTTAATTTTATAAAACTATTAAAAGTTATATAAATTTTGTGAGCGTTTATCTCACAACATTTTATTTAATATTGTAAGAATTTGTTTTATAACCATTTAATAGTGATACAACTTTGTTTAAATATCTTTTTTTATTAATATTAAATTTGTCGAGTGATCTAATAGCTTTTACTTGTTTCTCATTTATTGATCTTGAATTTCTATCACTTGATGCTTCACCGTCCTTAGTCTTTGCTTGAACTTGTCTTTTGACGATTTTTGAAAATCTTATATATAAGCACGATCAATACCACGGTTGAGTCATATACCAACCGTGGATCTTCTGCGGCTTAAACCATCTGTTGTTTGCATCATCCTTGGCACGATATATCTATGGTTGACTGTGATGTTTCCATTGTTGATTCTTTTAGTTCAATGCTTATCTTGGTCGAGTTAATCGATCATCGATGGTTAATCTGTGTTACTTTTGTTTGACATTTCTTGATCATCTTTATTATCACTTGAACATCCTTTTTTGCATATGATATCAAGGTGATGAACTATGAACATATAATTATTTGTAAATAACATCTTACATGATTTGTTTTTATTTTTATCAACATAAAAATGATCCACTTATAGTTATGACCATACATGCACTAACATGTAATCTCACTTAGGCTTGCAAAGTTGTTGATTTGCATATACTTTCAGGTTTTAGCACATTAAGGGAGAGATAGATGAAGATCAAGTCTCAGGACTAAACATGACAATATTGTTTGGTGCTTTGCTACACTATTTTGGTTGAATGTAAGATAATAATATTATAATTGTTGTTGTTGTTGTTCTGGATATAAAAAAAAAAGATAATAAGCTAGGACAAGTGTAAGTTGAAACTTATATGATACAACATTGAATTTACACAAACAAAATTTAAAATTCTTGTACATTTTGCAAAACTTAATTTGTACTAGAATGTGTATTTTCATGCTCTTATAAGCGTCAAACCAATAGCTGTAACTATTATGGTCGAAGGAACACCGAATTTAAGATGGGTCCAGAAGGTAAGATTGTAACCGAAGTTTTGAGCACGACGAGCTTGTTCACACACAATCAGATTGGCTGCTGACCCTAGTAGTGACAGGTTCCCAGCCACAGTGCTGACCCACGCCAATATTAGCCATGCCTTCTTCTCTTTTTCTGGCGATATACTAGCTGCCGCTGCCGCCACCCTTCCTCCAAGCAACAGCACTGAAATTCAAATATCAAAGATTAAAATTATAAACGACCGTGGGCTATCCATTAAACACAGTTTTTTAAACAGTTATCGTATAAATCTCAAACCAGCGAAACCAACAGATTTTCTTTGGTTTGGGTGGTTTGGTCTATTTCTAACGGTTTATGAACACGATGTTCACATAGGTAATGTTATTATTGAATGGAAAGACTACCTGTTGGCACATTTGAAGCTAGATTTGATAGAACAACTATGACAACTGCAAGGATTGCTACACCGCTAAGGCGATCAATGTGGGCATAAGGCTCCATAAAGTCCCATACTGCACTTGGGATTCCAGTTTTATTAAAGCCTTCAACGGTCACAAACATTCCACAAAAGAATACCAACAGTGAATAAGAAACCTGCGTGGCGAAATCAGTGTAACTCTTAGCTTTTAGTTGTATGCATTTAAGTTATAAAAGTGAATTCATAGGAAGTTAGATTCATAAGTATAAGTATTCTTCTGTTGACCTAAAACTCCATTTTGACCCGTTACCCAACCAATCCATTTTTGTCACCTCTACTGTCGAGAGTTACATAGAGTGTACCTTCTCTAAGCATGGTCGGGCATCCTTGAAATCAAGAATCACGAGAGCCAGTGCAGCTGTGATCGCTGTCCATGACATATTTAATCCTGCTAGAAAGGAAATCAGCATCCCAACTGTAATCGCATAAACTCCCATTTTCCATAATATTATCTTCCACTTAGCAGACTTATTATCCATATCCTCCAAAGTCAACTCTGAATCTGCACTCCCGAATCTGTACGTTGATGAAATCCTTGCAAAAACTCTTTCATCCTTCTTCTGCAGTGAACCGCTGTCTGAGAGATCTTTCGAGACATTTTCATCTCTAAGAATCTCATTCTCACTAGCACCACCTATACGGTTCCTTAAAGTATTATTATTATCTGTATGTCCATTTACACTCGGCGAGCTGTGAATACTCATGGCTTCCAAATGAGCATTTATTTCATGAGAATTCTGAGATGTAAGATGGGACATTGTAGCAGGTGAAAACCTATGGGAATTCACATCTTCTTCAGGGGCTACTTCCATAGGAGGCTCTTCTTCATCTTTCTGAACAGATAACAACTTCCAAAACATGCATAACAGAATTAAAGCATTTACACAAATGCCCACCAACATTGCGGACGCAATCCCAAACAAGAATTCCCCAAAGGGTATCTTACTTTGAACCGCTATCACTAGATTCTGAGGGTTACCGATAGGTGTAGCAGCAGATCCAATATTAGCACTTGAAGCAAGTGCTAGTAAGAATGGATGGGGTGGGAGGTTTTGTTGTCTGGCTATTTTAAGCACAAACTCGGTCAACACAACACAAGATGTATCGTTAGTGAAGAAAGCACTCGAGATTGCAGATATCAAGCATATTCTACACAACAAGTCCTTTGATCCTCGGCTTTTCCACGAAAGCAACTTACCTAAATACTTAAACATATCTGCTCTTTCAAGATAAACACTCACAACCATTGTCCCAAACAGAAGACCAAGGATTGGAAGATCAATAGATTCAAAGGCTTGATCTGGTGTAATAACTTGAAAAACTACCATCAGCATGGCGCCGAGAAGGGAGCCTGCTGTTCGTCCGATGGGCATAAAGGGGACGGCTGGAAAAACCGCCAAAACCCAAAATATAGCAAAGGCAATACAGCCTAAAGCCACTTTGATAGGAGGAGGTAGAACCATGATTTGCAGTAAGCTAAAATTCCACCAATTATTCAACTCCCAATTCTCTTATCAACAATCCATAGACTGTCAACAGATGAAACAAGAATCACCTAAATATAAACAAATGAACCAATCATTCAGTAGCTAATTTGCAGCTTTTGAACACAGTAATAATTAATCATCACAGGGTTCAAAATGTATGATACACAGAATTTTCATCAAACACTAGGAGTGCAAAACACAATTACTAAAACATCATATCCCCAGATCATAAAAACCACAATCCAAGAAAACATCTAATCAGAATGCCAACATACTAAACTGAAAGGTAGTTACTTGATTCATTATAATTCAAACTACATAAGATATCACATGTTTATATTTAATCCATCATTGAAATTAAAGTTGAAATTGAAAGGAAAAGGGGAGGTTAAAGAAGCTTACTTGATGAGCAGAAGGGTAATTAATTAAGTTGATTAAAAAAAGATAATAAGATATTTGTATGAATTGAATTGAAGTTTATGTGCATTATAAGAGTGGAGTTGAGAAGGATTGGTGACCAAGTGTTTGTGGGTATAATAGAGACACACACACACAGATCAAACCAAACAGATTGACAGCTTTTCGTGACCATCAAGTCAACAAGTTACTAAATCTTAAATACGTGAACAAAGTAATTTTATTCAAAAAAATTTTTTTTGTCATTTAAGAAAAGTAAAATACTAATTATTATTTGAATGTTACGCATAACTTTAATCGCGATTCCTTTCCTCCACCGAGAAAGGTTCATTCCGAGTCACAAGATTTTTTATTTTGAGTCCGTTAGTGTCAAAAACTAAATGTACATGTTATAATGTAATACAATAAAGAGCTATGATTAAGTTCGTTATTTTAGTAAGCAAAGATTAAATCTATGATATCATAATTACTATTTGTGTAATTTAATATATCTATATATGTTCAAACAGTAGTGATTATATATATATATATATATATATATATATATATATATATATATATATATATATATATATATATATATATATATATATATATATATTAAAAAATATGTATGTATATAATTTAAGAGTGTGTTTATTTAATAAAAGAGAAAGCATATGATTTTATAACTTTTCAAATGCATATCACGTATTTTTAGATTTATTATTAAATAAATATAATATCTATCTATTATAATAAAAAAAGGTTTTGGGTGGACACTTGGCACAATTCTAAACCTCGTAATTTTAATTTTTCCGTTTCTCTCTCCTATTATATTATTACATTAACTACTAATCATGATATTTATTTTTTATATTAAAAATAATTTTTAAAGAAGTTAAAAAAAGGTCTTTTAATAAACTAAAAATCATTCTAAAACATCAAACTTTTGTAAAACTATGAAGTATTTTAAATTTGGTTTTTTGAAAAAATAAATGTTTTATAAACTAAAATAATTAACATTCGGAGTTATAGTAAGAAAATTTTTAAAAATGACATCTTTTAAAACGTTTTGATTTGGAACAAAATATATATTTCTTAAGAAACCAAAAGTTAAAGAAAATATAATTATTATCTTTACTAATATGTAATTTTAATCATATCGTATCTCAAAATATTATTTTATAATTAATAAATTATTATTACTAACTATTTAATATTTTATTATCAACCTGTGTAATACACGAAATACTAATCTAGTATAGTATATAGTATATAGTAGATATAGTAGACTTTGTTTCCCTCCTAAATCTTTGTCTGGTTACATTTCTGTTAGTGAATCTATAATCTATAATTATTAATAAAACAATATCTTTAGTGCCACGTGTCGTTTTCTTAGGCCTCCGTTCTTTTAATTTCCCGCCTAAAAATGTATCTATCCTTATTATTAGTCATAATTCATTTGAATAAAATTAATTATTACTATAATTACAAAGTGAGTTTTTTTCCTTAAATAGTGTATATAGAATATTTATTTACCATAATAAGTGTTTAAGGAATGAATTTTTTTTCTCACTATAATATTGTTAGTTAAATTTATTTCACTTTAAAATAATATTATTTAAAAAATAATCAAGTACAAAGGTTAATAAAATTGTAAAAGCATTTGGTTCATATGTCGTAATTAAAAACAGAATGTTTTTCTAAAACTTATTTTGTTTTTTTGATTCACTCAAACTTAATTTTAAATCATCTTTTTATATAGAAAAATTGGATTTGTTTCACCATAATTTTGTTTCAATTTCACATAGTAGTAGACACATTTGTTATTTTATTCTTTTAAAAAATATGTATTTCTTGAAAATATTTTTAAGTAGCTTAAAAGATATAATAAGAAAAACTATTTTTTAACAATAAATGCATTCTTTAAAAATGTTTTATATAAGTATCATCACGGAAAAAAAAAAAGGTTAATGGTTTATTTTTATTTTATGTTACGAATTATAAATGTAAGCTCAATTACCGA
Organism: Flaveria ramosissima; assembly: GCA_025215565.1. NCBI lineage: Eukaryota > Viridiplantae > Streptophyta > Magnoliopsida > Asterales > Asteraceae > Flaveria > Flaveria ramosissima. The sequence goes on from CM046042.1 coordinate 2,637,420, forward strand.
TGTCCTTTATGTTGCAAATAGACTTCCAGCAACAATTAGGGGAGAAACAAGTCATGTCGTCTCGTGAGCCACTCGGGACCGACTCGCTAAAAACTCTAATTAAGCTTAGCTTAAACAAGCTCGAACTCATTTTACGACTCATTTAATAAATTGTTTTGAGCCCGAGATTCATATGTCGAGATCGAGTCGGCTTGCAATACGAAACTATCGTTATATGTATATGATTTTTATTTTATCTTTTATGTATATGCTTATATAAATGATTATTGCTATAGATAAATTTATGGATAACAATTATATAATTTATATCATTATTTTAAAAAAAATTACATAAACCATTTACTTTTATAAAAATATCTTTCCTATATAATAACACGTATTCTATAAATAAATCTTAAAAAATATTGATGAAAGTGTATTAATATTTTTGTAGGAGAAAATATTATTGAAAAGGTTTTAAGAAAACCTTCATAAAAAGAACTATAAAACATTTTTTTAAATTATGAGAGATGTTAAATTGGTTTTTATTTTATTAAAACTTTATCCTTTTAATTTTACTTACATGACATTAGTAAAAACAGAAATACTTTTATCCAATCATATTATGAATAATAAAAATTAACTTCTCAGTAAAAAATCCATTTTGGTAAATATTTTTAAAACATTCATTTTGTTAAATTATTTTTCTATCAATAGTATTTTGAAAAAAAAAACTTATTATAAAAGACATTGTGATGATTTTAAAATAAAACCCTGAACTAGATTGCATGTTATAGTTGACTGTTTTTCACAGCTAAGAACAAGTTGACTCTATCCCAACAAACAGATAATATAATGAGTTTTTACATGTTGTATTACACTAAAATTGTGAATTAAGACGTGTTGAATTCTTGATTATTCAAACAAGTAATTAAAGGTTTTCATAATTCACTCATCCTATGCAAAGGAAAATAAATCTCATACACGCCTTCTATTTCAAAACAATTTTACATATTTTATCAAATCAAGGGTCCCAAACAATAAATTCAAGGTTTCGATTTTACCAAATCATGATACCGATTTTCAAATGTAAAGATGAATTATTTCATATTCTTTTCAATTTACAAGCATATCATGGTTTCGATTTACCTCAAATCACGTTTTCAAGTTCAACTCACCGATCCTTTTACGCTTTCGTTGATCTATTTAATATCATTCACACCCCAAATTTTAAATCACAATAGCTTTCTGCAAAGTTTCAATTCAATGCTCATATATACAAATCTCGATTTCAACAGCTGTAATGATCCGTACGATTCAAGGATTTTGATTTTGATTTCAATATAAATTTTAGTATTTTGTTTTTTAACATCAATTTGACTAATTTATATTTTTGTTTATGAAAGCATGGAATTTTGATTTAGTTTTAATTGATTTAAGGATGAAATTGATTTATGTTTTTTATCAACAATCTTTTTATACATAAATGGTCCATATGGTTTAATAAAATTGCATGTTTGGTCCCAAAACTTTAGAAATCAAAAGATAGTCCAAACTTTTGTGTAATCATTGCATGTTTGCTCCCTAACACCGATTCAAGCTCTATGTTGTATTATCTCGAGCTATAAATAGACATGAATTAAAATGATTAATATTAGACAATGATGGTAAAATTACAAACATAACATTTAATTTTGTATATAAAGAAGTTTTTGGATCTTTATAGACTAGAAAGTATCGTTTGAGTTTAGCGCCATGTTCAATATAATTTAATTATTACCTAAAATTCTTATTTATAAGTTAATTTTATTTCATATTATACATTATTTAGACTTATAAACATTGATAAAGAAAAACTACTAATATTAGATATAGATGATTTCAAAAAATCAAACATAAAAATAGATAGACAAAGTATTAACAATAATATTATGACTTACGAACCTTTTTAATTAAAAACAATTTTTAATGATTGAACCCGTGTATTACACGGGACTTTAGTCTAGTATTTCTATAAAGGGCTATCCTAAGCAGTGTTGCTACCGTATTAATTTTTTTATTATAAAAGAAAAAAAAGGTAATTTAATTTTTTTTTTTTTCAATTTGCTTAATTTTAGGTCATAAAATTTTAATTATTTTTATTTTAGGTAACCTTTATATAAGCAATAATCATTTTCCCCAGACCACATATGAAAAAGAAATCAAGAAGTGCTGCCGTAAAAACTGAAAACTAGTAACCAAAAATTGTTAAATTTCATCACCCAATTTTGGTACTTTTTGAAAATTGTATAATTTTCAGGTTTTAATGGGTTTTAAGTTTGAATCATATTTTTATCAAAGAATATTGGATCCTTATGTAATCAACCATTGTCACTAAAAATAGTATCTCAAGGTCAAAATAACTTAAAAGGTTGTATCTCAGCACAAAAGCAACAAAAAGGGGACAAATAAAGTGAGGCTCTATCTATACACTATAAAGCATCAAACATATTCTAAATAGCAAAATCACTGAACTTGCAAAGATTAACACATTTGCATCTAATCATAATAGCAAAAATCAAATCAAATAAAACAATTGATAATCAAAAGACTCCAAATGGACAGAAAGACTATAAGATCTCACCTAAAGAGAAATAATATTAAATCGAGTGATCCAAACTCGTGAATCAAATGATGTCGTTGAATCGAGATCCGAGGCGTGGGAACTTGATTTGCAGGTTGTTTTTGTAATATGAAGCAGAAGGGTTCAGGCAAGTCTTGTTGGTTTATGAACATAATATCAATAAAATATATATTTTGTTCAAATAAATAATTTTTTACACATGATCTGTCTAGTGAAGGTGTTACACGGGATACTTGCAAGACTGTGACGGTTTGTAAAATTGGTATTTCTTTTTTCAAAATAATTAATTGTAATGGGATATTGGCATTATTCTCATCCAAGAACAATTATACAATGATGAATTATTTGCAATAGAGAAAGAGGATGTGTGGACCTACCTTTCAAATCCATGAGTGTTCTTATTCGCATCTCTTTGTCTTTTATAATTTAGTTTTTAAGGAATTATATTTTTATTATAGAATAATTATAAAAATGGAGACCCACCTTTCATATGCATGTATGTGTTCTTATTCACATGCCTTTGTCTTTTAAAATTTTACTTTTAAAAATAAGATTTTTATTGGAAATATATAATGGATGATTGTTGACGATTAATATTAATACACACCAAGGTACGGCGGATCAATCTTTCTCTAATAAAGCAAATTAATTTCCGTCAGTTGTCATCTTTTATAATTATTTTGTCACATTTTATTACCATATCAAATTAGTTTTTAAATGATATATTAAATGCTAATGATATTATATATCATTTTCAAATTATAAAACATATTTTTTATGAATAAATAAAAAACATGTTTCTTTTGAATTATAAAACATAATTTTTTAATATCAAAATTTTATGAAATTTAAAAAAAATTACAAAGAAGTTTTTTTTTTAAAATGACATTGTTTAAAAAAAATTATTAATGAAATTTTTTCAAGACAAAAGTTTAAAATAGTGTTGTTATTATTCTATTACTTAAGGCAGTTAATTATATGTAACTAGCTTTAGTAAACCTGTGTATTACACGGGTTGAATAAAAAAATATTAATATAATAAAATTTATTTAATTATAAAATGATATTCTAATATATAATAAAAAAGTAATATCAACTTTTAAAATTTTATTTTTAACCTTTTTAAAAAAATAAACATTTTATTCTAAAACAAACCGTATAAAAATGTCATTTTTAAAATTTTTCCTATTATAACTCTCAAATTTGATTATTTTTTGTTTTAAAAAAACGACTTTTTAAAAAATACCAATTTTAAAAAATTTCGTATTTTAAAAAAGTTTTATGCTTTAAAAAAATTATTATTTTATAAAAAAGTTATTTATTTAGAAATAACATTAATAAATAAATTTCTTTCTTAATTTATTAAATCTAAAAAGGTGTTAAAGAATATTATTAGCAATTAAAGTAATTATTTAATAGGAGAGAGAGTCGGTAAAATTTTGGTAAGAATGATTGTAATGATGCCACGTATAATCTCAAGATACATTTTTATTAGAGTAGGTAGATTTCAATTATATAAGAAAGCTCAAAGCAGTCTAAGCCAATCCAGTTCTCTGCCTAAAGGTTCACTAGAACGTACCAAGCACTTGCCCGCTGCTCTTGCCGCCCGCTTGCATTCTATAAGTGGAGCGCATGGGCCTACTTACCTTGCTTGTAGATCAGCCGCTTTCGCGCCCTTCCTGCCTACTGAAAGGGATGTGAATGATCGTTATACCTTTTAAAATCCTATTAAGTCTAATTAGATATGTCACTGAAAGAAAGTGATTATGTTCTCTCTTTTTTTAGGATTCCGAGAATGGGCCGACCCATCCTAACATCATTTATGAGGAGCCGGACGACGAAGCCTCCTCTTCAGATAAAGATTTCTCCAACGCAACTCTCATGGCAAGAAAAAATTGATCTCAATTGAAAATTGATATCAAGTGATGTTCGATATATGTTTAGCGTATTACAATAATTCAAAAATGTATGAACACAAATAATGATAAAACCAGCGCACTTTTATATGCGGGTTTCTTTCGTAATGTATTTTATTTTTAATTTTTTATGTTTTTTAATAAAGAAGCGCGCTCCTAGTTAGTGTAACGCGGGTTTTTTTTCTCGGTCATGTTAAAATATATTTTATAATTTATATATATTGATTGCTAACTTTTATTTTAATATTTCCATTCAACCTGTGTAGTGCATTGAGATTATAAATTAGTTTTGAATAAAGCTGATATGAAAACGTAAATAAAAAAGGTAAGTTGGAAGGGAAAAGGACCGGGAAGTATAAAAAAATAAAACAAAATTTAGAAAAGATAACAATATTATAAGCTAGTAAGATTTCACTCGAGCTATGTCGTGAGAAACTCATACCAACAGATTGTGTTTAAAAAAACATAAGATATTATTTGAGATGGCATATTTAGTATAAAACTTACATTAAAACGTAAATAAAAATATGCAAGTCGCAACAACATATATGTAATATAATACAAAGTTATATTTTAAAAATAAAAAACGTACCATGTTTGACCAGACTTAGTTTTAGATAAAGTATATACCAAAATACAGATAAAAAAATAAGCACGATTTCACCATAGATTATGGTTGCACGTTATGGGAACTCGTTATTGAATATTATATAGAAATGTGCGTAGAAGTTATACCGCGTCGCAACTAATTATTTGGAATTTAGATAACATTAGAATGCGGAGAAAAATTCTTAAAAACTATTATATTTGACCCGGCTCAGTTCGAACGAAAGTTATACCGATATGTAGATAAAAACTATTATATTTAACACGTCGTAACATGTGTGGTTCATCATTGTTATGCATTTTATGTTTAACGACCCCGTAAATGTACGTATACTTTTCGTTCGGTTTTTATTTATTTATTTTCTAATATGAGCTTTTCCAGTGTTGGTGGTCGTTGAGGATGACGTGACATGAGTGCTACTTTGTACAGTTTTACGCCCCCACTGCAACGCGATGGGGCTTAGTACTAGTTTTTAACCAATTTACAAACTTTGGAAATTGTTATAATTATGTACACTACTCTTATATGAATATAACAGATGTAATCAAATTGTAAAGAAACAAACTTTAATTGCCAAACTTACAATATGAGCAATTTCACTTTCGCTAAAAGTCTCTTTGTATATAAATAGATAATTTTTAGCCTCTTTTTATTTAACCACATCCTAGCAAGGAAAATAAAAAAACCACTTAAACCTGCCACGACCAAAGACTATTCACAATACACCACTTTTAATAAGACTAGCTTTTTTTACCCGCCACGCGTTGTTGCGGCATCGCATGTTTCGTGATAATGTATAGATTACAATTGATCCGACTCGTTTCCGAACTATATTTATGCCAATATGTAAAGTGACTCGAATTTATACCGTTGAATGAAAACGTATTATATTTGACGCGATTTTTTCCCAAACAAAATATATGTTGAAACATTTATATTTGACTCGTGTCCGAATTAAGTTTACGTCAAAACGTAGAGTAATATCTGAACGAAATTTATATCACAACATAGACGTTTGTCGAAAAATAGTTAAGCCAGTCATTTCTAATTAGGTCCTAACGAAGATGGACTTGAATTTATATTGTATAGAGATAAATCCAGAACTTTAAAAACTTGAGAGGGTCAAAGTGACTTTTTTAAAGTTTTATAAAAAGTTTAGGGGTAAAAAGTGTTAATAAAGAAAGTTGAGGGGGGGTTTTTTGGCCGGTGGCATTTGCCACCTACCTTTGAAATTGTGCATTAGTACAATGAGGAAATCCCTTGCGCTTCACAATGATCTTTCCCCAGGAAATGGTAAGATATTAAAGAGTAGATAAAACAACCTATAGAAATGTTAGATGTTATTACCGGTATGTGTGTTCCCGATTTGAACGGGATCGTTGATCTTGGATCTTAGGATTCAAATTGATAAGAATAAAATTTGATGATTAAATGCTAAAATTCAATAATGATGAACACAAAAGTGTTTAATGCTTGTTGTTTATTGATTTGATGATGAATTCATCATCCATGGATGATGATATGATGTTGGTAATGGAATATGATTCCCACACTTGGTGGTGAACCATCCATACTTACAATGAAAGATAAATATGTTATTTATACTAGATATAGACCCTAGACTAATACTTGTTGATTCTTGCTCTTCAAATCTTCATCTTTAATGTAAATTGAAAATCTTCAATTTCTTCAAAGGTGCTTGACCCAACAATACTCCCCTAAATTGTAGATTTCCGATGAGAAAATGAAGTTTGATCTTGTTTTTGTTGAATAGTTTACCAAAGCTGAGAGTTTCGTTGTTGTTACGGAAGCGATGTCTTCAAAACTTTGGTTCAACAAGTGTGTTGGGTGTTTTGTCAAGTTCATGTGCCTGAACAGTTATCTTGCACCTGAAAAGTTGTCATGTTGCTGAAAATATTAAGTATTGGGCGTTTCAAGTCAACCTCATGCGCCTGAACAGTTCTCATGTGCCTGAACAGTTCTCATGTGCCTGAACAGTTCTCATGCGCCTGAACAGTTCTCATATGGACTGAAGGTTCATGAAAATTGACCAAGTGTAGACGTTTCTATCTAACCCATGTGCTTGAACAATGCTCAAGCTCCTAAATAGTGCTCATGCTCCTGAACAGTGCTTATGCTCCTGAACAGTTTTCACACTTATACATATTCAACAAGATGTTGCTTGGCTAATTTGAGCTGTTGATGGCTATTTGGGTTGTTGTAGGTGCTTGTATTTTTTGATTGATTGTTGAATTGATGTAGTAACACCTCAAATCTGAATCGAAACGGATTGTTGAACCAATTCCATGCTCCAGATCTGAGAATTTGTTGAAAACACCAAGAACACACACACTAGTGTGTGTAAATGTTCGAATGCTACGAAAACCCAAATTCAAATCAAATTGCCTCCAAACTTGATTGATTTGCCTTTCAATTGATGAATCTATCATAGAAATGATTAGATAACATCAATTCATATTGATTTCATTAGATTCACCATTAAATTCATAGATCTAGTGAAGAACACCAAAAACTTTTTCTCCAAGTTTTCTTCAAATCTTCACTAATTTTAGCAATCTAACCATGAAACCTGATCAAAATCAATACGAATCCATCAACTCCAGCTCTGATACCAATTGTGTGTTCCCGATTTGAATGGGATCGTTGAGCTTGGATCTTAGGATTCAAATTGATAAGAACAAAATTTGATGATTAGATGCTAAAGTTCAATAATGATGAACACAAAAGTGTTTAATGCTTGTTGTTTATTGATTTGATGATGAATTCATCATCCATGGATGATGATATGATGTTGGTGATAGAATGTGATTCCCACATTTGGTGGTAAACCATCCATACTTACAATGAAAGATAAATATACTATTTATACTAGTCTAGAATTTATAATATTTACAATATAGACCCTAGACTAATACTTGTTGATTCTTTCTCTTCAAATCTTCATCTTCAACGTAAATTAGAAATCTTCAATTTCTTCAAAGGTGCTTGACCCAACACGATATAAACACAATCACTTTGTTACAAGTACAATAAATATTAATCAATAAATACAAAAACTAATGATACAACAACGTTAAAATACCAAAAACTTGTTTTGGTCAGGATAAGGGTGTCTGGATAATGGAGTTGATGGCATATAAAGAGCCACGTTGAAGTATACTGTAGGACCGGTGAATGGTGGTCACTTACAACACAACAACACAAAGAGGAGATTAACCAAACTTTAATCAAACAGTAAACTGGATTAACCACAAATATGATACTAAGAACACAAGTAATGAGTAAGAGACAGAACAAGAGAACACAAGATATTGAGTTTCAAGGATGCAGTATATTGCTTTCTCAAGTTCTCTTACAAGTGTTACAAAGCATAAAGAAAGATACAAGAACATGGAATACTTATACTACAACCTACAGCCGGCTATACTTTGAAGGCCAGCTGGATACAATTGACTAGACACAAACAAAATCAATTGTAGAATCAAAAGGCATATCTGCCTTTTGACTTGTGACTATGACATGCCATAGCTCACATCCTAATATATTACAAAAAGGATAAAAGTACATAAAGTAGAAATCATGGACTCAAGAACTTAATGTACAGTTACCAAAAGCATGGACCTTTCACCAACTCATGTAAGTTGGTGACTTTTACAGAGTTGCAGCGGAAAGGTGGTCCAGCTTTATGGTAAAGTACATCAGATAAAGGCATATCTCTAAAAGTCTTCGGAAAAAATCTGTCTTCACTATTTGGCTTCGGAAGACTTTGTCTTTGAAGCTTCGGAAGACTTCACTTTTGGCTTCGGAAGAGATTGGTCTTGGCTTCGGAAGATTTTACACTTAGAATATTTCTAGTGCATGGTGTAAAACTTCCGAAGCATTTCTACGTCAGTTCTTTAGTGCATGCTTGCAGAGAGACTTTGGATGTTTTGGCTGCATCAGACTTATAGGAATCCTTACAAACTCCCCCTAGGCTGATGCTACCAAAACATTTAGAAGATCTTCAGATGTTTGTAGTCTTCAGCACAATGATGACCATACCCTTCTTCATTAGATGGTTAGGATCATTCAGACTCTTATAGTATCTTCTCATCTCAAAGAGATCATGCAGAGGTAAGTTGATTATGTCTTGCCATGTATAAACATTCTCAAAACCTTGATCTCTAATCACATGCTATCTTTCTAGATTGGTAGAGAAGGTCCAGGATAAGATGGGTGTCTCAGCTGCAAGAGGAGCCACTTGAATTGGAGTTGATTGGGCTGCCTCTTCATGCACTTCCTCAGGTTGATCTGACTCAGCCTAAGGTGTAGAGGTAGATGATTTAAGCTTCTTCTTCTTAGACTTTGGTTTAGAAGCCATCCTCTTCTTCCTCTTAGAAGACTTTAACTGAGAAGACTGGTCTGCAGCACCTTGTTGATCATCCTTGTCTTTCTCAGTTGGGTGTTCCTCCCTCACAGGTTCAGAAGGAGAGGGAGTTTGACCCTGCTGTGGATCAGAAGATGAAGCTTGCTGAGGTTCAGCAGGAGGTCCGGGTTGTGTTGTCTCAGGTTATTCAACCTTAACCTCCACTTCAGGTGGGATTTGATTGGGAGGAGAGTATAAGTCAATCAGCTCTCCACTCTTGATCTTCTGCTTGATTACCCTGATATGCTCATCCATTGTGGATAGAGACATAGGGCCAAGTCTCCTTCCGGAGAATCCATACAGCTTCAAGAAGCTCATCATCCTTTGTCTGTCAGCAGACTTCTTCATACTTTTTTGGATGATGGCTCTTGACTTTGCAGCCTCTTCCCTCATCTTTCTCTTTGTAGCTTTTTGTTCTTTGAGCACTTGAAGTTCAAGCTGTTTGAGATACTCAAACTCAATGTACTCAAAGGACAAGGGAAGAAATGCAGATGCCTAGTAGAGACCTGTGGCACTCAGGTAGTTGATCATGCTTTGTCTGTCTGTTTCTTTATCTACCTGAGGTTCTTGTGTAGATGCCATAGTCTCTTGCACATGGCTTTCTTGAACTGGGGAGAGAGTAGGAGCATGCTTGTATAGTCTTTTCTGTCTCTTCTCCTCTTTGAATTAGAGAAGTAACCTTGCATCCTCTTTTTCTTTCATCTCTCTTGACACTTCCATGTCAGCCAGTTCATTTAGTTGCTCTAAGGGGAGAGAAATAATCTCATCTATGTCATAGTTCCTGGTCTGCAGGTAAGTAATCCTGACTGTCCTCAACTCATCATCTTGAGTGTTTGGTCTGGGGGCAACCCTGATTGCAGCTTGTATAAAACCTGAAGACCCAGAGGAACTTTCTCCCCTTAGCTTCCTCTTCCTCTCTCTCTCCTCCTCCTCAATCTCCTCAGGAGTCAAAATCCTTTTCCTTTTGTCACCCACAGACCTTTGTGACTCAGGGTGGATAGAGGTTTGGCCTTCATTGCTTGGTGTAGCATCCAAGATCTGGCCCGAGAGAGGTTGTGAGACACCTTCACCAGCAGGTGTTTCACCGAGAGAATGAATTTCTGAAGCAATTGTTGGTGTGACAGGGTTCTCAGGCTCTATCACTGGGCCTTCAGCCAAGATTTTCCCTTTGAAGCTAATCTCAAGGTTTGCCTTAGCATCCAGTTGACCAATGACATTACCTGATTGCCTTTATCTCTTTCTTAGGCTGAACTCTTCAGTAATTCTGTCTTGAATTCTGAGTGCCAACCTGTCAGCTTGTCTTGATTTGCTTGGATTGACAAGTGGCATGTTGACCAAATCAAGACCTTCATAGTAGTTCAAGGTATGAAAATCAAATACTTCTCTTGAACTCTGTGAAGAATGAGAGCTCTTCTATCAGCATCATACCTCCACCCAATGATGTAGTTTGAAGTTCCTTGAGGTGGGGATGACATAGCCCTTGGTATACCTTTCTCAAAGAGACTCCCTGATGATAGAGTCTATAGAGTCCACATTAATGTGAACTTGAGGAAGTTGCTGAGTATGCATAATTTCAAGTGAGGATGGTGAGTCCTCAATGTCCATACTCTCTGAAGAACTCCTAGGTTTTGTGTCTGTAATGACTTTCTCCCTCTTTTTGGTAGCATTACCCTCATGCATAGGTGAGCTAGAGGTTAGGTCAACCACATTCACAGGTTCTCGTGTTCCTGGTTGAACTCTTCTTAAAGGTCTCCCAGCTAGTTTTTCCCTGAGATAAGATATCTCAAGTTGCTCATCATTGACCCTGTTGTGAAGGGTAGTCACCTGAGATTCAAGGTGACTAACCATAGAGACTAAATAGGAGCAAGTTTTTGATAGTTTTTGCACCTTTTGTCTCAGATTCCCCTCTTCTTCATCAGAAGAATCATTGGGGGATGAGATGATTGGACCAAAGTCCTCTCTCTCACCACCAGCTTCAGGTTCTTGGCTGCTAGATTCTCTCTGCTCATTGACATTCTCAGTTGCGATGTCAATGGGCTGAGTTGCCATGGTTGAGGTCTTAATAATGTAATCACTTGTAAAAGTAAGAGCCTCTTCCATATGGATATCCTGAACAGGTTCAGAAGTATCCACCTCAGTTATAGGTGACTGATGTGGGCTAGACTCAGGAGTACTCATCTCTCTTTGAGTAGGGGAAGAGAAGAGAGACTCATGGTACTCACTAAAACCTAAGTCTTCATTAGTATAGAATGAGAGGTTGGGAATGGGTTGATTTAGATCTAAAGGCTGGGGATGGTAACTGTCCCCTGAAGGTTGTTCACTTGAGTGTTGAGACTCAGAGTGAAAGCTTAAGGTAGTTGGGCTTGTGATCTCATCAGGGTGAGCATAAGGAACCTCAGCCCTGATAGTTGAAGAGATGGGAGTGGTTTGCTCCTCAGGGGAAGTGGGAGCTCTAGTGTCCACTTCCTCCTGTATAGGTGAGTATATGGGGACCTGCACAGATTCAATAGCTTGAGCAGGGGTTCGTTTGGATTTTCTTTGGTAGGTGAGGGTGACTTGAGGCCTTTTGGTGGTAGAGAGGTAGAAGGTGTGGGTTCAACACTAGCTTGTGTTGCTAGGTTGTCACCTTGAGCAATGAGCTCTAACATTTTGGGGACAAGGGCTGTTTCTACCCCTGAGAAGCCTACAGTTGGCTTCTTCATGATATTAAAGATGTCGGGCTTCATTTGTCCCAATTTAAGAATATTATCTGTTTCCCTCAACTGTGATCCCAGTTCACAGTTGAGAATGTGTTGAACATATCTAGGAAACATATAATACTCTAAGGAGTCCAAGTTAGCAAGCAAATTTGTATAGACAAATTGAGAGTACCTGAACTTGACCCCTTGAACCATTCCATGCACTATGAAGGAGAGATCCTCAGGAATTTGGTCCCACCCTTCATGTTTGTTTGACAAGCTGTGGATAACCACATGAAGTAGGTATTTCCACTAGGATAAGACCTTCCCTTTCCTGAAGGTCTTTACAGAGAAATCTCCCTCATACCCCATCTGCTCAAAGGAATGATTGACAGCTTCCTTTGGGAAGGACAACTCACCTTCTTCATCATCCAGCTACAAGTGAGTGTTGATGATGGCTGGAGTGATGAAGATTGTCCTCCCTTGCACTGTGGCAGACGGTGCCTTCTCCCCATCCATGATGACCTCTTGGCAAATCTTCCAAAATTCAAGCAGATGATCCTCATAGAGTGTAGGATTAATGGTTAGGGAGGTAAAGTAATTTGATAAAGCTAAGAAATGGCAAATCTCTGAGAAACTATCATCTTTCTCAGAGCTTAACAGAGCAACCTGGTTGTGTTACTTGTGAAGTTGCATGGAGAAATCTGGGTTGTTTCTGCGGTTAAGGTTGGCCATTTGAGAAGCTTAAGGATGAAAAAAGGTGAAAAGCAAAGACGGTTTGGGAATTAGGTTTGAGGAATAGTAGAATTGAAGAAGATAGTGACGGAGAGGGGGAACCGTTGGGTATTTATGTGAAAAGTATTTGAACCAAAGTTAATAAAAGAGGATAAACTTTGAAATCCGAATGTCGGTCCCACCTCTGAAAAAGTAGTTTACTTTTGCTCAAAAAGTAGTTTTCTTGGAATTCGAAAATCTTTCGAAGGTAAATTATCTTCGGAAGTTTTAATGAAAAAGCTTCCGAAGCTAAAATGACTTCGGAAGAATTTTCTGAGAATCTTGAAAATTTTGCTTCGGAAGAGAAATAAAAACTTGAATGCTTTGTATATAAAACAACAAAGCTTCCGAGAGTTAATTTTGCTTCGAAAGGAAAAAGTCCTTGAAAACAAATAAGTGTCTGAGACAAGTGTTTAAGCTTCGGAAGATAGATTGAAACCTCTTCCGAAGGTAAAATTTCTTAGACAGTTATTTATTTTGAAGACATGATTTTCTTCCGAAAGTAAATATATATCTTCTGAAGGATCAGAAAATTGTCAAGAATCTAAGGAAAATCTTCAATAAGGATTTTTTATTCAAAGAAAACATGCGCTTATGAAAGTGATGAACTAGACAACTTAGGACACACATATTTTAAGAAATAAGTAGAATTAGTTTTTTAAGAAATCTACTCAAAGTTAATCATCCCAATAGCTGATATTAGATATTTAAATCTCTGTTCATCAAAAGCTTTTGTAAACAGATCAACATATTATTCATCTGTATGAACTTTGACTAGTTTAATTAATCCCTTTTCATACTTATCTCTTATTAAATGATACCTGATATTGATGTGTTTGGTCCTTGAGTGCTGCACAGGGTTCTCAGTGATAGAGATAGCACTATTGTTGTCTATGTGAATAGGAGTCTCCTTGAAGTTAAATCCATAGTCCAGCATTTGATTTTGAATCCAAAGCACTTGAGCACAGCAACTTGCAGTAGCAATGTATTCAGCCTCAGCAGTTGATGCAGACACACATGATTGTTTCTTGCATTGCCATGAGACAACCCTTCCACCAAGGAATTGACATCCCCCAGATATAGACTTTGCATTCATATTCAAACCACCATAATCACTATCTGTATAAGCATACAGATTGAAGTCAGGATTCTTTGGATACCATAACCCAAGTGTTAAAGCACCTTTGAGGTATCTTAGAATCCTCTTGACAGTGATGAGGTGAGACATCTTAGGGTTGGCTTGATATCTTGCACAAATGCATGTAGCAAACATGATATCAGGCCTGCTAGCAGTAAGATACATAAGAGACCCAATCATAGCCCTGTATAAGTGTTCATCTACACACTCCCCCTCAAGATCAGGTCTAAGGGAGTGGTTTCTGGCTATGGGTGTCTTAGCAATCTTACAATCAGTCATGTTGAACCTCTTGAGTATGTCCTGAACAAACTTTGACTGACTTATGAAGATACCATCTTCAACTTGCTTCACTTGAATTCCTATAAAGAAATTGGGTGTCCCATAACACTCATTTCAAATCTGTCTTTCTTTAGCTTCTCAAAGTCTTTTCAGAGCTTTGGATTAGTTGAACCAAAGATGATGTCATCTACATACACTTGAACTAGAAATATGTCATTTCCTTGTCCTTTGATGAAGAGAGTTCCATCTATAGTACCTCTCATGTATCCATGTTTGCAAAGATACTCAGACAATGTCTCATACCATTTCCTGGGTGCCTGATGCAGCCCATAAAGAGCTTTGTCAAGCTTGCAGACATAATCAGGATGATCAAGGTCTACAAAACCAGGTGGCTGTTTGACATACACCTCTTCATCAATCACTCCATAAAGAAAAGCACACTTCACATCAATGAGTGTGTGACATCATTGATGTTGTCATCTATGGTGTGGTTATTAGCATCAAGAAATTCTTAATCACTTTCACCATCACCATTGTTGTCTTCCATAGTTGAGGTATCTTTATCTGGTTGTGGAACCTCTGAGCTGGAATTTGAAGGCACTCCAGATGTATCAGCAGAGTTTGTCATTGTAGTGCTGATAGAAACCTCATTTGCTGAAGTAGTTCCAACTGGAGCTGAAGATGTATGAGTTGAAGGTCTTCTTAGCTCAAATCTTGGATCAGGATCACCTGTATTTATATTTTCTGCAGATCCTGAAATATTCTCACAAGATTTGTTAAAACAGTTGGTAACTAAATCAAGATCAAATAGCCAATCAGGACCAGAACCAGCCACACAGGGTGTGTGTTCATTGAAAGTCACATTGGCTGACTCCTCAACAATTCTAGTTCTGAGATTGTATACTCTATAAGCCTTAGCCTGGGAAGAGTATCCAATGAAGTGTCCATCATCTGATTTCTCAGCAAATTTGGCAATTTGATCTTTAGTATTCAAGATGGTGTAAGGACATTCGAATGACCTGAGAAAGCCAATGAAAGGGTTTCTCTTGTGCCAAAGTTCATAAGGAGTCTTACCATGTATCTTAACTACTAAAACTCTATTTTGCACATAGCAAGCAGTGTTTACTGCCTCTACCCAGAAGGTGATGGGCAGTTTAGAGTCAGACAACATAGTTCTTTCAGCTTCAATTAATGTCCTGGTCTCCTCTCAGCAACACCATTTTGATGAGGAGTCCTAGGAGCACTATATTGTCTTGTAATACCTTTTTCATCACAAAATGCATCAAGGGTTTGATTCTTGAATTCAGTCCCTTGATCACATCTTATGGTTTTGACCTTGTGATCACTTTGATTCTTAATTTTTAAGATGAAATTCTTCAGAATCTTAGGGGTCTCATCCTTAGTTCTAAGAAAGAAAACCCAAGTGAATCTTGTAAAATCATCTATGATCACCAAACAATAAGAGGTCCTTCCTAGACTCATTACACTGGTAGGGCCAAGAGATCCATATGTAATAAGTGTAGGGGAGTAGTGATGGAGTTCCTTTCCTTAGGCTTGTGAGATACCTTATGTTACTTCCCTTTCAGGCATGCAACACAATGATCATCACTTGTAAACTCTTTCTTTGGCATTCCAATTACCAAATCATGTTTAATTAGTTTATTCATGTTCTTAAAGTTTACATGGCACATTCTTTTATGCTATAGAAAAGACTCATCACTATTGGCTTTAGACAGAAAGCATGAAACTTCTCCAGAGGGAGATGTTTCTTGCAAGTCCATCTTCTACATGTTCCCTTTCCTGGGGGCTCTAAGCAGGATGTGCTCATGAGGAATGACCACTCCAGGCTTGAGAACAATGCACTCATGCTCAGTAAAGAGCATGTTATGACTCTGATCATAAAATTGGGATACACTCAGAAGATTGTACCTAAGCTCCTTGACAAAGTTTACCTTTTCAATGCTGAGCTTACCATTTGTGACCTTGCCCCTTCCAGAAATGTAACCACCTTCATCTCCTCCAAAAGCAACTAGCCCTCCATCAATCCTCTCAAAGTTATGGAGTAGTGACCTATTGTCTGTCATGTGCCTGGAACAGCCACTATCAATGATCCAAACATTCTTGTTTCTCTTGAGCTGTTCCTACACAAAGAAAATGATTAGTTACATTTGGAAACCCAAGCCTTATTTGTCTTGGGCTCACTAAGTATAATAGAAGGTAATGCAACAGTAATAGATCCTATGGTTGTGCTAGGAGGATCTTGAGCTGTTGTTGATGGAGAATTTTCAGTCACTTGGTCTTTCTTAGACTTCCACACCATCTTTGGAGTCTTGGACTTGACCTTCAAAACTTGGGAAGCTTTTGGGACTTCGGAAGTTTTGATGACTGAACCTTCAGAAGATTCTGCAGTCACTGCAGCAGACTTCAGTGCTTCGGAAGAATTCATTTCTTCCGAGACCAACTTTTCTTCCGAAGGTAATTTTCCATTTGCCTTCTTCTTAGATTTGGAGCTTCCGAAGGAAACAGACTTTCCTTCCAAAGCTTGAATCTTCTTGGAACTCTTTGAAGTCTTTGTCTTTATCATATGGACAGTACTTTTAGGATTGTATGGACAATCCTTAGTAATATGAGAGGTACTTTCACACATGACACACAACATTTTCTTCTTCACAAGAGTCTTCTTATGAGAACAAGACTATCTTTGTCACATCCCTTCTCCACCTTCATCTTTGCAGATGCTGAGACAGTTCTTATGGGCTGGGAACTGTTCTTGGAGTTTGATGGTCCAGGATGTGCAGCAGTGGTACACAGCAGATCAGTCTTCTTCTTGGTACTGAGATGATTTGAACAAGAATCAGAACTCTTAGCTGAAGAGTTTTGGTTGATGTCTTCAGTCTTTACTACTTCAAACCCTGCAGAAATAAAAACTTGTTTCTGCCTAGAGTCAAAATTAGCCTTGATATCTTGAGCCTTCCTTGCTTTTCTTTTGCTCTTCCTGATCAAGTTCTTTCTCATTGACTTGGTCATCACAGTAATCTTCTTCTCCTCAGAAGGATAGTGGCCCTTCTTAGATCCTCCTCTTCACTCTTCTCAGAGGAATTCTTAACTATCTCTTCTTCATCCTCTTCACTCATAGGATCTATGAGAGGAAGCTCATCTTCACAAGTTCCACACCTAGGAGATCTTACAGACAAGATTGTGTGTGGAGGAGCTATCTCATTGGATCCCAGTCCCTGTCTATTTTGATAACACACCTTGTTTTGCAGGGATGAGGATATCATATTCTTAAAGGTCTCTTCTTCAAGAACACTTTTTTCTGCCCTGGCTTTGCTGATCACAAGCTCAGCCTGGCACTCAGTCAGCTTGGTTATGAGATCTTTGATTTGAGTCCTAAAATTTGTAGGTTCATGTTTTAGAACTGAAATGGTTTTCTCTAAGTCCTCTATCTTTAATTTATAATCATTTTCAAACTTTCTAAAATCAGATTTTAAAATGTTTAAGGACTCAAGATCAGATCTCATCTCCAAGTTATAGGACCTATATCTATTAACTTTAGCAATGCATTCAGGAGAACAGAGATGTTCTAATACCTTGGCTTCATCATGATCTGCCATTAGTGCTTGGTTTGGAGAAGCATCTTCCACCTGAAAGCTCTAGTCAAAGCCTCCTTCTTCAACAGCAACAACAGCTTGTTGCTTTGTCTTCTCATTCTGAGGGGCTTTCTCAGTGTAGTTTGGTCTGGTTTGTGCTTGGCCACCAATTGTTTTAGGTGCCTTACACTCTCTAGCAAAATGGCTCATCAGGTTACAGTTGTAACACTTGACTTTGCTTTTGTCCAAGCCAAACTTTCCACTGTCTGTATTGCTTGGAAACCTCCTTCTAGTTCTCTTGTAGAACTTCTTGGCTCTATGAGTGAGAAGAGCCATCTGCTGGACTATGTCCATGTATTCTAGATCATCTGGATGGATACAATCCAGGTCTTAAGAGTGAAAAGAGAGTTGCCACAAATTTCATCAGTAGACACAAAGCTTGAGAAGAGCTTGTCTCTTGGAATGGGCTTCCTTGAGTGTTGTTCTCCCTGGGTGTCTCTGGGAAGGTGATGAAAGGACCCTTTGGTGAATTGTCAGGGTAGCATATGAGATGATGTTGGGGTTCTATGCTATCCCTTTCAACCACATGCAGGGCTGAACCCAATTGATTGTTGGAGTTGCCAGATGAACCTTACATGTTCATCTCCATCTGGTAGCCACTGAGAATCCCATATAACTCTGTCAGAGTAAGAGTTTTGAGATTTTCAGTCCTCTTGATTACCATACAATAGTGTGTCCATTGTCTAGGAAGTGAGGACATGAACTTCCTTACAATGTCTATATTTTCAAGAGGAACTCCTCCATCCATAAGGGTATCCACTATCTCAACATACCTGAAGTATTGTTGAGTCATGGTTTCACCTGTTTTGAAGATAAAGTTTTCAAACTGCTACTTCAGGAGATCCTTATTGTTCTCCTTGGCTTCAGAGGAGCCTTCATACATCAGTTTTAGTGCACCCCACAGCTGTTTAGCTGTTTTGCACTTCTTGAAACCTCTGTACACAGAGTTTGGAAGGGCTGTTTGAAGAGTTGTCATGGCTTTTCTGTCAATCTCTACTCTCTTCCTATCTTCATCAGAGTAGTTAGCCATATCTTTGGGGATCATACCAGCACCAGTAGCAGAAGGAGTGCTGGGTATGAAAGGTCCATTTTCGACAGACTCCCACATTCTTGAGTCTAGAGAGCTAATGAAACCTTCCATTCTCATACACCAGGTATCAAAGTCATCAAGAGTGATCAGAGGGGACTTGCTCATGGTTCCAGTTTCCATATCAGTCTTGGAAATGGTTGCCATTTGAAAGTTTAGTATTTGTGTGTGTGAGGGATCTTAAGATGGTGAGATATTATATCAAGAGCCTAAATGGTTCTGATACCAATTGCAGGACCGGTGAAGGGTGGTCACTTACAACACAACAACACAAAGAGGAGATTAACCAAACTTTAATCAAACAGTAAACTGAATTAACCACAAGTATGATACTAAGAACACAAGTAATGACTAAGAGACTGAACAAGAGAACACAAGAGATTGGGTTTCAAAGATGCAGTATATTGCTTTCTCAAGTTCTCTTACAAGTGTTACAAAGCATAAAGAAAGATACAAGAACATGGAGTACTTATACTACAACCTACAGCCGGCTATACTTTGAAAGCCAGCTGGATACAATTGACTAGACACAAACAAAATCAATTGTAGAATCAAAAGGCATATCTGCCTTTTGACTTGTGACTATGACATGCCATAGCTCACATCCTAATATATTATAGAAAGGATAAAAGTACATAAAGTAGAAAGCATGGACTCAAGACCTCAATGTACAGTTACCTAAAGCATGGACCTTTCACCAACTCATGTAAGTTGGTGATTTTACAGAGTTGCAGCGGAAAGGTGGTCCAGCTTTATGGTAAAGTACATCAGATAAAGGCATATCTCTAAAAGTCTTCGGAAGAAATCTGTCTTCACTATTTGGCTTCGGAAGACTTTGTCTTTGAAGCTTCGGAAGACTTCACTTTTGGCTTCGGAAGATATTGGTCTTGGCTTCGGAAGATTTTACACTTAGAATATTTCTAGTGCATGGTGTAAAACTTCCGAAACATTTCTACTTCAGTTCTTTAGTGCATGCTTGTAGAGAGACTTTGGGTGTTTTGGCTGCATCAGACTTATAGGAATCCTTACATATACTATTTTATGTCGTTTCAAAATCATGAGCCAAACAACTAAACACACATACATGTTCCAAAAAATATGATTATTCGTTGTGAGGCATAGAAATTGTACATCATTATGGTAGCAGGTTACATGACCACCATACCATGACAATAAACATAAACATATCTCTTTCATCATCATTACCTAACAATCTTTAACAGAGTCGTATGGATCATGGTATTGAATCAATTCAGTTGAGGTTAATCCTAATATTATCGAATAAAATAGTTAGTAACACGTATATGATTTCATAACGATAAAGAATAATAGCATTCTTTGAACAAAAAAGTGCCTTCGTCTTAGATGAACTAAGGGTTATCATTGTTTTGTTGTGGGCTCCGATCCATCTTGAGTCGGGCCCTGAAACAGCACGCAGACAAGCTGCAAAAAGGGGTTAGGGGCAGCTGGCTGATCTACCTCAACTTATTTATGTTAAGTTTATTTTTTGTCTTTTATTATAAATACCCACATATTGTACTTGTAATCTTTAGTCTTGAAAGTAATAAAAAGAAACCCTGGTTGTTGTTTCTGGTCAAAGAACAGCCTCCAAACAGGTTAAATCTCTGTGGTTTTTAGTGTTTTGATTATTATGCTCGTATGTTGTGTGTTTGTTGATCACCATCAATTCACTGTTGTCCTTAACTGATGTTGCCGCCAACTTGCAATCAGTAAGGCTGCTGATTGCCACCGATAAACCACCAGCAGCAGCCATCACAGCCGCCGCAAAGGGGTTGTGTCTGCTGTCATGAACAGCCTGTTGTTCTGTTCTTTTTTGTGCACTGTTGTTGTTTCTAGTCAAAGAACAGCCTCCAAACAGGTTCTGTTTTGGGTATTTGTTCAGTTTGATTAGTTCGATTTATTGGTTGTTTGGTTAAATTATTTCTGCTGTGTAGTTACGTTTATTACTATTATTATTGCTATCGTTATCTCGTCACTCGTTTTAAAAATCAATTAGGAATACCGACAAGTTCTTAAGGCCCGAGCCGTAGTATTGTATTGATTTATGTGCCCTAACTGAATCCTCGGGTCAGCCGCGTACACGTAATACCTAACAAGTGGTATCAGAGCCTTGGTTGCTCTCATCCTTTGATCTCCGGTATTATGGCTGATGAGGGTAAAACAAGAATCGAGAAGTTTGATGGTGTCAATTTTGGATGGTGGAAGATAAATATCGAAGACTTACTTGTTCAAAAAGATTTGAGTGCAACGCTGTTAGGTGATAATCCTCAAAGTATGAAAGTTGTTGAGTGGGCTACACTTGATAGGAAAGTTGTTGTTGTGATTAGACTCTCGCTAACAAAGAATGTTGCCTTTAACATTCTGAAGGAAGCGACAGCCAAAGGCGTCATGGAGGCACTGTCTAACATGTACGAGAAGCCGTCCGCAGCCAACAAGGTCTTTCTGATTCGGGAACTTGTAAACACGAGATTGAAGGAAGGTGGATCTGTTAACACTCACATTAACAACTTGAACTCTATTATTTCTTGCCTAGTGTCTGTCGATATCAAATTCGATGATGAAGGCCTAGCCTTACTATTGTTATCCTCGTTACCTGAAAGCTGGTCAGGAACCGTTACAGCAGTTAGTAGTTCGTCTGGAAACACTAAGCTTAAACTTGATGGAGTTCGCGACCTGATTATGAGTGTGGACATTAGAAGAAGGAGAACCAGTGAGTCTTCCAGTTCCTTGTTGAGTACTGAAGGCAAAGGGAGGAAGAATGAACAAGGAGTTAACAAGGGCCGATCTAAATCAAAGAAAAGAAGTAAATCAAGACCAAGAAAAGATATTACTTGCTGGAATTGCAAGGAGACCGGACACTTTAGAAGTCAATGTCCTAAACCATTTACATCTAAAGAAAAGAAAGAGGTTAATGCTGCTATAGATGATACAGATGATGATACTCTTATCTGTTACGTTGAGAACACTACTGAGTCATGGATCATGGATTTTGGCGCTTCTTTTCACGCTACCTTTAGCTCAAAGAAGATGAAGAATTTGAGAACAGGAAACTTTGGCAAGGTTTGTTTGGCTAATGATCAGACTCTGGATATTACCGGGATGGGAGACATTGATCTGAAGACTCCTCTAGGAAATACATGGACATTGAAAGATGTTAGGGTAATTCCTAAGTTGGGGAAGATGCTAATTTTCTATTGGGCAGCTAGATGACCAAGTTTATGATGTGTTGTTAGGGGGTGGACAATGGAAAGTCGTCAAAGGAAACTTGGTAGTTGCTCATGGGAAAAAGAAAGGTACTTTATACATAGTTGAGGTACCGGCAGGTGATGTGAATGTAGTAACCAGTGGACCAAGTCAATCCAGTTTGAGCATCAACGACTTGGTCATTTGAGTGAGAAAGGTATGAAGATACTACCAGAGAAAGGTAAATTCCCAGATTTGAAGAAAGTAGAACTAGAAACCGGATTCTGCGAACCATGTGTGCTTGGTAAGAAGAAACGTGTTACTTTTTTGAAGACGGGAAAGACACCTAAGGCTGAAAAACTTGAACTTGTCCACATTGATGTGTTTGGACCAACTCTTATGACATCACTAGGAGGCCCCAGCTATTATGTTACCTTCATTGATGATGCGACACGCAAGGTATGGGTTTATTTTCTCAAGAACAAGCATGATGTGTTTGATGTTTTCAAGAAATAGAAAGCAGCTGTTGAGATGGAAACCAATCTGAAGGTAAAGTGCATAAAGTCAGATAATGGAGGGGAATATATCAGCAATAAATTTGTGAATTATTATGCTGGAAGAGGAATCAAGATGATCAAGACGGTTCGCGGTACTCCCCAACAAAACGGAGTAGCTGAGAGAATGAACATGACATTGAATGAACAAGCCAGGAGCATTAAACTAAATGCAAGGCTTCCCAAAACCTTTCGGGCTGATGCAATTAACACTGCTGCATATCTGATAAACATAGGACCTTTGGTTCCTCTTGATTTCAAAATACCAGAAGAGGAATGACTTGGAAGAGAGGTTAGTTACAAACATATAAAGGTATTTGGTTGTGATGCCTACACTGGTGTGAAAGACTTTGAGAGGGATAACCTGATCCCAAGGCAAAGAAATGCACCTTCATTGGCTATGGATCTGAACCGATGGCATATAGGCTTTGGGATTTTAAAGCCAGAAAAACTATCAAGAGTTGAGATTTGGTCTTTAATGAAACTAAACTCTACAAAGATAAGGATTCAACCATACCAGAAACTCGTAAAGATCAGGTGGTGTTTGAAGATGATAACTAGAGTTCGGAAAGCCATGGGTCAGAGACAGAAAGTCAGAATACAGAAGAAGAAAGTTTAGAAATTGAAGATAATGATCAAGAAGAATTTGGTGGACAAAAAGATCTCTTTGATAGTGGGAGTTCAGATCCTGTGGATGAACAGTCCCCACCTACAAGTGATTTAGGAAATCCAAATACTTCACATTGGGTTAGGAGGTCTACTCGAACGTCTGTACCTCCTCAACGATATTCTCCATCAGTAAACTATCTTCTTCTCACTGAAAATGGTGAACCATAGTGCTACTCAGAGGCTATTAGTGTGAAAGATTCGTCTCAGTGGGAGCGGGCAATGAAAGAAGGAATGGGTTCACTTGAAAAGAACCAGACTTGGGTTCTTACTAAACTTCCCGCAGGGAAGAAGGTGCTTCAAAACAGTTGGGTATACATAATCAAGGATGAAAACGATGGAACTAAGAGATACAAAGCACAATTGGTAGTTAAAGGGTTCTAACAAAAACACGGGGTTGATTACAGTGAAATATTTTAACATGTGGTTAAAATGACTACAATCAGACTGGTGCTTAGTATCGTGGCTGCAGAAAACTTACATCTAGAGCAACTAGATGTAAAGATGGCTTTTCTACATGGCGACCTTGAGGAGGATATCTACATGGCACAACCCGAGGGTTTTCAGACAGCAAGTAAGGAAACACATGGTGTGTAACCTAAAGAAGAGTCTTTACGGTTTGAAGCAGGCACACAGGCAGTGGTATATCAAGTTTGATGATTTTATGAGCAGAAATGGGTAAAGGAGATGCGAGACGGATCATTGCTGTTATCTCAAGAGATTCAAGAATTCCTATATCATCCTTTTCCTTTATGTGGATGATATGCTGATAGCCGGTTCAGACATGTCAGAGATCAACAGATTAAAACGACAGATGTTTGAAGAGTTTGAAATGAAAGGTCTAGGTCCAGCTAAGCAGATACTCGGCATGAGCATCACTAGGAATTAGAAGAACGGTTCTTTAATATTGTCTCAAGAAAAGTATATTAAAAAATACTAGAGAAGTTTAAGATGAATCATCAGAAGACAACTACCCAAAATACACCACTGGGTAGTCATATTAAGCTTTCTAAAGATCAGTCTCCAAAGACAAATGAAGACAAGGCCGACATGGCAAAGGTTCCTTATGCATCAGTTGTGGGCAGTCTTATGTATGCAATGGTATGCATAAGGCCTGATATTGCTCATGCAATGGGAGTTGTTAGTAGGTTTATGTCCAATCCGGGGAGAGAACACTAGGAAGCAGTGAAATGGCTACTTAGATACTTGAAGGGTACTTCAAATATGGCTTTATGTTTTAAGGGTAGAGATGTAATTCTCAAGGGTTATTCTGATGCAGATTTGGGTGGATGTAAAGAGACCTACAAGAGTACAACAGGGTATGTGTTTAATATGAGGGATACGAAAATATGTTGGATGTCTAGGCTCCAAAAGAGCGAGGCACTTTCAACTACAGAGGCTGAGTATATGGCAACCGTTGAGGCTAGTAAAGAGCTTGTTTGGTTGAAGACTTTTCTGGGTGAATTAAATAGAAAACAGGCAGAGTATCCATTGTACTGTGATAATGAAAGTGCTGTGAAACTTGCAAAGAATCCAGTTTATCATGGGAAGACTAAGCACATTCATATGAGATATCATTTCATAAGGGTAGAGATGCAATTCTCAAGGGTTATTCTGATGTAGATTTGGGTGGATGTAAAGAGACCTACAAGAGTACAACAGGGTATGTGTTTACTATGAGGGATACTGCAATATGTTGGATGTCTAGGCTCCAAAAAAGCAAGGCACTTTCAACTACAGAGGCTGAGTATATGGCAGCCGCTGAGGCTAGTAAAAAGCTTGTTTGGTTGAAGATTTTTCTGGGTGAATTAAACAGAAAACAGGTAGAGTATCTGTTGTACTGTGATAATAAAAGTGTTGTGAAACTTGAAAAGAATCTAGTTTATCATGGGAAGACTAAGCAATATGTTAGATGTCTAGGCTCCAAAAGAGAGAGGCCTTTCAATTACAGAGGCTGAGTATATGACAGCCGTTGAGGCTAGTAAAGAGCTTGTTTGGTTGAAGACTTTTCTTGGTGAATTAAACAGAAAACAGGCAGAGTATCCCTTGTAGTGTGATAATGAAAGTGCTGTGAAACTTGCAAAGAATCCAGTTTATCATAGGAAGACTAAGCACATTCATATGAGATATCATTTCATAAGGGGGCTAATCAGTGATGGTACAATCCAGTTGAATAACATCAAAGGGGATAGGAATCCAGCTGACATGTTTACTAAAGTTGTCACGTTGGATAAACTGAAGCAGAAAAACTATCAAGAGTTGAGATTTGGTCTTTAATGAAACTAAACTCTACAAAGATAAGGATTCAACCATACCAGAAACTCGTAAAGATCAGGTGGTGTTTGAAGATGATAACTAGAGTTCGGAAAGCCATGGGTCAGAGACAGAAAGTCAGAATACAGAAGAAGAAAGTTAAGAAACTGGAGATAATGATCAAGAAGAATTTGGTGGACAAAAAGATCTCTTTGATAGTGGGAGTTCAGATCCTGTGGATGAACAGTCCCCACCTACAAGTGATTTAGGAAATCCAAATACTTCACATTGGGTTAGGAGGTCTACTCGAACGTCTGTACCTCCTCAACGATATTCTCCATCAGTAAACTATCTTCTTCTCACTGAAAATGGTGAACCATAGTGCTACTCAGAGGCTATTAGTGTGAAAGATTCGTCTCAGTGGGAGCGGGCAATGAAAGAAGGAATGGGTTCACTTGAAAAGAACCAGACTTGGGTTCTTACTAAACTTCCCGCAGGGAAGAAGGTGCTTCAAAACAGTTGGGTATACATAATCAAGGATGAAAACGATGGAACTAAGAGATTCAAAGCACAATTGGTAGTTAAAGGGTTCCAACAAAACACGGGGTTGATTACAGTGAAATATTTTAACCTGTGGTTAAAATGACTACAATCAGACTGGTGCTTAGTATCGTGGCTGCAGAAAACTTACATCTAGAGCAACTAGTTGTAAAGATGGCTTTTCTACATGGTGACCTTAAGGAGGATATCTACATGGCACAACCCGAGGGTTTTCAGACAGCAAGTAAGGAAACACATGGTGTGTAACCTAAAGAAGAGTCTTTACGGTTTGAAGTAGGCGCACAGGCTGTGGTATATCAAGTTTGATGATTTTATGAGCAGAAATGGGTATAGGAGATGCTAGACGGATCATTGCTGCTATCTCAAGAGATTCAAGAATTCCTATATCATCCTTTTCGTTTATGTGGATGATATGATGATAGCCGGTTCAGACATGTCAGAGATAAACAGATTAAAACGACAGATGTTTGAAGAGTTTGAAATGAAAGGTCTAGGTCCAGCTAAGCAGATACTCGGCATGAGCATCACTAGGAATCAGAAGAACGGTTCTTTGATATTGTCTCAAGAAAAGTATATTAAAAAATACTAGAGAAGTTTAAGATGAATCATCAGAAGACAACTACCCGAAATACACCACTGGGTAGTCATATTAAGCTTTCTAAGGATCAGTCTCCAAAGACAAATGAAGACAAGGCCGACATGGCAAAGGTTCCTTATGCATCAGTTGTGGGCAGTCTTATTTATGCAATGGTATGCATAAGGCCTGATATTGCTCATGCAATGGGAGTTGTTAGTAGGTTTATGTCCAATCCGGGGAGAGAACACTAGGAAGCAGTGAAATGGCTACTTAGATACCTGAAGGGTACTTCAAATATGGCTTTATGTTTTAAGGGTAGAGATGTAATTCTCAAGGGTTATTCTGATGCAGATTTGGGTGGATGTAAAGAGACCTACAAGAGTACAATAGGTTATGTGTTTAATATGAGGGACACGACAATATGTTTGATGTCTAGGCTCCAAAAGAGCGAGGCCCTTTCAACTAAAATGGCTGAGTATATGACAACCATTGAGGCTAGTAAAGAGCTTGTTTGGTTGAAGACTTTTCTGGGTGAATTAAATAGAAAACAGGCAGAGTATCCATTGTACTGTGATAATGAAAGTGCTGTGAAACTTGCAAAGAATCAAGTTTATCATGGGAAGACTAAGCACATTCATATGAGATATCATTTCATAAGGGTAGAGATGCAATTCTCAAGGGTTATTCTGATGTAGATTTGGGTGGATGTAAAGAGACCTACAAGAGTACAACAGGGTATGTGTTTTCTATGAGGGATACTGCAATATGTTGGATGTCTAGGCTCCAAAAAAGCAAGGCACTTTCAACTACAGAGGCTGAGTATATGGCAGCCGCTGAGGCTAGTAAAAAGCTTGTTTGGTTGAAGATTTTTCTGGGTGAATTAAACAGAAAACAGGTAGAGTATCTGTTGTACTGTGATAATAAAAGTGTTGTGAAACTTGAAAAGAATCTAGTTTATCATGGGAAGACTAAGCAATATGTTAGATGTCTAGGCTCCAAAAGAGCGAGGCACTTTCAATTACAGAGGCTGAGTATATGACAGCCGCTGAGGCTAGTAAAGAGCTTGTTTGGTTGAAGACTTTTCTTGGTGAATTAAACAGAAAACAGGAAGAGTATCCCTTGTAGTGTGATAATGAAAGTGCTGTGAAACTTGCAAAGAATCCAGTTTATCATAGGAAGACTAAGCACATTCATATGAGATATCATTTCATAAGGGGGCTAATCAGTGATGGTACAATCCAGTTGAATAACATCAAAGGGGATAGGAATCCAGCTGACATGTTCACTAAAGTTGTCACGTTGGATAAACTGAAGCTTTGTGTAGCTTCAGTTGGCCTTCAGGGTTAATTGCAGATGAAGGCGGCTACGGATCAGGTGGTATGAAGGGTTCTCTTCATAAAGGTTCAAGATTACAAAAGTACGAGACAAGTGCAGGTGTAAATGTTTCGCGCATCCAGGTGGAAGCAGGTTGAAGTGTTTGACGCATTGATGTGGAGGGCTAGTAAAGATGTTTCAAAGCCCAAGTGGGAGATTGTTGTGTTGTGGGCTCCGATCCATCTTGGGTCGGGCCCTGAAACAGCCTGCAGACAAGCTGCAGAAAGGGGTTAGGGGCAGTCGGCCTTAACCCAAATTTGCCCCAACTTATCTATGTTAAGTTTATTTATTGTCTTTTATTATACCCATATAAGTACTTGTAATTTTTAGTCTTGAAAGTAATAAAAAAAACCCTGGTTCGTAGCCCGTGGACGTAGGTCAATCCTTGACCGAACCATCTTAAATCTCTATGTTCTTTACTGTTTTGATTATTGTGCTCGTGTGTTGTGTGTTTGCTGATTACCATTGATTCACTACTGTCCCTAACTGCTACTGCCGCCAACCTACAATCAGCAAGGCTGTTGATTGCCACCGATAAACCACCAGCAGCCACCATCACAGCCGCCGCAAAGGGGTTGTGTCTGCTGCCATGAACAGGCAGTTGTTCTGTTTTGTTTTGTGCAATGTTGCTGCTGTTTTCTGCTCTGTTTCTAGTCAAAGAACAGCCTCCAAACAGGTTCTGTTTTGGGTATTTGTTCAGTTTGATTAGTTCGATTTATTGGTTGTTTGGTTAAATTATTTTCGTTGCGTAGTTACGTTTATTACTATTATTATTGCTATCGTTATATCGTCACTCGTTTTAGAAATCAATTAGAAATACCGACAAGTTCTTAAGGCCGGAGCCGTAGTATTGTATTGATTAATGTGCCCTAACCGAATCCTCGGGTCAGGCGCGTACACGTAATACCTAACAAGTGGTAATCAACCCAACATGATTATTATTTCCTAAAAAGACATAGAGATGATTAGGATTTGCATTCATAGACATTCGACCAAAGGTACAACAGTTATCATTCAACCAATAAAAATAAAAAACTAATAGGTTATACATTTACTGTATCTTTGATGATCCAATGGTCATCATCATCAACCCAACTTTATCGCTAAGTACAATCAAAGATGAAGCTAATAAAGTTTTGCATTCATGAATAACTATCACGAAAAAGCCTTAATGCAGGAGCGGTGAAGGATGGTCACTTACAACACAACAACACAAAGAGGAGATTAACCAAATTTAATCAAACAGTAAACTGGATTAACCACAATAATGATACTAAGAACACAAGTAATGAGTAAGAGACAGAACAAGAGAACACAAGATATTGGGTTTCAAGGATGCAGTATATTGCTTTCTCAAGTTCTATTACAAGTGTTACAAAGCATAAAGAAAGATACTAGAACATGGAATACTTATACTACAACCTACAGCCGGCTATACTTTGAAAGCCAGCTAGATACAATTGACTAGACACAAACAAAATCAATTGTAGAATCAAAAGGCATATCTGCCTTTTGACTTGTGACTATGACATGCCATAGCTCACATCCTAATATATTACAAAAAGGATAAAAGTACATAAAGTAGAAAGCATGGACTCAAGACCTCAATGTATAGTTACCAAAAGCATGGACCTTTCACCAACTCATG
Source organism: Flaveria ramosissima (assembly GCA_025215565.1). Taxonomy (NCBI): domain Eukaryota; kingdom Viridiplantae; phylum Streptophyta; class Magnoliopsida; order Asterales; family Asteraceae; genus Flaveria; species Flaveria ramosissima. Next base: position 2,667,414 of record CM046042.1, read on the forward strand.
TAAGTTGGTGACTTTACAGAGTTGCAGCGGAAAGGTGGTCCAGCTTTATGATAAAGTACATCAGATAAAGGCATATCCTTAAAAGTCTTCGGAAGAAATCTGTCTTCACTATTTGGCTTCGGAAGACTTTGTCTCTGAAGCTTCGGAAGACTTCACTTTTGGCTTCGGAAGATATTGGTCTTGGCTTTGGAAGTTTTTACACTTAGAATATTTCTAGTGCATGGTGTAAAACTTCCGAAGCAATTCTACTTCAGTTCTTTAGTGCATTGCTTGTAAAGAGACTTTGGATGTTTTGTGTTGCATCAGACTTATAGGAATCCTTACAAACTCCCCCTAGGCTTATGCTACCAAAACATTTAGAAGATCTTCAGATGTTAGTAGTCTTCAGCATAATAATGACCATACCCTTCTTCATTAGATGGTCAGGATCATTCAGACTTTCATAGTATCTTCTCATCTCAAAGAGATCATGCAGAGGTAAGTTGATTATGTCTTGCCATGTATAGACATTCTCAACACCTTGATCTCTGATTACATGCCATCTTTCTGGATTGGTAGAGAAGGTCCAGGATAAGATGGGTGTCTCAGCTGCAAGAGGAGCCACATGTATTGGAGTTGATTGGGCTGCCTCTTCATGCACTTCCTCAGGTTGATCTGACTCAGCCTGAGGTGTAAAGATAGATGATTTAGGCTTCTTCTTCTTAGACTTTGGTTTAGAAGCCATCCTCTTCTTCCTCTTAGAGGACTTTAATTGAGAAGACTGGTCTGCAGCACCTTGTTGATCATCCTTGTCTTTCTCAGTTGGGTGTTCCTCCCTCACAGGTTCAGAAAGAGAGGGAGTTTGACCCTGCTGTGGATCAGAAGATGAAGCTTGCTGAGGCTCAGCAGGAGGTCCGGGTTGTGTTGTCTCAGGTTGTTCAGCCTTAACCTCCACTTCAGGTGGGACTTGACTTGGAAGAGAGTGTAAGTCAATCAGCTCTCCACTCTTGATCTTCTGCTTGATTACCCTGATATGCTCATCCATTGTGGATAGAGACATAGGGCCAAGTCTTCTTCCGGAGGATCCATACAGCTTCAAGAAGCTCATCATCATTTGTCTGTCAGCAGACTTCTTCATACTCTTTTGGATGATGGCTCTTGACTTTGCAGCCTCTTCCCTCATCTTTCTATCTGTAGCTTTTTGTTCTTTGAGCACTTGAAGTTCAAGCTGTTTGAGATACTCAAACTCAATGTACTCAAAGGACAAGGGAAGAAGTGCAGATGCCTGGTAGAGACCTGTGGTACTCAGGTAGTTGATCATGTTTTGTCTGTCTGTTTCTTTGTCTACCTGAGGTTCTTGTGTTGAAGCCATAGTCTCTTGCACAGGACTTTCTTGAACTGGGGAGAGAGTAGGAGCATGCTTGTAGAGTCTTTTCTGTCTCTTCTCCTCTTTGAATTGGAGAAGTAACCTTGCATCCTCTTTTTCTTTCATCTCTCTTGACACTTCCATGTCAGCCAGTTCATTTAGTTGCTCTAAGGGGAGAGAAATAATTTCATCTATGTCATAGTTCCTGGTCTGCAGGTAAGTAATCCTGACTGCCCTCAACTCATCATCTTGAGTATTTGGTCTGGGGGGAGCCCTGATTGCAGCTTGCATAAAACCTGATGACCCAGAGGAACTTTTTCCCTAAGCTTCCTCTTCCTCTCTCTCTCCTCCTCCTCAATTTCCTCAGGAGTCAAAATCCTTTTCCCTTTGTCACCCACAGACCTTTGTGACTCAGGGTGGATAGAGGTTTGGCCTTCATTGCTTGGTGTAGCATCCATGCTCTGGCCAGAGAGAGGTTATGAGACACCTTCACCAGCAGGTGTTTCACTGAGAGAATGAATTTCTGAAGCAGTTGTTGGTGTGACAGGGCTCCCAGGCTCTATCACTGGGCCTTCAGCCAAGGTTTTCCCTTTGAAGCTAATCTCAGGTTCTGCCTCAGCATCTAGTTGACCAATGACAATACCTGATTGTCTTTGTCTCCTTCTTAGGCTGAACTCTCCAGTAATTCTGTCTTGAATTCTGAGTGCCAACCTGTCAGCTTGTCTTGATTTGCTTGGATTGACAAGTGGCATGTTGACCAGATCAAGACCTTCATAGTAGTTCAAGGTTTGAAAATCAAATACTTCTTGTTGCCCTTGAACTCTGTGAATAATAAGGGCTCTTCTATCAGCATCATACCTCCACCTAATAATGTTGTTTGAAGTTCCTTGAGGTAGGGATGACATAGCCCTTGGTATACCTTCCTCAAAGAGACTCCTGATGATAGAGTCTATAGAGTCCACATTAATGTGAACTTGAGGAAGTTGCTGAGTATGCACAATTACAAGGGAGGATGGTGAGTCCTCAATTTTCATACTCTCTGAAGAGCTCTCAAGTTCTGTGTCTGTTATGACTTTCTCCCCCTTTTTGGTAGCATCACCTTCTTGCATAGGTGAGCTAGAGGTTAGGTCAACCACATTCACAGGTTCTTGTGTTTCTGGTTGAGCTCTTCTTAAAGGTCTCCCAGCTAGTTTTTCCCTGAGATAAGATATCTCAAGTTGTTGATCATTGACCCTGTTTTGAAGGGTAGTCACCTGAGATTCAAGGTGACTAACCTTAGAGACTAAATAGGAGCATGTTTTTGACAGTTTTTGCACCTTTAGTCTCAGATTCCCCTCTTCTTCATCAGAAGAATCATTAGGGGATGAGATGATTGGACCAAAGTCCTCTCTCTCACCACCAGCTTCAGGTTCTTGGTTGCTGGATTTCCTCTGCTCATTGACATTCTTAGTTGAGATGTTAATGGGCTGAGTTGCCATGGTTGAGGACTTAATAATGTAATCACTTGCAAAAGTGAGAGCCTCTTCCATCTTGTCACACCCCCACTAAAAGTGGAAACACGGTGATGTAACGAGATCAGGATCGTCATAACACATGGTAAGCGATAGAGATGCAATATAATAAATGATGACAAGCGTGTCATGACGACACCCGACAACAAGGGGACTTGTGTCGTGTTTAGTCAATATTCACGACAACATAGCCATAAGCATAAACATGATAATGATTCACATAATCAAATAAAGATGAAATTGTAATATGAATTCCCACAACCCGGGAACAAGTATCCAAAGATTGTAATTCTTTACACAGACTACACATTGTTCAAAAATAATTGTTGTCAAACATGTTTAGTCCCAAATATGCATCCTAGGGTCTCCACTAAGGCAGCACACCTAGATTTCCTCAATTTGCATGATCACCTGAAAAGATATGCTCAAAACGGTCAACAAAATTGTTGGTGAGCTCGCATGTTTAAGTAATAAATAAGTAAGTGATGTTGTATATAGTAAGTTTTGTGGAATACCGTGAATATAGTTATATAAACAAGTAAAATCACATGACAATGAGCTTTGCAACCAAACCTAGCGATGTACACAAAGATATTGTCGGCATATATTCACCCAAGGGCTCGTTCCTGGCCACTGATGGTACCAACTAGTATACCATCGAACAAGGGTGGGGGTGTCAACCCAGTAGTACTACCAATACCTAACCGTCAGTTCCCACACTGGAATTAAATAGTTGCAAAGATAGAACCACACAGCAGACCCAAGCATGTATCAGATAAGTACTTGTAAAACAGTATCACGTTGATTCCTTGTATGTAAAATGTAAGTAAGTTGTACAGCATTGAAAATGGGTGAGCATACTTTTCCCCCAAGTTGTAAATGATTGAAATATTGTATAAGCGTAAAAAGGGGCCACGAAACTCACTTGTTAAGTGGTAAGTATGTAAGATCAATGTATCCAAATGTCGAATGAAATGAACGGTCAAACACCTATTGACAGTTATTGTTAAGCATTAATGATATGAAATAAGCGCATAATAATAATCGGTCGGTTCGGGTTGTATCGGTTGGGTCGTCGCGTGTAACTCACACAAACAGACACACGTATTAGATCTTATGTAGATCCAAGTACTAGACATCGTCGCCATTGCTGATGATATTGTGTAAGAGTTCGTTGTTATTGAAGAAGTATTTGCTAAATATTAGTAGTTACAAATCGGTTGATAATTGTAAAACGTTAGTTTGATTTGATTTGAATAGTATTTGTGGCCTTTTTAGCGTTGACTTTAATCTTTGTGGCCGAACAATGGCAACTGTGTTAATGTTACCCCAACACACGACTTACACACACCACGCACAAGAAGGAAATCACACACAACAACTACGGTCGCACGACAGGTCCAGACGCACGACTCAACCTCCATACGCACGAATCAACCCTCAATCGTGCGAATCAGCTTCATTCGTACGATTGAGCCTTCATTCGTATGACTGGCATTCACTCGTACCACACAACACCCAATCACATGACTCAATCTCCATACGCACGAATCAACCCTCAATCGTGCGAATTAGCTTCATTCGTACGATTGAGCCTTCATTCGTGCGATTGGACTCCAGTCGTGCGATACACGCACAATCGCATACATTCATTCGGTCACCTGACTCAATCGCACACATACATTCGCACGCATGACTCATTCGCACACATACACACAGTCGCACGACTCAGTCGCACGACATACCCAGTCGCATAACTCAGTCGCACGATTGACTCAGACGCATGGCTCAGTCGCACGACTCACCCAGTCGCACAACTTAATCGCATGACAGACCCAGTCGCCTGGACAGCAGAATCGCGACTGTGGTCGGGTGAGCAGCCTTCGGCTGCTCTAAACACGAGTTCTACACAACAAGGACTTCCAGAAACCCTCTACACACATGCACAAACAAGAAACACAAGCAGAAAGACCTCACACGCACCCACACGACCTCACGTGTTCGGGGTGAACCCGAACACCCGAAACCCTAGTTTGGACAGCCGTGAATAAGTGAGAAAAGGGACAACCAAAGTCGTCTACCTACTAGAATAGAGTAGACTAGGCTGTAGATGAAGTCTAGACGACGAAAACGAGACTAAGCGGGTCGGATTTGGTGCTAGAATGAAGAAGATGGTGTAGAGAGGGTGAAGAAGATGAAGAAGATGAAGATGAATGAATTAGGGCTGGAAAATGGGTTTATATACCCAGCCCAAGTTTGCAAAATGACAAGTTTAGTCCCTGCACTTAACCCCCGAGTTTTCCCAAATTTGTTTCGGTTGAAAAACGACTTTGTTAGGGTAATTATGTTAGTTATAAAAATGTATTTAGTGATATTTATTATTTAAAAATGGTTTTATTAGTGTTGTTAATTTTATATAAAAATGATATATCTGGCGGTTACGATGTTGAAAGTTTTTAAATGTTTTTAAGGTTAACATATTCACAATGAAGGCACAAGCACAACGATGATAAAGCAAGCATGATATCCACATAAAGAGTTAATAAAGATGAGGAATGATCGATCAAGGAATAGTTAACGGAACATCACGTTAATTGACGGACCTTAAGGTGACGAATGTCACAGTATCCCCCAGTTGAGAGAATTTCGTCCCGAAATTCAGTTGGAGTTAGGTCCAAGAGTGTCATCCTCGAATAGATGTGGATATTTGAGTTTCATCTGATCTTCTCGTTCCTATGTAAACCTGGCCCTCGCTTTGAATTCCACCTTACGCGAACAATAGGTATTCTACTGCGCTTCAGTTGCTTGACCTTTCGATCCATGATCTCAATGGGTTCCTCAACAAAATGAAGCTTTTCGTCAATTTTGATTTCCTCAATTGGCACGTGAAGGGATTCATCGGCCAAACACTTCTTGAGGTTTGACACGTGAAAAGTATCATGCACACCGCTGAGTTCTTGTGGCAACCTTAATCGGTAAGCCACTGGACCAATTCTTTCTGTAATCTCAAATGGTCCAACGTATCTTGGGGCTAACTTCCCTTTCTTTCCAAATCGAACGACTCCTTTCCAAGGGGAGACTTTAAGTAAGACTCGATCCCCAATGTTGAATTCTAGAGGCTTCCGACGGTTGTCGGCATAGCTCTTTTGGCGATCTCTTGCAGCTTTTAGTCGGTCTTTGATTTGAAAGATCTTGTCAGTTGTTTCTTGAATGATCTATGGGCCTGTTCGCTGACTTTCACCAATCTCGGCCCAACAAACGGGAGATCTACATTTCCTTCCATACAGAGCTTCGAACGGAGCACACCCAATGCTTGTATGGTAGCTGTTGTTGTAAGAGAACTCAATCAACGGTAGGTGAGCATCCCAACTGTTGGGTTTGCTAGAACATAAAACCAAGTTTAACCTCTTAAACTTTCTGAAAAACGCAGCGGATATATATATATTAAAACTTGATTATAAAGCTGAAAAATCATGTTCTAAAGGTGACATATGTATGTATAAAACAAACCCATATAACAAAGGATCATTTTATGTGAATAAGCAAGCTATGAACACATAAAACAAGCATTATGGACAGCCATAAAGAGGCTGCCATAATCTACCTTTCTGCAGCTCAAAAGGGTTCGAGATCCTTGAAGATGATGATGATATGAGCAGCAATCCTTCAAGGAGGAGGACCTCAAATCGTGATACCCACAAGCCTTCCAAACACTTACTTGCTAGGGAGTGTTACACCAAGCTTTGTCTTACTTCTTGAATCCGAAATTCAGCCAACAAACTCTTGAAAATCAGCCAAAGAATTCGAAATCTTGAGAGAAGAAAGAAGAGAAAAGCTCTTGCTAATGTGTGAGAGAAAGAGAGAGTTAAAGTGTTATGATGAAAGAGTGTTATATTTAATAATGTCTTGCATAAAAACAAGACTAAAATGATGTTCCCCATGCCCATTTTGGGCGGCCAAAATTTGAAGACCAAAAGGTCTTCCCACCTTTTTTTTTATCTTATCTTTTATTATTTATAACACTCTTTCAATAAACAACTTATAAAATTAAAACTTAGTTTAATTTCATAACATAACACTCTTTTATATTTCATTATTTAACCAACTTAAATAATGAAACATAAAATTATCTCATGAACATATTATCCACATAATAATGTTCAATCACAAAAGCAATATTTAGAAAACCAATTTTCTAAATAGGTGTCAAACATTTATTGTATGATCTTACCAAAAATAAGTGTTTGTTAGTGTTTGTATAGCCTGTTATTGGGTATGACCTGACTTGGATCATAACGTACTAACCACATCAATCTTGTATGTGTCTTGGGCATATAAGATCCAACAATCTCCCACTTGCACAAGATTCATAGAAGATTGATGCAAGCAGTAAATACCGCCTAGCAACGGTTTACTACCCTTAACACGCATGACTAAGTGCCATTCAATAACATCATCCCCTTCAAGTACCATACTTGAAATGTTTTAGGTGAATCAATCATCTATCCTTTTGTCACAGATGTCATGTTAAATCCTAGAGACATGGAGTGATCATTCTCATTGATTTAACTTTATCAGGCCTTAGACATCTTACTCTCAACGAATAAGAGGGACAAATCCCTTCTTGACTACATACGTCTCTCACAATTACCTTATATCATACCTGAACTCAGACTTATGTACTGCCATATTTCAGAACAGCGAAGAACTGAGTCAAAGTATAATATTTGGTAAATATCAAGACCCAATATGTATCTCAGGTCAGAGGATACCAAATGATGTCCGCCTTTACTCAAAATTACTTATGATCAATCAGGAAGATTCCATGTAGTAATATTTGAGATGCAGGTCAGTCCAATATTTGCATCCCACAAATATCTATGAACCTTGGTAGCAACACATTGCTCTATATTCATCCTTATGAATATCTACCAATCCAAATTCATAATAATCTTACCCTCATACTTGTTCCCACAAGTCTGAACGACTACGGACATTTAGAGCAAACATTTTACTCATGGATGAAACATGCTAAATTGGAATATTAATTGAAACATTATAACCAAATAATTTTATTCAAATAATAAAAGGTTCCACATATCCAAATACAAAATTACAGATCAAATCCAATCACTAGAATATCGAAGTCCCATGGCACAAGTATGACCTTCATGCTTTGCCTTTTCAAGGAGCTTCGTGAGAGGATCCGCAATGTTTTGATCCGTGTGAACTTTGCGAGTACATATCTTTCCTTTTTCAACTTCATCTCGTATGTAGTTGAATCTCCGCTCAATGTGCCTAGTCTTTTGATGAGCACGAGGTTCCTTGATTTGAGCAATCGCACCCTCGTTATCACAAAAGATCTCTAGGGGGTCCTGAATGGAAGGGACAACCCCTAGATCGGCAATGAATTTCTTCAACCATGCAGCTTCTTGAGCTGCCAATGAGGCGGTGACGTATTCTGATTCTGTAGTTGATAGAGCCACTACATTCTGTTTGGAGCTCTTCCAAGAGACCGCTCCTCCATTCAGAATGAAAATATATCCCGATTGTGACCGTGAATCATCATGATCGGTTTGGAAACTCGCATCCGTGTAACCTTTTACAACGAGTTCCTCATCACCAGATCCATAGATTAGGAACATATCTTTTGTCCTCCTTAGGTACTTAAGTATGTTCTTAACAGCCATCCAATGATTGTTTCCAGGATTTTGCTGGTATCGGCTTGTCATGCTTAAGGCGCATGACACGTCCGGTCGAGTGCATATCATTGCATACATGATGGATCCAATAGCAGATGCGTATGGGATTGCCTTCATTTTATCTTGCTCATCCTTTGAGCTAGGACATTGAGTCGTACTCAATATCGTTCCTCTTTGAATAGGTACCGTACCTTTCTTAGAGTTCTCCATCTTGAACCTTTTCAAGATTTTATCAATGTATGCACTTTGATTTAAACCAATCAACCGCCTTGATCTATCCCTATAGATCTTTATTCCCAGAATATAGGCGGCTTCACCAAGATCCTTGATTGAAAAACAACTTCCAAGCCAGGTTTTAACACCTTCCAAGGTTGGAATGTCATTTCCAAATAGTAGTATGTCATCAACATATAATACTAGGAAAGTGATGATGCTCCCACTAGCTTTCTTATATACACAAGCTTCATCAGCGTTCTTGATGAATCCGAATTTAATAATTTCTTCATCAAAACGGTGACTCCAACTTCTCGATGCTTGTTTCAATCCATAGATTGATTTCTTTAACTTGCATACTTTATTAGGATGTTTTGGATCGACAAAACCTTCAGGCTGAACCATATAGACATCTTCCTCAAGATATCCATTTAGGAAAGCGGTTTTGACATCCATTTGCCAAATCTCATAATCATAATGAGCAGCTATGGCAAACAATATCCTTATAGACTTTAGCATCGCAACAGGTGAGAAGGTTTCATCATAATCAACTCCTTGAGTTTGAGTGAAACCTTTTGCTACAAGTCTAGCCTTGTAAGTATCCAAGTTTCCATGCATATCGGTTTTCTTCTTGAAAACCCACTTACTTCCAACTACTTTGGAGTTAAGAGGTGGTACAACCAAGTCCCATACTTGATTGTCATACATGGATTTCATCTCAACGTTCATGGCTTCAAGCCATTTGTCACAATCCAAATTGGACATTGCATCACGATAGGTGGTTGGTTCATCGGAATCTACCACATAGCATCCATCAACAAAAAATCCATATCTTTCAGGTGGATTACTAATTCTACCAGATCTACGAACGTTTTGTGTATATTGATCAACCACTTGATCATCCTCAACATCCTCATGCTGAGTGCTAGTTTCAACCAAACGTGCATCGGGTTGTGGTTCTTGATCCTCCTCAAGATCCACTGTTCTACTGCTAATTCCTTCCATAAGAAACTTTGCTTCTAAGAACTCACCCTTTCTGGCAACAAACACCTTTTGTTCCAGTGGATCATAGAAATAATATCCCATAGAATCTCTAGGATATCCAACAAAGATACACTTGGTGGATCGGACTTCCAATTTGTTTGGGGTGGGAGTCTTAACATAAGCCTCACAACCCTAGACCCTTAAGTATGATAGGGATGGAACTCTTCCATGCCATATCTCAAAAGGTGTCCTTTCCACCTTTTTGGTTGGTGCCATATTTAGAATACGGGCCGCAGAGAGCAAAGCGAAACCCCAAAATGATAGAGGTAATGTGCTTCTAGCCATCATAGATCGGACCATATCCAATAAGGTTCGATTCCTCCTCTCAGACACACCATTATGTTGTGGTGTTCCAGGTGGAGTGAGTTGTGAGACAATCCTACGACTCCTAAGATGATCTTGAAAAGCATCACTTAGGTATTCACCTCCTCTATCAGTGCGGAGAACTTTAATCGACTTGTTGAGTTGATTTTGTACTTCATTTTGAAAGATCTTGAACATTTCAAAAGCTTCATCTTTGTGTCTTAATAGGTACACATACCCATAGCGACTATAATCGTCAGTAAAGGTAATGAAGTATCTTTCACCATTCCTAGTCATTGGCTTAAAAGGACCACATACATCCGAATGTATGATTCCTAATAAATCTTTTGCCCTTTCGTTAGTCCCACTAAAGGGTGCCTTAGTCATTTTACCTTGTAAACAAGACTCACACACATCAAATGAATCATATTCACTTGTTTTTAAAAGACCATTCTTTTGTAGTGTTTGAATTCTTTTCTTGTTTATATGACCAAGACGACAATGCCAAAGATAGGTATCACTCAAATCCAACTTGAGTTTCTTGGTGCTAGTTTGGTACAATGAACTATTTAAAGTATTTTCATGAACCAATTCATAAATACCATTAATGGGAATAGCTTTAAAGTAGAACATATCATTTAAAGAAACATGAATATCGTTTTCAACAAATGATAATACATATCCAAATTGTTTTAATAGGGCTACAGAAATAATATTCCTAGTCAAACTAGGAGCATACAAAACATTTTTCAAAATTACTTCCAAACCATTTGGAAGTTTCAAGATGTAGTCACCACGGGCTTCAACTTGAACTTTAGCCCCATTGCCCATGTAGAGGCTAACATCCCCTTTGTTGAAGTTGCTACTTCTTTTGAACCCCTGCAACAAATTGCAAATGTGAGTTCCACATCCGGTATCTAATACCCATGTGTTAGAAGATGTCATGTTTAAATCAATATGGATCATGTATATTGTACCTGAGGTTTGCCCGGCATCCCTCTTTGCTTTCAACTCTTGGAGATGGACGGGACAATTCCTTGCCCAATGTCCAATCTCCCCACACTTGAAGCATGGGTCATTGGAAGCAACCTTTCGCTTCTTCTCTGGTGCTTTGGGTGGCACCCTTGCCACCCCTTTCCCTTTTCCCCATACGGGTCCCTTACCCTTGGCAACCTTTGCCTTGGGTGTGGGATGAGGCCTTTTCTTGTTCCCACCTTCATTGATGGTGAGAACGGGTAAAACCCTTTTACCCATGGCCGCCTCGGCTGTTTTGAGCATTGAGTGAAGCTCACCAATGCTTTTGTCCCAAGCATTCATGTTGTAGTTCAACACAAATGTCTCGAACTTCTTGGTAAGGCCATTGAGGATCAAATCCGTGGCCAATTCCTTCGAGACAGGACAATTAAGCCTTTCAAGACGGTCAATGTGGCTTTTCATCTTAAGTACATAAGATGAAACCGATTGGTTGTCGTCCATATGACATGCGTGGAGTGCTCGAACCGTTTCGAAGCGCTCAACCCTCGCTTGCTGTTGGAACGTTTCCTTCAGCTGGGTTATCATGTCATAAGCTCCATGATGTTCATACTCCTTTTGGAGATCCGGAGTCATGCTCGCTAGCATGAGACAAGACACTTGGACAGAGTCCTCAGTGTACTTCAGCCAATCATTAAAGGCCTCCTCATCATCCTCAGCAGGTTGATCGGGGATAGGGTCGTCTAAAACGTATGATCGTTTTTCTTGCTTGAGAACGATTCTCAAGTTTCGATACCAATCTATAAAATTGTTATGATTTAGACGTTCTTTTTGGAGAATCGCTCGTAAAGATTGGGCGGACGCGGATGAGTTATCATGATTATCATTATTGGAGGCCATCTACAAATTTTAACAAAGATCTATTTTAGTATTTTTGATATTGTTATTTTTTTTAATAATTAATACCTTTTAAGGTCATTTTTATATTAAAATCTAGAACCCAACATTACATTTAAATTGTGGTTAGGTGACCTTTATCCCACGATTTAAATTAATAAGGTGGTCAACAATTGACGATTGCAACCATTTGCAACTTCTAGAGATATGGGATCGACTTGAAACATCATATGTAAAGTCGGCATGTTAATCCCATCAACACCATTTGGAAACCACATCGTAGGTGATCCATTTGACATGGTTTGCAAATCAAGACACCCTACTTACATCCACGTGTGAGTTTGCCAAAATAAGTGGTTAGGTGACCTTTATCCCACAAATAAGGCATTCTCACCTCAAATCACAAGTTCCCTCAAAATGGTTAGGTGACCTTTATCCCATTAAGAGTTCCCAAGTGACTCAAGTGTTGTGTAAAAGGACGACGTTGATCTTGTTTTAAAATATTAGAGATTTCATAATTTAAGTTTAAGAAAACTCTATGAACTTGTATTTGCATGCTTTCAAAATACAAGATACCCTATGGTTCTTTGATTAAAACCCATTTTAATCTTTAAATCATTAAATCATTTTAATAACCTTTTATTACCTTTTAATGATTAAGAACCATTTAATTAGATTGTTAAGTTTATAGAAAGGTTTGTTAAAGCAAATATCACATACATGCCATCAACTACAATAATATAAACAAAACAACATAGCATATGTGCATAACCATAGCATCTAAAGTGGTCCACACTTGTTTGCCATCACAAGTGTGGTCCAAAGGCATTCCTAAGGGTCATAACAAAAACACATAGAAAGCTTCCAAAAGCCTCCCACTTGAAACCGCATTCAAAATGCTCCATGACTCTCCTTTGTGCTTCCAATGCATATGTCTTCATATTACAAGATATAAAGTCCTAATACAAGATATCTAGTAAAATGAAAATGCACCTAATCTATTTATTACAACCCAATAATAAATAAATTACATTTTAAACAAAGCACAAATGAATAAAATTACAACCCCATTGAATAAACAAAAACAACCATTGCAATCATCCAAACAACACAAGGCCAAAGGCTAGGTTATGCACCAATATTAACATTCATCATATCATCCAAAATAACAATGAATCCCCTCTAAAACCCACGAAATTTCAGCCAACATAAACTGAAATTTCGGGTTTTAAACATTGTCCAAACAACATACATATCAATATACATATCTTTCAAGGTTTAATCACAAGCATGTGTAATATAACCTTGAAAGTTTGGGGATTCAACATACAAGAATATTGCAGCCCTTAAAAGGGTTATAAAGTCCCATAAAAACGATTTTTAAAGGACAAGAACAAGCAAGCTATCCACATAACCGGCTCTTGATGCCATTGTTGGGTTTGCTAGAACATAAAACCAAGTTTAACCTCTTAAACTTTCTGAAAAACGCAGCGGATATATATATATTAAAACTTGATTATAAAGCTGAAAAATCATGTTCTAAAGGTGACATATGTATGTATAAAACAAACCCATATAACAAAGGATCATTTTATGTGAATAAGCAAGCTATGAACACATAAAACAAGCATTATGGACAGCCATAAAGAGGCTGCCATAATCTACCTTTCTGCAGCTCAAAAGGGTTCGAGATCCTTGAAGATGATGATGATATGAGCAGCAATCCTTCAAGGTGGAGGACCTCAAATCGTGATACCCACAAGCCTTCCAAACACTTACTTGCTAGGGAGTGTTACACCAAGCTTTGTCTTACTTCTTGAATCCGAAATTCAGCCAACAAACTCTTGAAAATCAGCCAAAGAATTCGAAATCTTGAGAGAAGAAAGAAGAGAAAAGCTCTTGCTAATGTGTGAGAGAAAGAGAGAGTTAAAGTGTTATGATGAAAGAGTGTTATATTTAATAATGTCTTGCATAAAAACAAGACTAAAATGATGTTCCCCATGCCCATTTTGGGCGGCCAAAATTGAAGACCAAAAGGTCTTCCCACCTTTTTTTTTATCTTATCTTTTATTATTTATAACACTCTTTCAATAAACAACTTATAAAATTAAAACTTAGTTTAATTTCATAACATAACACTCTTTTATATTTCATTATTTAACCAACTTAAATAATGAAACATAAAATTATCTCATGAACATATTATCCACATAATAACGTTCAATCACAAAAGCAATATTTAGAAAACCAATTTTCTAAATAGGTGTCAAACATTTATTGTATGATCTTACCAAAAATAAGTGTTTGTTAGTGTTTGTATAGCCTGTTATTGGGTATGACCTGACTTGGATCATAACGTACTAACCACATCAATCTTGTATGTGTCTTGGGCATATAAGATCCAACACCAACTACCACCAAAGTCGATTACACACGCTCTCAACATGTCTTCTAGCGTCTGTATAGTTCGTTCACTTTGGCCATCTGTCTGAGGGTGATAGGCGGCACTCATATCTAACCGAGTGCCCATCGCTTTCTGTAGTGTCTGCCAAAATCGTGAAGTAAATCGGCTCTCACGGTCGGATATGATTGACACCGGCACCCCCGTGCCGTGTCACGACCTCTTTGATGTACAATCTCGCCAACTTATCCATTTTGTAGTCTTCTCGGATAGGCAAGAAATGTGTTGATTTCGTCATTCGATCCACAATGACCCATATCGAGTCATGACAGCTGCTTGTTCTAGGGAGTTTGGTAATGAAATCCATGGCTATATTCTCCCATTTCCACTCGGGAATTTCAGGTTGCTGTAATAATCCCGATGGTTTCTGATGTTCCGCTTTGACTTTCGAACACGTCAAGCATCTGCTGACGTATAAGACAATGTCTTTCTTCATGCCTGGCCACCAGTACAGATCCTTGAGATCGTGATACATCTTGTCTGCACCAGGATGAATAGAATATCGCGTCTTGTGGGCTTCATCCATGACTAAGGTACGTACACCTCCCCATCTGGGTACCCATATGTGATCCATGAAGTACTGTATACCGTCATCCTTGCAAATCATCTGTTTATCTAACCCTCGGAATTCTTCTCCCGCAAGGTTTTCTTCTTTCAATGCCTCACTCTATGCAATTTGGATCTGAGCATTCAAGTTCGTTTGAATGGTCAATCCTAACGCTCGAGCACGTAGTGGTTTCACGCGTTCTTTGCGGTTTAAAGCATCAGCCACCACGTTAGCTTTCCCCGGATGATACCGGATTTCACAATCGTAGTCACTAAGAAGCTCTACCCAACGTCGCTGACGCATATTGAGTTCCTTCTGATCCAGGATATGTTGGAGGCTCTTATGATCAGTGAAGATGATGCATTTGGTTCCATACAGGTAATGCCTCCAAATCTTGAGTGCAAATACTACCGCGCCCAACTCAAGGTCATGAGTTGTATAGTTCTTTTCGTGCACTTTAAGTTGCCGCGAAGTGTAGGCAATCACCTTATCCTTCTGCATTAGCACACATCCCAATCCTTGATGTGACGCATCGCAGTATACCACAAAATCATTAGTTCATTCTGGGAGAGACAATATAGGCGCGTTGCACAACTTCTCTTTCAACGTTTGGAACGCTTGTTCTTGTACATGTCCCCAATCAAACTTCTTGTTTTTCTGAGTAAGCAGGGTTAATGGCTGCGCGATCTTTGAAAAATTCGCGATGAAACGACGATAGTAACTGGCCAATCCTAAGAATTGACGTATCTCTGATGGTGTCTGGGGCGTATCCCATTTCTTCACAGCTTCGATCTTGCCGGGATCTACATGAATCCCGTCCTCATTAACCACATAACCCAAAAACTTCACTTCCCGCAACCAAAATTCACACTTCAAGAACTTGGCAAAAAGTTTCTCTTCCCGTAGCAGCTCCAGAATTGCTAGAAGGTGTTCTTCGTGATCCTCTTTCGATCGGGAGTAGATAATTATATCGTCTATGAACACGATCACGAACTTATCCAAGTAAGGTTTGCACACCTGATTCATTAGATCCATAAACACAGCTGGTGCGTTAGTCAGCCCGAACGGCATGACCAAGAACTCATAGTGCCCATAACGAGTCCTAAATGCTGTCTTCGGTATGTCGTCCTCGAAAACTCTTAGCTGATGATATCCAGAACGAAGGTCGATCTTTGAGAAATATGAGGCTCCTTGCAGCTGATCAAATAGATCGTCGATCCTGGGGAGAGGATATCGATTCTTCATAGTTAACTTGTTTAGTTCACGGTAATCGATGCACATGCGGAACGATCCATCCTTCTTTTTGACAAATAGTACCGGTGCTCCCCACGGTGAATGACTCGGTCGAATAAAACCCTTCTCCAGTAGCTCTTGTAACTGACTAGATAACTCTTGCATCTCAGATGGTGCTAACCGATAGGGCGTCTTCGCTACCGGTGTAGCTCCAGGAACCAACTCTATACGGAATTCCACCTGTCGTGGAGGAGGCAAACCAGACAAGTCATCAGGAAATACATCTGGGTAGTCCCGTACCACTGGAATATCTACTAGTTTCCTCTCTTCGTCCTTCTTTTCAACCACATGAGCCAGAAAAGCGTAGCACTTCTTTCGTAAACTTCGGCGTGCTTTCATGCAGGAAATAAGCTTTAAGTTCATTCCCGGTCGTTCTCCCTGAATCTTGAGTACCTCCCCATTTGACATGGGGATTCGTACTACTTTGTCCCGACAGACAATCTCTGCTCCGTTTTGCGACAACCAATCCATACCCACAATCACATCAAAACTTCCTAGCTCAAAGGGTATCAAGTCTATATCGAAGGCACGGTCCTCCAATGTTAACGAGCACTTCCTAATAATCTCATCGGCCTAAACAACCCTACCATTGGCCATCTCTACAGAGTAGCTAGTTTCTAGCCTACTAGGACTCAAATCAAGCAATTGCACAAACTCAGAAGATATAAAGCTATTGTCTGCTCCAGTATCAAATAATATAGATACGAAGTGATGATTGAGTAAGTGCGTACCCGTGACAACATTCGGGTCCTGACGAGCATCGTTGGCTCCAATGACGAATGCACGTCCCCGAGCTGCATTCCCTTGAGTAGTCGGGCCTTGATTCCCAGCTATAGCCATCACCTGCTGCTGGTTGTTTCCTTGCTGACCCGGTGCCCAATTCAGCCTGGGGCACATGTTCCTCTAATGATCAAGGCTTCCACACTCATAACAAGCCCTTGCATTCCCAGCGGGGTTAACCGCGTTGACGGGTGCCACAAGATTCGGCGCAGTTCTACAGTCTCTCGCCAAATGCCCCGGGCGCCTACAGTTCGCGCACACCCGGCACTACGTTCCTGGGGGATGATGATAGTTGCACCTGTCGCATTTAGGGTGCGGCCCCACATACTCTCTCTTGGCCTGAGTCACGGCCACAAAATTTCTGGTCGTCTTGGCCCTCTTATCGAACTTCCCGGCACTCGACCGGATCGTTTCCCCAACATCCCTTCTCTTTTCTGCTCCTCTGCCCAAAACCCCCGTTCTCACCATTTCATGAGTCAAAGCGCCAGCCTTCAGAATTGCGCTCTGAATAATAGGAGGAGCGGCTGCTGTAACCATTGCCCTAATTTGAGGCGCAAGTCCCCAAATGTACCTCTCGATTCTCTTTGATTCCGGCATGACCAGATGCGGAACCAACCTTGCCAGCTCATGAAAACGGTCAGTATAAGCTGCATGCCCTACTGCATGTCCGGCCCCCACCATAGCATGATTCCAGAACTCATGCTCTAATTTCTGCATCTCGTTGAGGGGCAGTATTCCTCGGTGATCAAAGCTTTAAACTCGTCCCATGACATCTGCATCGCAGATTCTCTTCCTCTAGCTTGAACCTGGGTGTTCCACCAGGTTAGGGCCTTGCCCTGCAGTGAACAGGTGGCATATTTGATTCTCTGGCTGTCGAGGCACTCACTGATGTCAATCACTGCCTCCATCTTTTCTAGCCACCTGGTTAGGGCTATCGCCCCACCTTTCCCATCGAATTCCCTCGGTTTGCATGCCACAAACTCCTTGTACGAACATCCCCGTCTGGCATTAAGAACCCCAGTCTCAATACCGGCTGTACCACCATTTCCAGTCTCCTGGTTGCTTTCGTTTCCGGTCGGGTTTCCATTTCCCACCTCAGTTTCGATCCCACCGTGAGCTCTTTCTCCATTATCTCCATTATCATTGCCACCATCCCCGTGAGGGTGGTGTTGCTGGAGTGCATCGCTCACTTGGGCCACGATAGTAGGAATCAGTGCGGCCAACTGTTGAGCGATTAGAGCTGCCATGTTAGAGTTTCCTGTTTCCTGATTGTTACTGGCAGGACCATCATTTGTCCTTAGTGCTCTGCCTCTGCCCCTTGGGGCTTCACTCCCGCCACTATTACTGCGGGTAACTCTTCGAGGCGGCATTTTCTAATCATAGAAATAGTAAACATATAAGCTTAAATCATTTCAAAGTGTATCATCCATAACACTCATCAAGTCCAGTATTCCAGTTAATATCACACTTATTGTCATCACTCATCGCATGCAATTCGTGTAGTTCTCAGACCATTAATTGGTAATGTCTCGACAATAGTCCATCATATCAATTGTAAATCCATGTATATAATCACGTTTAGTCTAGCGGAGGTTGTCTATTTCCTCCTCTTTCAAGGTTTCAAACATAACCTCCTCAGGGTTAATCTCAATGTCCAAGGTCAAGCGCATTAGCATGATCTGTGAAGATCTCTTCGGGTTTAATACCTGGATTTGATAAACCAACTCGGGGCGCAGAGGGAACGGAAGATCCAATAGAAGCATCCCATAAGGAGTGAGCACAAGGGCTCTCTCATAGGGTGGAAAAATCACATAACAGATAAATGAACAAATCAAGCAACGAGGAACACATACACGAGATATAATATGCATACAGAATCCTAGCATGCAAATCTACATGAAGGTTCCTAGGTTATAGTCTAGGTCAAGCGTATTGCCTAATTCTCTATAACCAATGGCTCTGATACCAATCTGTCACACCCCCGCTAAAAGCGGAAACACGGGGATGTAACAAGATCGGGATCGTCATAACACATTGTAAGCGATAGAGATGCAATATAATAAATGATGACAAGCGTGTCATGACGACACCCGACAACAAGGGGACTTGTGTCGTGTTTAGTCAATATTCACGACAACATAGCCATAAGCATAAACATGATAATGATTCACATAACCAAATAAAGATGAAATTGTAATATGAATTCCCACAACCCGGGAACAAGTATCAAAAGATTGTAATTGTTTACACAGACTACACATTGTTCAAAAATAATTGTTGTCAAAACATGTTTAGTCCCAAAAATACATCCTAAGGTCTCCACTAAGGTAGCACACCTAGATTTCCTTAATTTTCATGATCACCTGAAAAGATATGCTCAAAATGGTCAACAAAATTGTTGGTGAGCTCGCAGGTTTAAGTAATAAATAAGTAAGTGATGTTGTATATAGTAAGCGTTGTGGAATACCGTGAATACAGTTATATAAACAAGTAAAATCACATGACAATGAGCTTTGCAACCAAACCTAGCGACGTACACAAAGATATTGTCGGCATATATTCACCCAAGGGCCCGTTCCTGGCCACTGATGGTACCAACTAGTATACCATCGAACAAGGATGGGGGTGTCAACCCAGTAGTACTACCAATACCTAACCGTCGGTTCCCACACTGGAATTAAATAGTTGCAAAGATAGAACCACACAGCAACCCAAGCATGTATCAGATAAGTACTTGTAAAACAGTATCACGTTGATTCCTTGTATGTAAAATGTAAGTAAGTTGTACAGCATTGAAAATGGGTGAGCATACTTTTCCCCCAAGTTGTAAATGATTGAAATATTGTATAAGCGTAAAAAGGGGCCACGAAACTCACTTGTTAAGTGGTAAGTATGTAAGATCAATGTATCCAAATGTCGAATGAAATGAACGGTCAAACACCTATTGACAGTTATTGTTAAGCATTAATGATATGAAATAAGCGCATAATAATAATCGGTCGGTTCGGGTTGTATCGGTTGGGTCGCGTGTAACTCACACAAACAGACACACGTATTAGATCTTATGTAGATCCAAGTACTAGACATCGTCGCCATTGCTGATGATATTGTGTAAAAGTTCATTGTTATGAAGTATTTGCTAAATATTAGTAGTTACAAATCGGTTGATAATTGTAAAACGTTAGTTTGATTTGATATGAATAGTATTTGTGGCCTTTTTAGCGTTGACTTTAATCTTTGTGGCCGAACAATGGCAACTGTGTTAATGTTATCCCAACATCACACGACTTACACACACCACGCACAAGAAGGAAATCACACACAACAACTACGGACGCATGACAGGTCCAGACGCACGACTCAACCTCCATACGCACGAATCAACCCTTAATCGTGCGAATCAGCTTCATTCGTACGATTGAGCCTTCATTCATATGACTGGCATTCAGTCGTACCACACAACACCCAATCGCACGACTTAATCTCCGTACGCACGAATCAACCCGCAATCGTGCGAATCAGCTTCATTCGTACGATTGAGCCTTCATTCGTGCGATTGGACTCCAGTCGTGCGATACACGCACAATCGCATACATTCATTCGGTCACCTGACTCAATCGCACACATACATTCGCACGCATGACTCATTCGCACACATACACACAGTCGCACGACTCAGTCGCACGACATACCCAGTCGCACAACTCAGTCGCACGATTGACTCAGACGCATGGCTCAGTCGCACGACTCACCCAGTCGCACGACTCAATCGCATGACAGACCCAGTCGCCTGGACAGCAGAATCGCGACTGTGGTCGGGCTGAGCAGCCTTCGGCTGCTCTAAACACGAGTTTTACACAACAAGGACTTCCAGAAACACTCTACACACATGCACAAACAAGAAACACAAGCAGAAAGACCTCACACGCACCCACACGACCTCATGTGTTCGGGTTGAACCCGAACACCCGAAACCCTAGTTTGGACAGCCGTGAATAAGTAAGAAAAGGGACAATCAAAGTCGTCTACCTGCTAGAATAGAGTAGACTAGGCTGTAGATGAAGTCTAGACGACGAAAACGAGACTAAGCGGGTCGGATTTGGTGCTAGAATGAAGAAGATGGTGTAGAGAGGGTGAAGAAGATGAAGAAGATGAAGATGAATGAATTAGGGCTGGAAAATGGGTTTATATACCCAGCCCAAGTTTGCAAAATGACAAGTTTAGTCCCTGCACTTAACCCCGGAGTTTTTCCAAATTTGTTTCGGTTGAAAAACGACTTTGTTAGGGTAATTATGTTAGTTATAAAAATGTATTTAGTGATATTTATTACTTAAAAATGGTTTTATTAGTGCCGTTAATTTTATATAAAAATGATATATCTGGCGGTTACGATGTTGAAAGTTTTTAAATGTTTTTAAGGTTAACATATTCGTAATGAAGGCACAAGCACAACGATGATAAAGCAAGCATGATATCCACATAAAGAGTTAATAAAGATGAGGAATGATCGATCAAGGAATAGTTAACGGAAAACCACGTTAATTGACGGACCTTAAGGTGACGGATGTCACACATCTGGATATCCTGAACAGGTTCAGAAGTATCCACCTCAGTTATAGGTGACTGATGTGGGATAGACTGAGGAGACTCAGGAGTACTCATCTCTCTTTGAGTAGGAGAAGAGAAGAGAGATTCATGGTACTCACTGAAACCTAAGTCTTCATCAGTATAGAATGAAAGGTTGGGAATGGATTGATTTAGATCTAAAGGCTGGGGATGGTAACTGTCCCCTGAAGGTTGTTTACTTAAGTGTTGAGACTCAGAGTGAAGGCTTAAGGCAGTTGGGCTTGTGAGCTCATCAGGATGAGCATGAGGAACCTCAGCCCTGATTGTTGAAGAGATGGGAGTGGTTTGCTCCTCAGGGCAAGTGGGAGCTCTAGTGTCCACTTCCTCCTGTAAAGGTGAGTATATGGGGACCTACACAGACTCAATAGCTTGAGCAGGGGTTCGTTTGGATTTTCTTTGGTAGGTGAGGGTTACTTGAGGCCTTTTTACTGGTAGAGAGGTAGAAGCTGTGGGTTCAACACTAGCTTGTGTTGCTAGGTTGTCACCTTGAGCAATGAGCTCTAACATTTTGGGGACAAAGGCTGTTTCTACCCCTAAGAAGCCTACAGTTGGCTTCTTCATGATTTTAAAGATGACGGGCTTCATCTGTCCCAATTTAAGAATATTATCTGTTTCTCTCAACTATGAGCCCAGTTCATAGTTGAGAATATGTTGAACATATCTAAGAAACATATAATACTCTAAGGAGTCCAAGTTAGCAAGCAAATTGGTATAGACAAATTGAGAGTACCTGAACTTGACCCCTTGAACCATTCCATGCACTATGAAAAAGAGATCCTCAGGAATCTGGTCCCACCCTTCATGCTTGTTTGACAAGCTGTGGATAACCACATGGAGTAGGTATTTCCACTAGGATGAGACCTTCCCTTTCCCGAAGGTCTTTACAGAGAAATCTCCCTCATAGCCCATCTGCTCAAAGAAATGATTGACAGCTTCCTTTGGGAAGGTCAACTCACCTTCTTCATCATCCAGCTGCAAATGAGTGTTGATGATGGCCGGAGTGATGAAGATTGTCCTTCCTTGCACTGTGGCAGACAGTGCCTTCTCCCCATCCATGATGACCTCTTGGCAGGTCTTCCAAAATTCAAGCAGATGATCCTCATAGAGAGTAGGATCAATGGTTAGGGAGGTGAAGTAATTTGATAAAGCTAAGAACTGGAAAATCTCTGAGAAACTTTCATCTTTCTCAGAGCTTAACAGAGCAACCTGATTGTGTTGCCTGTGAAGTTGCATGGAGAAATCTGGGTTGTTTCTGCGGTTAAGGTTGGCCATTTGAGAAGCTTAAGGATGAAGAAAGGTGAAAAGCAAAGGCGGTTTGGGAATTAGGTTTGAGGAATAGTAGAATTGAAGAAGATAGTGAGGAAGAGGGGGAACCGTTGGGTATTTATGTGAAAAGGATTTGAACCAAAGTTAATGAAAGAGGATAAACTTTGAAATCCGAATGTCGGTCCCACCTCTAAAAAAGTAGTTTGCTTTTGCTCAAAAAGTAGTTTTCTTGGAATTCGAAAAGCTTCCGAAGGTAAATTATCTTAGGAAGTTTTACTGAAAAAGCTTCCGAAGCTAAAATGATTTCGAAAGATTTTCCTGAGAATCTTGAAAATTTTGCTTCGGAAGAGAAATAAACACTTGAATGCTTTGTATATAAAACAACAAAGCTTCCGAGAGTTAATTTGCTTCGGAAGAAAAAAGTCCTTAAAAACAAATAAGTGTCTGAGACAAGTATTTAAGCTTCGGAAGATAAATTGAAACTTCTTCCGAAGGTAAAATTTCTTAGACAGTTATTTATTTTTTGAAGACCTGATTTGCTTCCGAAGGTAAAAATATATCTTCCAAAGAATCTGAAAATTTTCAAGAATCTAAGGAAAGTCTTCAAAAAGGATTTTATATCCAAAAAAAACATGAGCTTATGAAAGTGATGAACTAGACAACTTAGGACACACATATTTTAAGAAATAATTAGAATTAGTTTTAAGAAAAGATCTACTCAAATTTGATCATCTCAATAGCTGATATTAGATATTTAAATCTCTGTTCATCAAAAGCTTTTATAAACAGATCAGCATATTGTTCATCTGTATGAACTTTGACTAGTTTAATTAATCTCTTTTCATAGTTATCTCTTATTAAATGATACCTGATATTGATGTGTTTGGTCCTTGAGTGTTGCACAGGGTTCTCAGTGATAGAGATAGCACTATTGTTGTCTATGTGGATAGGAGTCTCCTTGAAGTTAAATCCATAGTCCAATATCTGATTTTGAATCCAAAGCACTTGAGCACAGCAACTTGCAGCAGCAATATATTCAGCCTCAGCAGTTGATGCAGACACACAGGATTGTTTCTTGCATTGCCATGAGACAACCCTTCCACCAAAGAATTGACATCCCCCAGATGTAGACTTTGCATTCATGTTGCAACCACCATAATCACTATCTGTATAAGTAGACAGATTGAAGTCAGGATTCTTTGGATACCATAAACCAAGTGTTGAAGCACCTTTGAGGTATCTTAAAATCCTTTTGACAGTGATGAGGTGAGACATCTTAGGGTTGGCTTGATATCTTGCACAAATAAATGTAGCAAACATGATATCAGGCCTGCTAGCTGTAAGATACATAAGAGACCCAATCATAGCCCTGTATAAGTGTTCATCTACACACTCCCCCTCAAGATCAGGTCCAAGGGAGTGGTTTCTGGCTATGGGTGTCTTAGCAATCTTACAATCAGTCATGTTGAATCTCTTGAGTATGTCCTGAACATACTTTGACTGACTTATGAAGATACCATCTTCAACTTGCTTCACTTGAATTCCCAGAAAGAAATTGAGTTCTCCCATTGAACTCATTTCAAATCTGTCTTTCATCAGCTTCTCAAAGTCTTTGCAGAGTCTTTGCAGAGTTTTGATTAGTTGAACCAAAGATGATGTCATCTACATACACTTGAACTAGCAATAAGTCATTTCCCTGTCCTTTGATGAAGAGAGTTCCATCTATAGTACCTCTCCTGTATCCATGTTTGCAAAGATACTCAGACAATGTCTCATACCACTTCCTGGGTGCCTGATGCAGCCCATAAAGAGCTTTGTCAAGCTTGCAGACATAATCAGGATGATCAGGATCTACAAAACCAGGTGGCTGTTTGACATACACCTCTTCATCACTCCATACAGTAAAGCACACTTCACATCAAGTTGAAAGACCTTGAAGTTCTTGGATGCAGCAAATGCCAGGAATATCCTAACAGCTTCTAATCTTGCTACAGGAGCAAAGACATCAGTAGTCAATCCCTTCTTCTTGTGTGTATCCTTGACAACTAGTCTTGCCTTGTTCTTGATGATAATGCCTCTATCATCCTTCTTATTCCTAAACACCCATTTGGTTCCAATGGTAGTCTTCCCATGAGGAAGAGGACAAAGGTTCCAAACTTTTTGCCTTTTGAATTGAAGCAACTCTTGTTGCATAGCTTCAACCCAACTTCCATCCTTTAGAGCCTCATCAACTTTTTTTGGCTCTATCTGGGATAAGAAACAAGAGTGAAGACAAACATTTGCTTCATGGGTTTGTCCTCTTGTTCTTACCCCTGTGACAACATCTCCAATGATGTTTGTGGTGGGGTGAGACTTGTGGATCCTAAGCTGAGGGATCACAGCAAGTTGCTGAGAAAGATCCAAATTTGAGAAATTAAGATCTGGCACCATCCACATCACCACACTTATCAAGATTGACTTGATCAAGAGTGTGTGACATCATTGATGTTGTCATCTATGGTGTGGTTATTAGCATCAAGAAATTCCTGATCACTTTCACCATCACCATTGTTGTCTTCCACAATTGAGGTATTTTATCTGGTTGTGGAGCCTCTGAGCTGGAATTTGAAGGCACCCCGTCATTGTAGTGCTGATAGAAACCTCATTTGCTGAAGTAGTTCCAACTGGAGCTAAAGATGTATGAGTTGAAGGTCTTCTCAGCTCAAATCTTGGATCAGGATCACCTGTATTTAAATTTTCTGTAGATTCTGAAACATTCTCATAAGATTTGTTAAAACAGTTGGTAACTAAATCAAGATCAAATAGCCAATCAGAACCAGAACCAGCCACACAGGGTGTGTGTTCATTGAAAGTCACATTGGCTGACTCCTCAACAATTCTAGTTCTGAGATTGTATACTCTATAAGGCTTAGCTTGGGAAGAGTATCCAATGAAGTGTCCATCATCTGATTTCTCAGCAAACTTGGTAATTTGATCTTTGGTATTCAAAATGGTGCAAGGACATCCAAATGACCTGAGAAAACCAATGAAAGGTTTTCTTGTGCCAAAGTTCATAAGGAGTCTTACCATGTGTCTTAACTACTAAAACTATGTTTTGCACATAGCAAGCAGTGTTTACTGCCTCTCCCAGAAAGTGATGGGCAGTTTAGAGTCAGAAAACATAGTTCTTGCAGCTTAATTAGTGCCTTGTTTCTCCTCTCAGCAATACCATTTTGCTGAGGAGTCCTGGGAGCACTATATTGTCTTGTAATACCTTTTTCGTCACAAAATGTATCAAGGATTTGATTCTTGAATTCAGTCCCTTGATCACATCTTATGGTTTTGACCTTGTGATCACTTTGATTCTTAATTTTTAAGATGAAATTCTTCAGAATCTCACGGGTCTCATCCTTAGTTCTAAGAAAGAAAACCCAAGTGAATCTTGTAAAATCATATGTGATCACCAAACAATAAGAGGTCCTTCCTAGACTCATTACACTGGTGGGGCCAAAGAGATCCATATGTAATAAGTGTAGGGGAGTAGTGATGGAATTCATTTCCTTAGGCTTGTGAGATACCTTATGTTGCTTCCCTTTCAGGCATGCAACACAATGATCATCACTTGTAAACTCTTTCTTTGGCATTGCAGTTACCAAATCATGTTTAATTAGTTTATTCATGTTCTTAAAGTTTACATGGCACATTCTTTTATGCCATAGGAAAGACTCATCACTATTGGCTTTAGACAGAAAGCATGAAACTTCTCCAGAGGGAGATGTTTCTTGCAAGTCCATCTTCTACATGTTCCCTTTCCTGGGGGCTCTAAGCAGGATGTGCTCATGAGGAATGACCACTCCAGGCTTGAGAATAATGCATTCATGCTCAGTAAAGAGCATGTTATGACTCTGATCACAAAATTAGGATACACTTAGAAGATTGTATCCAAGCTCCTTGACAAAGTTTACCTTTTCAATGGTGAGCTTACCATTTGTGACCTTGCCCCTTCTAGAAATGTAACCACCTTCATCTCCTCCAAAAGCAACTGGTCCTCCATCAATCCTCTCAAAGTTATGGAGTAGTGACCTATTGCCTGTCATGTGCCTAGAACAGCCACTATCAATGATCCAGACATTCTTGTTTGTCTTGAGCTGTTCCTGCACAAAGAAAATGATTAGTTACATTTGGAAACCCAAGCCTTATTTGTCTTGGGCTCACTAAGTATAATAGAAGGTAATGCAACAGTAATAGATCCTATGGTTGTGCTATGAGGATCTTGAGCTGTTGTTGATGGAGAAACTTCAGTCACTTGGTCTTTCTTAGACTTCCACACCACCTTTAGAGTCTTGGACTTGACCTTCAAAACTTCGGAAGCTTTTGGGACTTCAGAAGTTTTGATGACTGAACCTTCGGAAGATTCTACAGTCACTGCAGCAGACTTCAGTGCTTCGGAAGAATACCTTTCTTCCGAGACCAACTTCTCTTCCAAAGGTAATTTTCCATTTACCTTCTTCTTTGATTTGAAGCTTCCGAAGAAAACAGACTTTCCTTCCGAAGCTTGAATCTTCTTGAAACTCTTTGAAGTCTTTGTCTTGGTCATATGGATAGTACTTTTAGGATTGTATGGAAATCCTTAGCAATGTGAGAGGTACTTTCACACATGACACACAACATTTTCTTCTTCACAAGAGTCGTCTTATGAGAGCAAGACTGTCTTTGGTCACATCCCTTCTCCAACTTCATATTTGCAGATGCTGAGACAGTTCTTATGGGCTGGGAACTGTTCTTGGAGTTTGATGGTCCAGGCTGTGCAGCAGTGGTACACAGCAGATCAGTCTTCTTCTTGGTACTGAGATGATTTGAACAAGAACCAGAACCTTAGCTGAAGAGTTTTGGTTGATGTCTTCAGTCTTTACTACTTCAAACCCTGCAGAGATAAAAACTTGTTTCTGCTTAGAGTCAAAAGTAGCCTTGATCTCTTGAGCCTTCCTTGCTTTTCTTTTGCTCTTCCTGATCAAGTTCTTTCTCATTGACTTGGTCATCACAGTAGTCTTCTTCTCCTCAGAAGGATAGTGGCCCTTCTTAGAATCCTCCTCTTCACTCTTCTTAGAGGAATTCTTCACTATCTCTTCTTCATCCTCTTCACTTATAGGATCTATGAGAGGAAGCTCATCTTCACAAGTTCCACACCTAGGAGATCTTAAGACAAGATTGTGTGTGGAGGAGCTATCTCATTGGATCTCAGTACATGTCTATTTTGATAACACACCTTGTTGTGCAGGGATGAGGATATCATGTTCTTGAAGGTCTCTTCTTTAAGAACACTCTTTTCTGCCCTGGCTTTGCTGATCACAAGCTCAGCCTGGCACTCAGTCAGCTTGGTTATGAGATCTGTATGCTCATGTTTTAGAACTGAAATAGTTTTCTCTAAGTCCTCTATCTTTAGTTTATAATCATTTTCAGACTTTCTAAAATCAGATTTTAAAACAAGATAAGATCTCATCTCCAAGTTATAGGACCTGTATCTGTTAATTTTAGCAATGCACTCAGGAGTACAGAGATGTTCCAATACCTTGGTTTCATCATGATCTGCCATTAGTGCTTGGTTTGGAGAAGCATCTTCCACCTGAAAGCTCCAGTCAAAGCTTCCTTCTTCAACAGCAACAGCAGCTTGTTGCTTTGACTTTTCATTCTGAGGGGCTTTCTCAATGTAGTTTGGTCTGGTTTGTGCTTGACCACCATTTGTTTTAGGTGCCTTACACTCTCTAGCAAAGTGGCCCATCAGGTTATAGTTGTAACACTTGACTTTGCTTTTATCCAAGCCAAACTTTCCACTGGTTGCATTGCTTGGAAACCTCCTTCCAGTTCTCTTGTAGAACTTCTTGGCTCTATGAGTGAGAAGAGCCATCTGCTGGACTATTTCCATATATTCCAGATCATCTGGATGGATACAATCCAGGTCTTCAAGAGTGAAAAAGAGTTGCCACAACTTTCATCAGAAGACACAAAGGCTTGAGAAGAGCTTGTCTCTTGGAATGGGCTTCCTTGAGTGTAGTTCTCCCTGGGTGTCTCTGGGAAGGTGATGAAAGGACCCTTTGGTGAATTTTCAAGGTAGTATATGAGATGATGTTGGGGTTCTATGCTATCCCTTTCAACAACATGCAGGGCTGAACCCAATTGATTGTTGGAGTTGCCAGATGAACCTTGCATGTTCATCTCCATCTGGTAGCCACTGAGAATCCCATATAACTCTATCAGAGTAAGAGTTTTGAGATTTTCAGTCCTCTTGATCACCACATAATAGTGTGTCCATTGCCTAGGAAGTGAGGACATGAACTTCCTTACAATGTCTCTGTTTTCAAGAGGAACTCCTCCATCCATAAGGGTATCCACTATCTCAATATACCTGAAGTATTGCTGAGTCATGGTTTCACCTGTTTTGAAGGTGAAGTTTTCAAACTGCTGCTTCAGGAGATCCTTCTTGTTCTCCTTGGCTTCAGAGAAGCCTTCATACATCAGTTTTAGTGCATTCCACAACTGTTTAGCTGTTTTGCACTTCTTGAAACCTCTGTACACAGAGTTTGGAATGGCTGTTTGAAGAGCAGTCATGGCTTTTCTATCAATCTCTACTCTCTTCCTATCTTCATTAGAGTAGTTAGCCACTTCTTTGGGGATCATACCAGCACCAGTAGCAAAAGGAGTGCTGGGTATGAAAGGTCCATTTTCAACAGACTCCCACATTCTTGAGTCTAGAGACCTGATGAAGCCTCCCATTCTCATACACCAGGTATCAAATCATCAAGAGTGATCAGTGGGGACTTGTTCATGGTTTCAGTTTCCATATCAGTCTTGGAAATGGCTGCCATTTGAAAGTTTAGTATTTGTGTGTTTGAGGGATCTTAAGATGGTGAGATCTTATATCAAGAGCCTGAAAATCTCTGATACCAATTGCAGGACCGGTGAAGGGTGGTCACTTACAACATAACAACACAAAGAGGAGATTAACCAAATTTAATCAAACAGTAAACTAGATTAACCACAATAATGATACTAAGAACACAAGTAATGAGTAAGAGACAGAACAAGAGAACACAAGAGATTGGGTTTCAAGGATGCAGTATGTTGCTTTCTCAAGTTCTATTACAAGTGTTATAAAGCATAAAGAAAGATACTAGAACATGGAATACTTATACTACAACCTACAGCCGGCTATACTTTGAAAGCCAGCTGGATACAATTGACTAGACACAAACAAAATCAATTGTAGAATCAAAAGGCATATCTGCCTTTTGACTTGTGACTATGACATGCCATAGCTCACATCCTAATATATTACAAAAAGGATAAAAGTACATAAAGTAGAAAGCATGGACTCAAGACCTCAATGTACAGTTATCAAAAGCATGGACCTTTCACCAACTCATGTAAGTTGGTGACTTTACAGAGTTGCAGCGGAAAGGTGGTCCAGCTTTATGGTAAAGTACATCAGATAAAGGCATATCCTTAAAAGTCTTCGGAAGAAATCTGTCTTCACTATTTGGCTTCGGAAGACTTTGTCTCTGAAGCTTCGGAAGACTTCACTTTTGGCTCGGAAGATATTAGTCTTGGCTTCGGAAGATTTTACACTTAGAATATTTCTAGTGCATGGTGTAAAACTTCCGAAGCAATTCTACTTCAGTTCTTTAGTGCATTGCTTGCAGAGAGACTTTGGATGTTTTGTGTTGCATCAGACTTATAGGAATCCTTACACTTAATTAGGAGTTAAGGTTTTGACAAATGATGTTATTTGAGTATAAAATCCAAAAAAGTCCTAGACAAACCAAAGTTCACCATCATCAACCCCACACATCAATACAAAGGGCTAAAAGTGATGATAACATATATGCAATGACATTCAACCTAATAACAGAAAGTAAAAAAAAAAAAGAACAAACCCAAATGAAAACCTAGAGTTTACACACCAAAATGTCTGAGATGAGTCAAGGAGAGAAGCGCATATCCATGGTAACATATTTATTGATAATCGATTTAATAACAGAAAGTAAAAAAATAAATGAAAAGCTAGGTTTACAACTAGAAAAGTAAGATCTTAAGTAGATCTAGAATCATATCATATGAGCTAAGTTTGTTGGGAAACCATTAAAGTTGTGACTTTATTATCAAAGTTTCAGATTTTTTTGAGTTTTAAAATGTCAAAGCAATTTTTACGCTATAAATTAGTTCATAATTAATACCTAAAACAGGCATCCAGTTACACATGATTTAAACAAGACGTACACACAACCATAGGATGTACAAAGTTGTACCTTTGACGAGCAAACCAAAACTCCACACCTTGAAAGCAACAATGGTCTTGCTAGTTGACTCGATCACAAAAAATCATTCAACTTGCAACAATTACAACATGGGGAACTAAAGGCCAATAGCGTTGGTGGCGGCTTTAGTGCATGGTGGTTCTCAGTGACAGAGATAGAGGGGTGGTGGTGAGATGGCTAGCTTGCGTAGGGGATTAGGGTTTCCACAAATCCCTTATTTATAATCACATATTTTTTCAAATTTCACCCTACGGTAATTAACATTTAATCCCCTTAACAGTTACCCTTTAATTAGCAACAACTTTCATGATTTATTAATTAATGTTTGATTTATAAAAAACCCATAAACCTTTATTTAACTTTTAAACTTTAAACCATTTAATCCTTTTATTAATTAATTATTTCATTAAATAATTAATCAATTATTATTTTTCTAATAGTTTAGTCCTCATTTTATGAACTATAATGTGTAACAATTAGACGTTAATGTTTTGTTATTGTCCAAAGTGGTCTGGATCGTACCTCGGTTGACATTTTAATAATTTTGATGATCGAATATCTAATATCCAACAGACTTCCACTTGGACAATACATCGACTAATTGCCTCAATGTAGACAGTGTTGGACGACTAGCAACATCTCACTGCCCCTAACAAGGTAGGAGTAACTTATTGTATTCAAGTAACTCCTTACTTAACCTGCACTATATCCATAGTAACCTTATCTATTTATCATTTCTATATAAAATTCATTTCACAACATATAACTCCATTGAACCTTAGATTTATTCCTAGTCCTCACCTTTTATAGTTACCTTTTACGGATCGGTTTTAGGTAAGATTAAAAAACAATCTTTAGTTAAAATTAATTCAAATATGTGCCTAGGGTCTAAAGAAAGATTTATCATACCACATTCAAAAGTTCCTATAACTAAGATCCATGAAGAACATTATGAAGCGAGTTAGTTCGATTATCTATGAATATTGGTCCTCAACTCCTCGAGCTTTCATCTCTATGAACCAACCACTATCCAATGTAGTCTAACTTCATATTCATTCTCATCAATCTGACCAACTATAGACATTTAGAATACAATATTCAATAATTCTTAAACACATAAATATATTTTTATGAAGCCTTTAACAATACTATAAAATAAAATCTATGTAAGTGTTGATGTTTCAAAAACACCAAATACTAATACAAATCAAACCCACTGTCTCTAAGCCATATCCTATTCGTATGCTCATCATGCCATCCACATACAACAAATCTAAACGCTTATGTATATAATCACAAAATATTTACATAGTTGTAATAATAATAATACTCAAATTATATCAGTGTTTAAGAGAGGTCTGAAAAAAGCTCGATAATAATCGTCACATCATTATATATAACAAATAAAAAAAATATGAGTATTGCAGGTGAATGTTTTCTCAATGTTACTATACTAATTTTCTTTTTTCTTCAAACTAATAAAATCCTATTTTGATTTTTTATATAATTTTACATTTAAACCTCTAATGATTTTTTGAAACTAAGCACAACTCTTTCTCTCTCTCTCTCTCTCTCTCTCTCTCTCTCTCTTTTTTTTTGAAATTGATACCTACTCATTTTGTATTTTTTAAAGTTTATACTTAATACTTCGAATTATGTTAAAATATATTGAATAACCTGAACTGGTCTTCGAGTTATGTCAAATTTACATTTAATCACTTGAACAATTTTTAGATTTATATATAAGCCTTCGCATTATATCAACTTTTTTTAACCAATTTACAATAGATCTCGTTATTATAATAAAGTCAGCATCTATGCATTCATTATTTTCTTCTCTATATTGAGGTATTTATTTTTAGAGAAAATTACAAAAATAGTCCATATGGTTTAACCATATTGCAAGTTTGGTCCCCAGATTTTAAAAATTACAAATTTAGTCCAAACAATTGGAAGTTTATTGCAAATTTAGTCCCCATCGTTAGTGTCCGTTACTTTTAACGATCTGGGGACTAATCTGCAATATGGTCAAACCATAGGGACCAATTGGGAAATAAAAAAAAAAAAATTAAAAATCAAATAAAAATTAAAAAAATTCAAATAAAAATTAAAAAATTTCAATAAATGTTTATTAAGAAATATAATAATCGTTAAAAATAGAATAAATGTTAAAAAATCAAATCAAATTTAAAGCGTAAATAAAAGTAAGAATAAAAGGTTTGACCATATTTGATTTTTTAATTTTTTTATATTTTTTTAAAAAATGGCACAATTAGTCCGTATGGTTTGACCATATTGCAGATTTAGTCCCCAAATCGTTAAAAACTAACGGACACTAACGATGGGGACTAAATTTGCAACAAATTTCCAAATGTTTGGACTATATTTGTAATTTTTAAAATCTAAAGACCAAATCTGCAATATAATCAAGCCACATGGACTATTTTTGTAATTTTCTCTATTTTTTATTAGAAATTTAATATTTCAACTTTTATAACCTGCGCTGAATAGCGCGGGTCCCACCTACTAGTGTATACAGTATACACACATAGGTGTGTGTCTCAAATCTTAATTGAACAAAAACAATATATAACTAATTTTATGCGTTTTTCAAAATTCTCTACTTAAAAACTTATTCTAATGAAGAATTTATTCGACTCGTGAGATAAGGTTATATATTTATTCTTAGGCATTTTAATTGGAAATGATAGGGGGTCAAATGTTAAAACTACAATTAAAATTAGTAAATAAATCGGTCGATGTAACATCCTAATTAATTTAATTAATATAATAAATCTATGATAAGGAATTAAGGATTTTAGTATAATTATATACCTGAGGTTGGCCTTCAGAAACGTACAATAGTTTACTACATAAAGTTGCTACATAAATTATTAGTAACGTGGGGTTAGAAAGGGATTAAATTGCTAATTGAGAAACACAAGTTATAAAAAAAAGGCCTGGAGTATAGACGTGTATCTTGAAGCTTCTAAACAATTCATGTGTGTGTGTGAAAAAGACGTCGGGCGAAGTCGATGGTGATAATAATGAGAAATGTTGAAATCTTATTAGAGTGTAGGTGTGATTATTTTTGTGATGAGAGTCAAGGTAAGAAATTGTTTAGTTAACTTCTCAAGGAATATGTTGAAGAAACGGGTGTCAATCTTGCAAGTGTCAAACAAGCGGATGGACTTCAATCGAAAATGAAAAATTACAACTTTGTCTTCTACTTACACTTGATGTCGCATATTCTAGATATCACAAACACGTTGTCTCAAAGTCTTCAAAGAAAAGAGCAAGATTTGTTAAATGTGGTTTCATTGGTTTCTCTCTACCAAACGCCAACTTGAGAAATTTCGAATGGAGGGTTTCAATGAGTTATTTGACAATGTTAACTCTTTTTATGAAAAATATGAACTTGAAGTGATAAACATGGATGATGAGTACATTAACCCAAAGAAGCCAAGACAAAAAACAAATATCACATATGGCCACTATTTTGAGTACGATTGCTTCGATACGGTTTTAGATATGCAAATACAAGAGTTTGGGAATCGTTTTAACGATGTAACTTCCAACTTACTTGTTTGTTTGAGTAGTTTGAGTCCTTGTGATAATTTTGGCGGGTTTGACGTTTCAAAAATACTAAGATTATCCGAGTTGTACCAGAATGATTTCGATGAAAATGATAAAAGAAGATTTCCGGTTGAACTAGAGATCTATATTGACAATTTAAAAGCGGATAGTCGATTTGCCAACTTGGTAGTTTATCAAGTCTTGTACACTTAATGGTTCAAACAAAGAAACACCTTTCATTTACATTGGTATATCGTTTATTGAAGCTAGCTCTCGTATTACCATTGAAACCGCAACAGTTGAAAGATGTTTTTCGGCAATGAAGTACGTGAAGTCCGATTTGCGTAATCGGATGGGTGATGAAAATTTAAGCGATAGTTGTATATGTTTTATTGAGAAAGATTTATTTAGGAATGTCTCCTAGATGCTGTTATAGAAAGATTTCAAAAAATGAAACCTCGTAGAAAACAACTTTAGGTATATTGTACCTTTATTCTGTTTTTGTAATGACATTTGACGTGCTTTTGTTGGTTCTATTAAATTTAGTTTGATTGTCTTCTTTTTTTAAAATGAGCCGACCCGATCCAACCCGTCATGGACTCGAAATGATTCGAAAAAAATTATTATCTAGCATTACCACGTTAGTCAACCGACCCTTAAAAGTTTCCGTCTCCCATGAAAAAATGTTCTGGATACGCCACTGGTAAGAACTTGTGAAAATAGAGAAGAGAAAAATAATAAAACACTCTAAATCAAACATTTGATTTTCAAACAACTAATGAGTAGTCTAACATAGTAGTTCGATGACATAGGTGCTAACCTTTTTGCATGATTGCAAAATATCCAAAAGACGTGAACTAGAAGCAAGCACCGGGTGGCTCTTCTTCTCTTTGCTCAGTCAAGGATAGGGAACAAAGGGGGTGACCGAATTTAAGAACGGTGACTAGGGGTTTCGGATTTGTTACGAATAGATAAGTGATAGTACTTAGACTAATTGTGAATAGTAAATAGGTTTCAAAGCGTTCACACCTTGATAGATGTAA
Organism: Flaveria ramosissima; assembly: GCA_025215565.1. Taxonomy (NCBI): domain Eukaryota; kingdom Viridiplantae; phylum Streptophyta; class Magnoliopsida; order Asterales; family Asteraceae; genus Flaveria; species Flaveria ramosissima. Next base: position 2,703,284 of record CM046042.1, read on the forward strand.
TGAGATGTAGCTAGTCGTTCATTGTTGTTTATGTTAACAGATGGTTGATATTTGTGCATGTGGAGTCTTTTGAACTTGTATGGAAAATTATTTAACAACAATACAACTAAGATAAGATTCAAAGAGTTAAGTCATAAAAATAACTAGATGTTGGTTTTTTATAAAGTTAAACAAGCTTGACATGAAAAGAAAGAAAGTTATGATTATTCTTGAAATTAGTTAAAGTCCAAGTAGTTAATTATTGTTACTTTAGAAAATAATAATTAAACAATAATAAATTAGTTGAGTTTATTAATTTTGGGTTTTAACGAATTAAGATAATATTAATATTAACAACATATTAATTAATCTAAGGTGATTATGCGTGTAATTAATTGTATGAAATTCCTATGCAGAACTAAAAAGGGGCTTAAGGTTGAATGACGAGTGCTATCAATGAATGAATTAATTAGAGTTCAATAACGTTGTTATATAAATTAGTAGATTAGATACTCATGTGTTGCACGAGTTAAAATATAAAAGATTATGTAATAAAGTATAGATATGCTACATACTTATAATCTAATATATATTATAAATAACATATCAATGAAATTATTATATATAAAAACATATTTAAATTATAAAAGATAATATAGGGAAAAAAAGACAATATTATACATAAATATCCATTAATCTCTTTATATACTTTTTTAAAGTGTTTAGTTTTAACAAAGATTATTTAAAAATTAAACTTTATTTAAAAAAATTAAGACCTATTAAAGTACTTTTAATGAAATGATTTATTTATTTATAGAAAGAATTTAATTTAATTGATTAAAATAGTAGTAAATGAACATTTATTAAAAAAATTTATTAATAAAACTCATTTGAAACTAAAATTGCTTACCAAAATTTGTAAGTTTATTATAAAGATAACATGTGGACAATCTTAGGTAGAGAAAACTTGAACATGCTAAAAAATAACCATATGGCTATAGTCATTTTGTTTTGCTAGGTTAGATTAAAATTCCGTTCAAATAAAATATAACTCATTTAAATGCTAATAAGCCTTCAATCTATTATACAATGCTCTTGTTGGTCTAAAATTTAGTGTTGGACTTATTTCCCATTATGTTGCATTAGTAATATGTATTGTTAAATAACAAACAAACAAACAAACATACCCAGTAAATCTCACTCAAGAGCAGGGTCTGGGAGGGGTAGTTGGTGGCGAGTCTTTCCTCTATCTTGAGAGATAAAGAGACTAATATGTATTGTTAAATATGATCCATAAATTTCCAAAGGATTTATTCTCGACACGATTTACTTGTTGCTATTTTAACCCGTTGGCGTGTTGTATACTTAATTTTGATGATTAGTATGGATCATGTACTAAAGGATTTTGTATTTTAAGTTATACTTAAAATCAGATTTAGCGCCTTGAGGGCTTACTCTACACTCAGTGACATATTGTATGCTTTCGTGATGATGACTACGCCTAAAGGCCTCTAATCTACGCTGAAAACTACACCCAAACCTCATGTGGGCGTATTCTATGTCTAAAATTTTAGGGTTTCAAAACTCAAGCTTGACCATAACACATATGAAAGATACTAAAATGACACTCAATAAGAAGCACATTTCATGACCAAGATACCTTGATGTACCATTTAAATTGAAACTATAAAACTTTGTATTGTACTATTATAATTATAGTGATATCTGTTATGGTCAATCACAAAAGTAAAATTAAGTATAAGGTTAGGTGGTATTTTAAGTAATAAAAACTTAAACTTTGTCTCATCTTTTTAAGCTAAGAAAACACAAGTTCAATCCATTAGGTACCAAATCATTGAGAAAAACAAGAAATTGACAAAATTGTAAATTATATAATATTTCAAACATCCAGCAAACAGAATTAATGTTCAAAATCCAACTAGAGTCTGCAAAACAAAGCCAACAAACAGAAATGTTTAAGAGAAGCTTGAGCTTTGTGGGGCACCAGCTCCATAACCACCACCTCCTCGGCCAAAACTGGGTCTTGAACCAGGACCCTGCAATTTCACCAGGCATTAGATAACAGTGACCAGATCCCATGACTAAAATTGTTTAGACCAAACTCTATCATGCACACCAAAGCAATAAAACCAAAACAATCAGTAAAAGTTTCATCTTGATTATGGCACCCTTCAGCATTAAAAATGCATGTACAAATGCAACAAACTGTAATGGGTCCATTCTTTTGTGAAAATCTAAACTTGGTCAAAAGTAACGTTATGTACATAAGCCAAATATATTCTAAAATTTGTGCACCTAAACAAGGATGGTTTAAAGGTCACAACCACGCAAAAAGATCTTTATAAATGAAAAAGTTTTCCTAAATTTCTGAACTTTTGAGAGATAGCATGACATTTTCAAATGATGCAATAATAGCTAATCAGCCATAGTTGTATTGCGGTAAGACTTCATAACAAAAGGATTAGTATTAGAAAATCTAAGTTTCAATTCAAACTAGTCTCCAGAGTGAGAGTGTGAAACTAGGCTTCTTAAAGACATTTATCGACAAAGCAAGATGGTTAAATATTTATCATGAAAAAACGGCCAATCATATGTGCAAGTCTTATTTTGAGCATTCTATCCTCACTCATATATGAGTAAAAAAGTTAAAGAAGAGTACAAAATTAAAGATTATATAAACATGAACTTCCCATTTTAGTTGAGCATTTCAGCCTAAATGTTGTTATGTTTAAAAATTCAAGACAAGATAGCCACACAAGAGTTCTATTACAGACATACTAAAAGCTCAATCATGCATTCAACTATAAGAAACCCAAGAATGTCCTTTACATGAAAGGGTTCACAATGTAACTTATGAAATAAAAGCTCAAAAAGTCAAAAAAGACCACTTTCGATCACTAAAACATGCAAAACAAGTTTATTAGCATAACCCAAGTGATCTAAATGTCTAACCACAAGTAAAATCATCATAAATTACTACAATGGTTTAAAAGAAAGTTCAATAACACCAAGATCATAAAACTATCACCACAAAACAGCAAAATGCAGCAAAGAAATAATGCAGGACCAAACCAACAATCAGTGCAAACATATTCATAAAGAAAAACATTACCCTGTTAAAAGCAGGCTGGTAATCGGCCGGAGCTCCACCCTTCTCACCACCAAACTCACCCGGAGGCCCTCTCGGTCCACCACGATACCCATCCCTATCACCAAACCTAGGTCTATCCCCTTCAAATCTCGGGGGTCCACTATATACACAAACAATACACCAATTAAGCACAAAATCTGAAGAAATCCAAGAACAATCAACAATTTTGATAATTACCGAGGGCGATCACCCGGAGGTCCACCCATGGGACGTCCAAGAGGCTTAGCAGACTTCTTAAGAGTCGCAGGCACAATATCCGAAGGAAGATTCAAGTAAGTCCTCAAAAACTCGATCCCATCGTTGGTGAGGTACCAGTAATAGTGCATCCAAGCGAACGTCTCCTTCACATACTCCTTCGATTTGAAGCTCTGCATAAGCTTAATCACCTGCAAGTTTGGGACATCGATCTCCGGGTGCTTCGCCAAATTGTAATCCTTCTTAGCAAAACAAACACCCTCTATACAAACATAATCAAACCAAACAACAATCAATCACCATGAATCACACAAACATCTGTACGTATGTAAGGAGAAAACAACGATTGAGACCTTGAAATAGGTACTTTGAAATGGCCTTACGATTCTTCTCAGGGATGATCTGAAAACAACAACAAAAATGAAAGTTCAATCGTTGAATGCTGAATTCTAGTGATTATATGCATTGTTTTAGTGATGATTGTTGATGATGAAGTGAGAATGAAGAAGGAAGTTACCATGGTTGCTGCTTTGAGAAGAATGAAGAAGCCGTTCGATATGTGTTCACAGTATGCGCAACATTAGAAACCCTAGAATTTGTTTACATAAATAGCAGTAGTGATTTGGGTCTGCAAAGAGGAAGCCCATAAAGTGAATGGGCTTTTAAGCAGTTTGCTATGGGTCTTGTGCGGGTCGGGCTCAAACCTATTCCCAAACCGGTTTTAATTAAAAAAAAGTTTTCTTTTCTTTTTTTATTTATTTTACAAAATACAAAGATAAGAACTAAATTTGGTTTTTTTTTTAAGTTTACAAACATATATATTACAAATGCATTAAAAACAACTACTTTCTATTATTTTTTTGTTATTTTATTTATTGAAACGTTGGCATCGTTCACGTTTAGTAGTCTTCGTCTGGACCCAAATTGTTATGTAGGTATTCATCGTAATCAGCTTCGTCATCTGTAAATGTGTTTGTTATCCCTCTATTTACCTCGTCCCCATATATCTCACACCTTCAAGTGATGATTAATCTAGTATTTTGTTGGTCACTTCCAAGTGTTATTTTAAGCAAATGCACATTTAATTTATTTTAGAGTGAGTCATGTTCTTTGTAGATAAATAACTCTTATACTAATAGAAAAAACAGATTATAAAGCTATCGTAAAAACTTAACGGTTAGTAGATCACAGGCCATATGTTATTAGATAGGAAATTGATTTTTCTTTTTATTCTACCAAGTCAATATATCAAAATTTTCAAAGTTCTCAAGAACCATAATGATAAAAAAAAAAAGCCTTGTTCCAATTTGTCTCCCCAACTCGCTACTTGTAGTGTTACCCTGTCGTTTATTATTTTCATTGATTAAAATATTATATTAGTGGACGTGACCCTCGCTATGCAACGAGGTTTTAAAATTTGGAAGGCTTAATTCTGATAACTTATACATTAGTATTAACCACCTCACAAAAATTTACGAAGGCTTAATTCTGATAACTTGTACATTAGTATTAACCACCTCACAAAAAGTTACGCGTTAAATGCTAATAAAAAGTATACAATAGGAATATTATTATAAAAAATGAATCGTTGAAGCAAAGAAGAAAATTAACAAATGTGTAAATAATAACTTTATTAAAGTTAATGGGCCATGATGTAAATGTAATTGGTTAAAAGAAAAGGGAAGAAAATTTTACTAAAGTTCAAAAAAAAAATCATCAGGGAGTTAAGTGTAAAATTATAAACAAAACAAAGTAAGTTTCAAAAAACTATTGCCATTGGGGCTTTATTCTTGTTGTGTTGATTCTTTTCTATATTTGTAACAATTTTGATTTTCATAATTAACAACTTGTTAACTTTTTGATGATTATAGTACTTCTATATGTAATCATTGATTGAAATCAAGAACATATTTATTGTTCTATACATTATGACATGCACGGACTTACTTAGAGGGTAGGGGTAGCCCAAATTACCCCTGAAGTCCCATTATGAAGTACAACTTTTTTATTTTTTCTATCGTTGTATGTATCGGAATACCCCTAGCAATAATTAGGGCACCCCTCAAATTTAAAAAGCTCAAATTAATACAAGATTGAAAGCCGAAAAATTTTTAAATTAATAGTCCTTACAGTTAAAAGATCAAATAAAATTAAGATTAAGAGCATTCAAGTAAAAGCACAATTCACAAATCGATTAAAACTAAATTCCATCAGGCATCACAATCTATTACAGGCCACTGCAGCTACCTCCTACCTTCTAGTTGTTGCACCGCTGGTTGTCTTCTCCGCCACTCGTCAGAATTCCAACCGTCGTGCGCGCTGGTCGATTGCACATCACCAGTCATGGTTATAACTTGTGTAAGGATTTTTTTAGTTTATTCACTTTTTATTTTAGAGTTTAGGATTTATAAAATTATATGTAATCGTGCAAATTGTATTTCTTTATCACAAGAGGGTTGAAATTGAACTTTAGGTTAGGATTTAGATTGTATTTTTTGTTGAATCGTTGTTAACTGTTATTGTATATTTGATTATTGTTTATGTTTATTTGTTTATATTTTGTTTGTTATAACATTAGAAGATTTGAAATTCGATAGATGAAACCTCGTTCTAAACAAGTTCTTATTTACAATATTTTTTAATTATCGAATGAACGTACCGCAAAATTATTGAATTAATGTACCATAATCTTTTTTCATTATTGAATAAAAGTAGCACAATTTTTTTCATATTAAATGAATGTGCCGCAATTTTTTTCATTATTAAATGAATGTATCGCGATAGGGGTTTTTGTGATATTTGATTAAGTTCATGATTCTATTGTTACAACATTTGATTCAAATTGTTTGTGAATTGAAACATAATAATTTGGGCTATTTAGCCTACTTTTATCTTACTAACGGGACAATGATCGAACAATTGAATTAAGTAAAGAATCAAGATTGTTTGGTACTCTTATTTTGAAAATATAAGCTTATTTTATCTTACGTAGGGTGAAGAATGGTTCGTTGTCACATAATATTCTTATCAGATTGAAAAATCGGTTGTTTGGGAATCCAAAATGAAAATTAGATAGCTCTGTCATATTCCTAATACAACTAAAGTCTAAGTAATTAAGATTAATGGTTTAATCTTGATTCAAACATAATATCTTTTATAAAGTTATATATTATGAGGAGATTACAGTTAAAGGAGAAAACAGAAGTGAAAGATACTCGAGCATCAGATAATTCTTAAATATGACTAAACTCAAATTTAGCTTGATATCATAACCCAAGGGGGAAATTGTATGGTCATAGCTTGTATGGATTACAATATCAAGGCAAAATCTAAGAAAGCGAAATCCCTTTCAAAGGACGTAAGTTTTCAAAGCATGCGAAAACTTTTGGAAATTTTCACATGAAGTCCGTCATGTGTACATAGTTGTTTTTGCTTTGTATTTCATCATGTGTGTTTTATTTGTAAAGGTGCTCTGAGGGTGAGAGAACAGAGGGCTAGGCCACCAGATGGGAGCTCTACTCGGGTGGGTCGAGCTTATACGTCGTAAACTCCCTTGGTATTACTATTGGTTAATGATATCTGATTGAGTTTGTTTAAAGTTTGTTGATATCACATACACACACATCCGTCTTAATTTGATTATCAAGTGCAATATTCCTGGTTAAGCAAGTCAAAGTCTGTTAGTTATATTTTTAGTCATAAATTAAAGTTATTTTAGAGTATATTTCCACATATATTTAATTGCATGCATCTTTCATTTAATTTATAAAATAGTATTTTTGGTAGGATGAAATATACTCTTACATGTTTTTGGCTTTGTAGGTTAATTAAAGGCTGGAAAATAAAGGTATAAGCACTCAAATTTAAAACCAAAAAAAAGAGGAGAGTTTGTTGAAAAGAAAGAAGGGGATCAAAGATAAAAGGGGCATCTTGAAGCATTTTGAGAGGATTTTATTAAAGAATCAAGTTTATCAAGCAAGAAGACCTGTAGCAAATTGGTTCTTTTTGTTGAATTCTTTTGATTGAAGACACTTAATCATTCGTATTTTTGTTTCGTAAGTTTATTTTTATTTCAGTTTTGATTGATCTAGCCGTCATGTCCGGCTAGAACAATCTTTGATTTCAACATTAAGTTTTAATTTCTATGATTTTAGTTTGAACTTATGTGAAACGATTATGAGAGGTTTTATTTTGATGGTTTGTTTGTTTGATTCTTGATCTTAAACCCGGATCTAATCCGATATATATTATATTGTTAATAAAATTGACCACTTTATTAATTTTTCTAATAAAGTTCTTCAAGTTTTAAAACCACCCTAGTCAAGTTTTGATTTTTGATATAAGGAACAATTAACGGTTTGAGTTTGTCTATGAATACATTCTCGTTATAGAATCACACAATCTAGTTAAGCATACAGAACGACTTGTGTGTTTAATTATAACCGATACTTCTATCGTTGCAACCCGCACGCTAAGATCCGAACGTCGTGAGCTTAGAGTAGCGTGTTGGCTCCAATCAACGAACTGCGATTGATTGGACATTAGATAGAGGGGATATCCGAACGGCGTGATGTCTAGTATCGATACAAATCATTAATTGAAAATTGTCATTGCACCGTAATCGTTAATGATCGTAAGCCAAATCAAATCAAGAAATTACCTTAGTGTTGGAATTAGTTTTTATATTTGAATTTACTTCACCATCTAATTAACGTCTTTAATAATTTCTTTTTCATAATTAAAAAAATACAAAAAAATGTCAATTTAAGTTTTTCTGGCAGAACCTTAACACGGCCGCGTGGAATTTCCTTAACAGTTTTGACACGGCCGTGTCGGCTCACTAGAATTTTTCTACTATTTGTAATTTACTTTTAGTTTTAGTTTTTAATTAAAACCCACACCTTCCTTAGTCCATAATCAATCAAAGTAACTGTGCTAAAACGTTTTTGGTATAAAATAATTGACATGTATCCCTAAGGACACGAACCCTACTTCTGCTCATACTATTCTTAGTGTGTTCACGGTAGGTTCATATTTTTATTATTTATTTGCTGGATTCGACAGCCAACAAAGTCGGGTTTGCTAATTTACTAATATAGCTCATTTTACACATATGAAGTCTAGAGCACATATGAAGTCTAGAGCAGAGATTGTAGTTGAACGAGTTTAAAAGTCTAAACCAATCAGGAGATTCCGTGACAGTGGGAGCATGGGCCACATTCCGGGTACAGTAAAAAAGAAGTTAGGTTTTGAAGATTATGACCGGAAATTCTCTTTTAGTGATTGTTTGTTGAATTTGAAGAATGTTAGTGGTCCTCAGTGTATCTATGAAGTTGATAGATTCTGTAAACCAGTTGACACAGAGGATGAGTCGTTAGCTGGATTAGCCATGACTGAGTTGGAGCTTAGAGGAGTTTCAACTAGTACTTGATGATGAGGGGCCGCTGCAATTAGAAAATTTGATAAAGTTAACATGCATCATCCGCTTTTGTAGTCATTTTTCTAAAATAGCTTTCATGAGAATGCTCTAAATTGTCAATTAATTAAATCGTTTTATAGCAATGATTTAAATGTTCAATTGAGTTTTGAGAAATTCTTAATTCTTTGTGTAACTTGTTATAGATGGTTTTTCTTTAATCAAATAGTTACTCAAAACTCTAATAGTTCATCTGCTGCTTATAAACTGATAATACTCAATTATAGGTGTGAGCTTACTGGGATAAATCGATCCACTCCAACTTGTTAGAATCTCTACAAGATATTAAGCAGATACTCAATCTATTTTTAAAATGGCATTGCTATTTTCAATTTTAATCACTAGTCGACATAATTTTTTATTGTTAATGATTAAAACACTAGTTTAATGTTTTAAGTTGGCCAAAATGTCGTAGCTAATTTCAAATTAGTCACTAATCAATATGTTGCTAACAGTTAGGTCACTCAAATGTTTCTTAAGCTCAACAAAATACCATTACTATTCCAAACTTACGACAAGTCAACATCAAAATATGGTTGCTAGTGGTGACACTCGTCATAAAAATAATGGTTTAGTGGTATGATATTCATCCTTCATATAAATAATATAACTTTAAATAATTACAAGTATAAAATAAGATGTAATTTGCTGGTAAAAAGTTATTGTTAAGAAAATTTTGACATTCATTGAACATTTCTTAAGCTCAACAAAATGTTGTTGCTGTTTTTAAACTAACCAACATTAAAAAATATGCTACCGATGGTGAAGTCACTCATTCAACTTCAAAATGTTACCATGTTCAAAATTTTGTCCACTGTCATGATCAACATGTTTGTTGTTAACGGTGAAGTCACTCATATAACGCTTCATCATTTCGCTTATAGATCTAGTGACACCTGATGTTTATCCTAATTAAAATAGTACAGGTTCAATTATCATAAACTGAGTCATTAACGAATTTCAAAACTAGATTTAAATAGATGAACGTGTTTACCATAAACAAAAAGGTGACTTGTGTTATCAAATTTAGCCACTGGTATACATCAAAAGGCCCCAAAGATTATGTAACTTAATCAATACAAAAAAAAGAAAAAGAAAAGAAGTTTATATTTATCCCGAATTTACCCTTCCGAACCTCAAGGTTCAAATACTCGTAACCTAAGCTTCGTATTGAAACATGCAAACCATAATATTCATTCGTTTCTTATTTCTTATTCTTATTCGACGAAATTTTTCACAAAAACGCCTACGTTCTTCCGATCGCCGGCGAACAACAGATCCAAAAATGGCCGATAAAGATGACAATGATTCTACGTTTGTTGATTCAGCTAAAGAGCAGATCACCGAGATGTTTCACGGTGGCGATTCTTCGTCGTCGGAGGATTCCGATGCCAAAACAAAAGCCAATGACAAGAAGACTTTTCCTGTGCCCATGAAGAAAGAGAAGGTCTCGTGGAAGGAGAAGCCTGTACACACTCTCTTAGGAGGTGGTGAAGGTATGCACGTTCATTTCGTATAATTATATTAGTTAATTCATTATTGTTCTATTTGGATTTGGGAATTGATCATTTAGATTTACATTTCATGCGTTGAAATGAAGAGGAATGGAACTTTTGAGCTTTGGAAACAGATTGCATTGTTGTTGATCAGGCTGTTTTGATCTTGATGATTTGTATGTGTCTATAAGCAGATTTGTTTGAATATCATAAGATTTTGATGGCAATTTTAATTCTAGGGTAAATCTCACTAGATAATATTGTTGCCTTTGGGTTCATTAGGGGGACCGTATTGTTTTCTGTTTGAAGAGCTTAAGTTTCTTGTATGTTCATATATCTTTGGGTTCATTGGATCTTTTCATATGAGCTCAAATTCATCTGTGGCTTGTTTTGAGCTTAGATTGTGCAGAAAAGTTTATAGTTTTTCATCTGATTTGGTGTTGTGAAGCTATATATAGAGATCCCTGATCTAGTTATAGTTGCACCATGTATGTTTTAGGGTAATCTTGACGTGTGAACAAGTACGGTTATGGAGCTGAGTCGGATGGTCAAGCTGGATGGGTCAGGTCACGGGTTCAGTATTTGAGTCGTGTGTTTTTTGTTTGAATTATGCAGTTTTTAGTAGTGATGTAGTGAGGTTGTGGTTGGAGTGAGTTCTCTGCTTCTTAGTAGTTTGTAGGGTAGTTTTATTTTCAAGTAGCATGCATGTTGAAGTATTATGCATGCTTCTCGGTTTTCAGTGAAAGTTAATGATTCTCCCTTTTGCATTCTTTGATTCCTCTCCATATGCAAATTGATAAATACAAAACACAAAATCCAAAATATGTTACATTTGAAGATACACAATGTATTCAGCTGGGAGGTTAAGATTATAGCGGTTGGCTTATGGCTTCTAACCTCTGTTATGAATTTGTGATATGATGCATATGATATGGGACTGCTTTCATTCACTTAGATTCATATATAAATGAGTATATGAGGTTATGTTGTTCTTTTTTGTATGAATCATACTTCATGTTTCTTCGTGGCAGCTGCTGATATGTTTCTGTGGAGGAACAAGAAGAGATCTGCCGGCATTCTTGGTTTCGCAACTATAATATGGGCGCTCTTCGAAATGATTGAATATCACTTGCTAAGTCTGCTATGCCACGTTCTAATACTAGTGCTCGGGGTCCATTTTCTGTGGTCAAATACTCTTAATCTCATATACAGGTAACTTTCCTCTTTTGTATTGTGCATATGTCTATATCTGCATCACATATATATATGTTCTATATGACCAGGTGCCCACAATTCCCACAAGTCGCCCTCGAGGAAGAAACAGTTCTGCAGATAGCTTTGGTCCTTAGGCTTGAAATCAACAACGCTTTGGAGGTCCTTCGGGAAATTGCTTCTGGGAAAGACCTGAAGAAGTTCTTAACTGTATGCTCTATTTTCTTCCTCGCGATCTAGATACCATATAAGACATTTTCGGTGGAAACAAATGATGAGAGATCAGTTTTTTAGAACCCGAACCGAGGTTTGATAATTGATTAATGATCTAATATCCATGTTTATCAGGTAATTGCTGGTTTGTGGATTGTATCAATTGCAGGAAGCTGTTGTAACCTCTTGACCTTGGTCTACATATGTAAGCATCCTTTGATTTTTGTCTAGTAGATCTAGAGGGAGTTATCCTGAACCATTAACTTGTGATGGGTCGATTTGGTTTTAGTTTGTCCCAAACCATATAATAATAAGAAAAGAAACAGAGTACAACGATCAAAATCCACCCGAAGTTTAATGAATTAAATTATTCAAAGTGAATATTACTTAAAAAAAAGCACTTATGTAATCATACCTAACACACTATTTTCTAAAATTTTTTTACATATTACTTGTTGCCAAATTCTTCATCCGCACATCTTGCCACCTCTAGTGTAGCAGGTCTTTACCCATCTTTCGGTTTCCTTATCTTGAATAGGCTTTGTTCTGTTGCACACTGTACCATTGTTATACGAGCGACACAAGGAGAAGGCTGATGTGTGTCTTGAGAGAGCAGAAGCTGAATTCAAGAAACAATTTGATGTATTCCATGAGAAGGTTTTAAGCAGGGTTCCCAGTAGAGCATCAAAAGACAAGAAGCATGCATAGGAACAAAGGATGTCAAGCCACATTTGACTGAAACTGTCTTACTTGTTTGTTATGAAAGTGACAATCCATTTTATTCATCCCTTTTTATGTATCTTTTTATTACTAAAGACTTGTATTAGATTTGATATGTAAATTCTGAATTCTATTGTTATGCAAGTAGCATGCTATATTTTATAAGCAAGTTGTTCACATGCTTGATTTCGAATGTAAATTAGTTAACAAATAAAATGTAATAGAACTTGTGTATGATATGAGTCATTTGCTTACAAGTTTTTACAACAGCTAGAATTAGATCATGTTTTATGCAACAGGTTTGTAAAATTAAAAGATAAAACAACAAACTTAGCTATAAATAAGCATGTCGCTGATTGTATAACCAAAAGATAAAAACGACAACTCGGGAACGTATGTAAGAAATAAGCATGGCACAATGATATATTCGAAATAAAAAAAAACCATAACATTTCAATTAATTTTAGCATTTCAAAAAGCATTTAGTTCAAAAAATTTCAATTAATTTTAGCATTAAAATTACCTTTTGATTTCTTTATATTTTTTTCATACAACTTTAAAATATAATTTTCTATACAATTCTACATTTATCGTCACAACTTGCTTATTTTTATCAACATTTTAACTTGATATTTTTTGTTTGATAAATACTAATGTAAAAGCCCTCAAGATGAAGCCTTACAAAATTTAACACCATGATGTGGCGTGCAGGTTATACCCACTATTCAGTCTATATTTCCAGCTTTACAATTTAGCCAATATGAAAAAGCTTGACTAGGAAAATCATGTATAACCACCATTAACAAATCCTTTATCCCCATCACCATGTATAGGACCTCAGAGAGAAAAACCACTCTTCGGATATGCCCACAGCTTGGAGAAAAATTCATCACATGAATCAGAATCGCTATCGCTGTCTGATGAAGCATAATCACCGTTTATGTACTCAACAATCTGGTAAAATAAAGAATCTTTTAGCAACATATATCATCATCTTTTACTTTATTTACTTAGATTTTCATTCATTTTTCACATCACTTGTTTCCATCTTCTACATATTATATAGACCCATACATGAACTCATATGGTGTGTTTGGTTCCTAGAATTCAATGAATTTCAATATATCTGAAATCTGAATTCCATTTCTTAACATGATCGGATCAGAATTTGTTAAAATTTGAATATGAATTTCATTCTTAATATGTTTAGTTGAAAAAATTGAGATTAATTCCGTCAAATTTCTTTAAGCAAAGGATTTCAACATTCCTTTTAAATTATGAAGGAAAGAATTGGAATTTCTAAGCACCACCCTACCACCGCTACCAGCACTATCGCCGCCCCACAACCCACCCACCCCACCACGACTGCACCCATCATCACTGAAATTTCCTTCACAGAATTTAATTTCATTAATTCCATATCCTTATAACATATTTAAATTCCAACTGTAATTCCTTTAAATTCCTATTCCTTAAAAACATATCCACAAACCAAACGCACCTTAGTGTCAAAATAAATAGGGACCTAAAAAAATCAAAGAATCTACCGATGAATTTACCTGTGATGTAGATATTGGTTTGATTTGGTGATATTTGCATTTCAGCCTAGAAGTGGTTTCATTACCCATGTCCGTGACCCATATGATTGCATTGCAATGTGTGCACAATCCCCTCGAATATGTAAGAAGTTTCTTTGATGAGAGGCCTGCAATCAGAACCAACCTAATCATGAGAATGTAAGATTGCCACATGTTTCAAACCAGTACTTAATTGATCTTTTGAAGATTTAACATACAACAAAGTACTATTTCCATAGAGTGCTACTTATTTTAAAAAAATATTTGCTGCATAACACAGAATTAAAACGCATACCATTATATGCTTTCCTAAAATTAGTTCTCCAGTCAAGGGTGTTATTGCATGCAATGCTTTCTTGGGACTGTTCAGACTTCTCATTTCCGGTCAATCCACCATAACGCTCACTAATCTTGGAAAATTTATGTAAAGTGTTGAAAAACATGGTATGTATCAACTTCCATAGTTCATTATCACTTGATGCAACATTCCATGACCTGCACATGAATGTCACATGTTTTAGAATAATATTCTCTAACCACACCACTATTTTCCGAGGAAGTAATGTGTGATGAATCATGAATCCAACATTATATAAACATTCTAACCGAATTAGTTAGAACTAGGACCACAATATGAAAATAATAATAGAAGAAGGAAGAATATACCGGCAAACTTGTGAAGCAGAGACTAAAGATTGTAGATCCAAGTAACTGAAGATGTGCACTAGAACATCTTGTGGAAGTTCAACTAAATCTGGATAGTTAATAGAGTTATAGAGAAGAGATTATGTAAGTTGAAACATGTATACTACTCAGCATTGAAAACTATAAGATACAAATCCATAAATAGGAGCATACAATATGAGACCCCATGGGTTCTAATGCTTCATTATTTATTGTGTGAAGTGTAGAAGAAACCCACATTCATGAGTTCTAACTGTAAGATACAAGGCTCTTGAAGTGTTAATTTACAGCCCCTCTCACATAAATTAAAGTAATGAGGCTAGGCTCTTTCTTTTTGTACTTGTTTAACTTAGTGAACTAAAGATTGATCATGTATTGTTCTTTGAATGTGAATATTGATTCTCAGTTACCACATAATTATAATCAGTATAACTTAAAGGCATATACATAACAATCTAACTTCGCCACCTGATGGTTCATAAACGTGTTATTCAACTAGGGTCCGTTAATCTTTCTTTGGACATGAATATTTATACTCTGTTTCCTGATAATTGAGATCAATATAACTCAAAGGCATATGCATAACAATCTAATTTCACCACTTGTTGGTTCATAAATAGTCTTGTAGAGCATGAACTCTTGAGCATGAAACATAGACAAAAACAAAAACCAACCTTCCTCGCCATTCCGGGCTTTGGAACACCTCTTATGAGCAACCATCGCTTGCTTGAACTCCGTAACAGCCAGAGTCTTCTTCTGCTTAGGCAGCATCGACTCGACAGCCTGAAGAAGGTTATTGGCTGCCGAAATGGCGGATTGTGTTTGCATTCTGAATTCAAGTAAAAGGCATTACCTTTACATGTATAAGCTCCACAAAAGATATATACTCCTATTAACTAGTAACCATAGATAAGATTCCCATTTTTCTTTAATTAATATGATCCAACATATTGGTAACATAATTACATATACTCACAGCCAGAGTTTTGTTTTATAACTCTTAAACATAGCTAACTACATTAAGCTTCTCTAAGAGCTAAATTCGCACAACATTTCACAACAAACTGGGTCTAAAACATTGATAATTGTGATATAATTTAGCGGAAATCAGAACTATTTGACGATCAATTTGTGATGACAAGAAAAAAAGATCAAGATAACATCATCAAATTGATTAACGCGAAAAAGAATTAGGGTTGGAAGAAACATACCGAGGAAGAAGACGAAAGGCGGTGAGGACGTCTTGAAAGACAATGGATTGTAAGTGTTTGGGGAATTTAGAGTATGAGAGTTTGACAATTAAAGCGAGTTCTCTACAAGATGAGGGGTAATTGCAACTTCGATTAAGGGATTCTTGGAGCCCTAATTTTTGGTATCTATTAACAGGCCCTTCCATTTTTCTCAAATCTCTGATGAACAATGAATGCTACAGGCAACAGCGGTTCCAATTCAATCATATAAAATTGAGTCAAGTAGAGTTTTTCTTTTTCCTTTTTTTTAATGTTTTTTATGTCTTTCGAGCGTGCATCTGTCGGATTTTTTTTCTTTTTTCGGGGGGGGGGGGGGGGGGGGGGTGGGGGGGTGGGTGGGTGGTGTTGTTTCGGGACGGATGCCACATTGGGGCATCCATTGGCACACATATATAGTGTCAAAACTTAGGGGCCATACATTCCAGTGATTTTGGATACTAACTATAACATATAAAAGCAAATAAGTTTGAAAAGTGTAGTTGTTGTGTAACGCCTGGAATAAAGTCGAAACGAGCCAATTAATAATACTATAGCTTGGTCGAGATTATTTAATGAAAATAAACGGAAAATGGAGTATGGACCGAGTAGACCTCGCGGGTTATGTGTTAGACGAGTTTAAGGTCCCGGGAACGCCTGATATATATAAACGGATCAGCTTGAGCCACTCTCATTTGCAACTCAACACCAATTTCTAGAGAGAGAGTGTAGAGAGAGAAAGTAGAGATTTAAGGCTCGGTTGATCAAGAGATTGAAGAGCGGTGTTTGTGGGCATCCAAACAACAAAAAAAGACCAAGAATCCAGGTAAGAAACATCGTTTAATAGTTCATTTTGATGTAAACCCGGATTCTAGGGCTTGGGGTTTTTGAAAGTGGCAAAGAATCGCCTAAAACTCACGTTTTTGTGTAAGAAAGCATGTAAGAAGCTTAGATATAGCTTATTGGGTGATAAACCAATGATTTGGGTGTAAAAGATTGAAGTTTTGGGTAAAAAATGGGTTGGATCGTAATTTCAGCCCGTTCTGCGAAACTGGGTGTTCATCTAGCGAAATCATGTAGTTATACATCGAAACTATGGATCTTCTTGCGAAACTATAGTTTCGCAGGTAGTTTCGCAGACATGGTTTTCTAACGAAAGTTGGGCGAAACTGGCAGTGAAGATGTCAGCGAAACTGCTGGTGAAACTAGCAGCGAAACTGCTGGCGAAAGTAGTAGCAAAACTGCTGGCGAAACTAGCAGCGAAACTGCTGATCTTGCACGAATTTAGCAGCGAAATTAGGTAGAAATTAACTTCTTTGAGTGTTAACTTATCTGCAGGCTGTGTAGTGTAACCCTTGCTTAGAAAGCTTGATTGAGAAGCTACTCGCTGAGTCCAGGTGAGTTCTAGATCTCCTATTTTAAAAGGTTTAAACTTGTTTGGGGCTGAAAATGCATACCAAATATACTTTTTAGATGACCAAGATTTTAAGAGGTTTTAACAGGAAGATCGATTTTTCTATAACAAAATGTGATATACAAAAGTGTTAAGATAAAAATTTTTCACGCTGACCTGGCAGCGCGACCCCAGCCAGGGGCGTTGCCCCTTGGACCCCACTAGGGGCTGGTGCCCCTAGGACCCCGCTGTCAGGGGCTGCCGCCCCCGAACCCCCGCTGTCCCGCGGAGGGTCGGTTATGTTCTATGATGACTTGTACTTGTTGTGCATATGTATATGAATGTAAATTGATGATGCATGATGTTTATGATGATGTGTGATGGGGTATGTGATGCTATGTATGTTCATGTTGTGTTTTCTTGCGTTCCTATTGTGTATTATTTCCGTGACTTGCATGATATGAGTATGAAATGAACGAGAAGTATTATGTAACATATTGCGGAAGTTAATGATAATGATAAGAGGAACGTAACTAAAAATGAATGCATGCATTAATGAGCGAACGAATGTAAGAAAGTCTTGCAAGCAACGTATGGAGGTTCACACCCAATGAAGGGTGTTAGCTCAACTGTGTGCGGGTTAGTTACCCCGGAAGGATGCACACTGGGGTCTAATCTTTGTGATTGACCATACGTAAAGGATCCTTGTCGCTTGCCCTAGGTACTGGAGTCAGCTTCGTGCATAATGTTCGAGGTTTATGATAGACCTCAGGCCCAGTAACCAGCTTCGTGCACAATGTTCGGGGTATATCACATGGCATTGGTCCGGAATGAAAGTGAATGATAACGATGACGTACGATGATGAATGAACGAAAGTTAACGAATGAATGATGAGAGATAATAATGCTATTATCTATGTGTACGTATGATGCTTGATCACGTGTGAATGTAAAGGAAGGTTTTAAATGAAAGTAAAGTATATTTTATTTTAAAACTAGAACTCACTCAGCAACACTGACTTTTATGTATTTTCCAGTTGGAAGGTAATGGCTGCTGAGGATGGCACGGGGCAGCTACTCGGCATTTTTAGGATGGCATCCATTTGTATAACTATGACGTTTTTGTGATGTAATGCAAATGATAATATTTTGTAACTGTTAACAATGATGTATTATTTTGCAAAAGCAGTCATTAATATATGAAATGGTTTTAAATTATTCCGCTGCGATATTTTTCATAGATGTAAATGTATATTTTATGTTTTATGTGCGATGATTGTCCAACTGTGAGCGTCCCGGGATCGGGGCCTTACATGTTGATAACTTGAAGTAAGTCCAGACTGATATGAAAGCATAAGTATCTTGGCCATGACTCCATCAAATGGTAGAAAACTTTAAAACAACACATGAACTCTAGAAAGTTCTTCACACCATGTGTGAATGAAGTGATGAGATTAAGGAGATCAAGAAGGAAAAATTAAGAACACAATATGAAACCTTCCATTATGTCTAGGATGAATCCATATCACAACAGCTTCACATATTTGTACAACATGTAAATGAGATGATAGTTTATGGTTTCAAGTATGAATTTGTGGAGATTAACTAAAAGATATTTCACATTCTTCCAGAGAGTTAGACTTAGTTTGTCTCTTTAATGAAAGCAACATTGGATCTTGAAGCATTGTTGCAGGATCGGGTTTGTTCACTCAACACGATTATGGTGTCTCAAACTCACCAAGTCTCACTTATATAGATGAAGTAGAATCCTCTAAGAGTTGATAATAATATACTAAGTAAAAATAAACAAAACACAAGAGAATGGTTTTCAAGATACTTGTATATATTACTTCTCAACTCAAAGTTTTACAAGACTCTTACAAGCACATAACATGAGATACAATGAGAAACTATATATACTACTATCTACAGCTGGATATACTTTGATACCAGCTGGAACTTACAACTAGACAAATACTATATTACTAGAACTAAGATATCTTAGATAAAATACTATCTAAGATTTGGTAGTCATGACATGTACATGACTTACCTTTTGTCACCAACTAAAGTTGGTAACTGTACTAACTGATAAGAAATAAACAGTGGAATAAAGTATGGTCAACTACATATGGACATGGTAAAAGCACCATGCAGTATCTTAGAGGTTGCAGCGGAGTGTCAGAGGAACCATACGTATGTCCACTGGTTCATAATAGGTTCTTCCGAAGGTTAATTGGCTTCAGAAGAACAAGTTCTTCCGAAGCCACTTATACTTCGGAAGAGGCTACTTCTTCCGAGGCTTGAGTTGTTCTTCAGGCCTTCATGCTTCGGAAGTCATTATCTTGAATTCTTCTAAGTGTTGAACTTTGGAAGAAGGAAGACTTTGTCTTCAAAAATTAGAGTTCCTCATCGGAAGCTCTTTAAGACTTGACTTTCGGAAGCTCAGCATTTGCCTTTGGAAGTTCTGATTTTGCCTTCGGAAGTTCTTTATCAGTTGCACCAAAATTATCTAAGTGTTTGTTTTGGTTGCACCAGTCTTTCTTGGTCCAACAAATGTCCTTAAATGCTTTAGTTGCCAAGGTAGAGGCACAGAAACAACAACTCAATGACACATGTTGAATCATACAAGTTCAAAGAAATGCAAACAGACAGTGCATTCATGACATGCACCAGAGAAGATGAAGAAGATGAATTTCTTGATTCCAGTGACACATCATTCTTCTATACACCTGAATCACCAAAGCAAATACAAAAGTCTAAAAATACTGGTGTTCATGCTTCCCATAAAAGCAACACATCAAAGCAAACAACAACACCAACATACATCAAGTTCAAGCAAACATCAACACTCACAGAGCCAAAACATACATAAATTTGACAAATCCATGAATGCCCCACAATCATTCTTCAAAGTGAAGAGCAAAAAGCAGCCTTCGCAGCATTTTCAACAAGTTTTGAGGCATACCTAGGTGCCAATTTTACACCATCTCAAATCATCCAACAAGATCTGCATGAGTTACCACCAGACATGGTTGAAGAAATAGATCTTCAATGGTCTATGGAAATGATTGCATATAGATCAAAAAGATTTCTTCAAAGGAACAAAGGTTTAAACATGGACAAAATGACCAAGATTGGTTTTGACAAAACAAAGGTGAGGTGCTATAACTGTCAATTATATGGACACTTCTTTGGAGAACGTCAACAACCAATAGCAGATAGAAACAATCAGCAACCACACACATCAAGTGGTTATCAACCAAACAGACAAGTTCCACCACCTATCAACATTTCATCTGCTCCAACACCACCTCAAATCACACAATACAGCCCCGATCAACACTCCAAATCTTCAGCAATGATAATCAAACAAGATTGAGAATGTGATTGGAGTATGTATGAAGCAGAGATAGAATCTCCGGATCGTGCCCTCATGGCACAATCTAAGAAGAAACTGATTGAGATCCCCAAGGAGGTGAAAGAAAATCTCTACACATAAGCATGCATTGATGAGGTCACTCAATACAGAGAGCATGCCGATCAACTTTCTAAGAAAGTGATTGAAACAAACATTTAAAATGACAGTCTTAAATCTAAATAGAAACAATATGAAATCAAGATTTTATCACTTAAAAATAATTTAGACAAACTTTTGTCTGAGAAATTAACACTAACACACAAGTTGAGCAGCTCTCTGAATCATTGACTCAATCAAAAAAATTACAGACTAAAACTGAAGTGAAACTTCAAAAGTAATAGGCGAGCAACAAGAAGTTTGAAGAACTTCTTGCTCAGTCTAGGGTTTTTAAAGACCCTTCAGGCCTTGGGTATAACAAAGTTAACCCACCATATAATGCCAATTATATCCCATTGCCTAAATCCATGACCAACGAACATGGAGATTCACTTGATCCTCATGATAGAACAGATGACTCAAAGCCATAATCATCATCATCATTCAAAGTCATCATTATCATCAAAGTCACCATTGATTAAATTTGTTAAAAGTTAAAATCCACCACAAATTAAATTAACTGATTTTTATCAAGGAGAAAATAATGAATTTAATATCCATACCTTTGATGAAGATGATGGAGATCTGTTATATGATGAGTTTGATCAACCATCTACGAAAATTGTAAAAAGTTTCAAATATGGCTGATCCATCACCCAAACAAGCAAAGCAAAAGCAAATTTTTGACATTTGCTAAGGTGGAAGAAAGGCTGAATCTTCCACTGCCCCTCTTAAAAGACCAACCAAAGGAAATGGCAAAAGCCCCACTCAGCCAAAGCAACAAACAATTAATTGTAATATTCCCCCAAAATCAAATATTAAATCAAAATTTTTCAACAATCAAAATATTTCAAATTTACCCTACTGTGAATGTTGTGATCGATACACTCACAATAAAGTGTAAATATGGAAAGTATTGCAAATACTGTGACATGAACAACCATAATATTGAAACATGCCATTTTCATAATTATTGTTTGACTTGTAATAGAAATTATCACAACACTGCAAATTGCTTTTTCAAAAAGAAGAATACAAAGCAAAACAAACAAGCTCAGGCTGAGAAATCAATTGAGAAACAAACAATTGTTCCTAACAAAGACAAGAGTGGAGTACCTAGACAGACTCCACACACCAAAGTTGTTTTGAATAATGACAAATCATTTTATGACAACTTTAAACAACCAAACAAGAGACATAAGTGTTGGTCCATTTGATCGATTTGCAGTACAAATAAGTTGTTGAATCGTTCAATATCAAATACAAACAATAGACAACTAAGATGAAGAAGATTGAGAACAATCACAAGTGTATCAAAATAAGAACAATGATGAACAACACAAATAATAACAAAGCACAAATGTATTTATGTAATAATACTGCTTACAAAGGTCACTAGCAACAATGATAAACGATTAGGGTTTTGCTAGGATTGCCCAACAATGAAAATGATCAAATCTATATATAGCAGTCTTAGTTTCGCAGACAGTTTCGCTGGCAGCGAAACTGTACTGCCGAAACTATAGTTTCGCTCGGCAGAAACAACAGTTTCGCCGGGTGAACTACAACAGCTGACTATGAGCGAAACTGTAATTTCGCTCATAGTTTCGCTGGACTACAAAACTAGACAAAATGAATTACATTCAAAAGTAACTAACATTAAACCTATTACAAAGTAATATAAACATAACCTAATCTAAACTAAGGTGAGTCCAACCTATACTTGATCTTCAATACTCCCCCTAGGTTGGATCTCACCGCCTTTATTGACCTTGATTTGACTCGTCAGCTCCAGTTTCTTTCGCTGCTTCTGATGTATCTATATCTGTTCCTGCAGCTTCTTCCCTGGGGGTTTGAGACATAGATTCTCCCTGATCAGCTCCAGTCTCCCCCGCTGCCTCTGATGTGTCTTCTACCGCTCCTGCAACAACCTCCTTAGGAGCTTCAACAAATGATTCACTCTGGTCACCTCCAGCTTCATTAGCTCCCTCGGGATGAGCACTTGCTTGCTCAAACTGTCTGGCCAAATCTCGGACATCCATGTTTAACTCATCTTTAGCTCTTACTTTTTCAGCTATCTCTTTCACTTCAGCTCGCACTCCTCTTACTCTATTAGCCACAACCATAGACAGACTGGCTTCCTTTCTTGTCTCATCACCTGCTCCTGCTTTAATATGATTTTCGCACAGAACTAGCCGATCTTCATCACAGAAACTAAACAGTTCAGTGGGATCAAACACTCTAAATTCACCTCCATTCTTTACCCTAATCACCGCCTCCCCCGTATTGTTATCGTAGAACCACTTCTCAAAGTTTTGCAGTTGCTGGGGGAGGGGATCTACCAGTCTAATCCTGTTCACTGTCTTTGGGGCTTTCACCCTTAGCACAATCCTTTCTTTCCCTGTGTCCTAGTCTTTATCCTTCTTGGATCTTCTCCTCTTAGCCTTCATAAATCCAAATGACTCAAAATTGTCATTTAGTCCATTCTTTATCTCCTTCTCAAACAATGAGGATCTTTCACTTAGATGAGGTTTTAGTAGTGGCAGCACTGCCAGCCTCCTCAGATCCCATTTGGGTAAGGTCTTGAAGGCCTTCCTCTTGTGCATATAAGTTATACCTCCCCCTCTCCTCTTGATCATAAACATTTTGAGGCCGGGGTTATAACACCAACTGATAATTTTCTTGTCTGCTTCCTTCTTGCTCAACCCTTCCATGTTTTGGAATAGGGGAGTTAGCTCTTCAGGCTCTTTCTCCTTGACAAACCATTCATCTTTGGCCATTTCAAACACATCTCCATCCATGTCTCCCTTCTTGGCAACATAGGTTAGGGGCCTCTCATCAACCTCATAGTATTCTGGTTCTGAGTCATAATCAACCAGTTGCTCATCATCATCTTCTTCATCAATTAGCCCCTTCCCTTTCTCAGCATCCTTTTCAACAGATTTCTCTCTTATCACCTCTTCACCAACCAAATCCTTTTCAAAATCAAATTGCATGTTAACGAATCCAGCTTCAAATATCTCCTCAACATTCTCTACATTTTCAGTCTCCTTCCTCACACCAGAACCTCCCATTTCTTCAGCTGCTGTACTAGATGTGCCCTCTCCTACCCGGAAGATGTACCCACATTTAAAAATGGGTACTTGGAAGTATCAGTCAAATCATCTAACTCAGGTTGAGTTAGCTAATTGGGCAGGCCGACTGCAGCCTTTAGGTTATTCACCTCCTCAAACAGTCTCTTAATCAATTTATTCTGATCTATCAGCATTCTGGTCATACCCTGAATCACTTCATCCTTCTGCCTTTCCCTCATCTCTCGATTGGTAAGTTTTGTCTTAATCATGCTTAACTCATTGGCCAGAGAGGTGTTGAGGTTTCTTATTACATCCTCATCAAATCCAGCTCTCTCCTCTCTCCTTGAGGTCTCAGTAAATGATTGGTGTTTCTGTTTAGTCCTTCTCTCAGTCTCTCCCACACCAGCTTTTTTCTTTGATCTCCTTTCTTTTTCAACCCTTACCTCCTCAGCCATTTCATGCCCTTCCTCCTCAAAGTCATAATCCTTCTCCTTCGCATATCTTTTCCTCTTCTTAGCAGCATCTGTCTGTTGTGCCGTGGTCTCTTCAGCCCTTTTGTTCTCAGACTCGTCCACCCTCCTGATATAACTCTATCTTTCTGGTGGATACATGTTCTCCCACAAATGGGTAATTCTTCCACTGAAGTCGTGACAGATGGCATAGCAGTCTGCAAACATACGGGTGTTTATTTGCACCAGCCTTTTAACCTCCCCGTGTCTTGGTAAATTAGGAATAATATCATCAAAAATCATCTGCAAAAATCTAGGGTAAAGCAGCCATTTATCCGTCTTCAATGCCATCACAGTCTCTGCCATACAGGCAAATATCAGTCTTGCTATATTTTCCGTCCTTCCTTTGCAGCATAACACCATGGCTTTTGCCTAGTCAAGATTAAGCCCATCTGATCCACCTTTACGGTGATCTAAGCACATAATAAAGACGTGAGCTATATATCTCCATTCCTTAGAAAGGAAGGACTTCTTAATCTCCTTCCTCGTCCCAAAAGGCGGTCCCTCATATCCCATCGATCTGAAGGCTTCAAACACCTCCTGATCTGACATAGTAACCTCATCTCCTGTATCTTCATCTAACCTTAGCACCCTCGATACAACTTCAGTAGTAATGATCACCTCATTCTCTAACACTCTGGCTACAATTCCCTTGAGAGTTGCCTCTCGTATCATACTCCGCCGTCAGCTAGAAATCTCTGATATGTAAGTCATATATGGTAGAAGAATGAGAGATCGCGTAGGCAATAGGAGATCTCTGCAGCCAACGAATACAACCTCTAAATGCAGCCGCTTTAGGGTGTGTGTCGTCTAAGATAGCAGTAATGTTGTTCCTCTCGTCAAACTTCAGATTCGCCATTAAATCTGAAAACCAAATGAAACCCATAAGAATAGTATATTAAATAATAATATTAAAGAAAAATAAGAAAAGAATTAAAATTAATCAAAAACAAAATTAATTTCACTGGCCGAAACTGTAGTTTCGCAGGAAGAATTTTAGTTTCGGCAAGCGAAAGTATAGTTTCCACAGCAATTATTCATTAGTTTCGGCAAGACAGTGAAGTAGATTCGACTGGCCGAAAGTATAGTTCGGCACAACAAAACTGAAGTTTACCCAACGAAACTATTAAGTTCGCTCGGACAGCATAACACCACAGTTTCGCTGAAAAACCATGAACTTTCGTTTAGTTTCTCTGGACTATCGGTACCTTCGCAGTAAAATAGACTCACAATGTTGCTTATTAACTTCGATTAAGTTATAGTTCTGAGTTTGAAACTCACTTACGAATAAAATAGAACGGTCAATCAAGAGTCAAACACTCAAAAAATCAAAAATCGCACTCAGAGTCAACTGATAAACCCTAACACTCGTAAACCTTCGATTGTGCGAAAATGAGAAAGTATTTTCGTGAATTGAGTTATATAGCCAATAGTTTCGCAGGCAGCGAAACTATAGTTTCGCCTGGCGAAGCTATAATTTCGCCGGGCGAAACTCTGGTCGAAATTGACTTTGCACGGCGCGAAAGAGTCGGCGAAGCTACAATTTCGCCATGCGAAACTATCAGCGAAAGTATAATTTCGCTGTAAACCAAAAAACTTAAAAATTTTTATTTTGATTCTCTTTCTTTAAAATAAGATAAAATAAAAGAAAAAGAAATAAAAAAGAATTAAAATAAGGTAAACAAAATCAAAACAAATTTGCCCCACAAGACCTCACCATTATCCACGATTAATAATTTTGTAATAAAATTTGAATAATTTAAAAGGATGTGAACGAGAAGCTGAAAAGATCTTCTGAAGAATAAAAGATTGGCGGGATTGCTGATATGCTCGTCCTTTTAAGTCCATGCCTTCTTCGTTTTAACAGATGCATCACAACTATTGTTATCATGTTTTGGTTTATGTTTAAAGAAAACATTGAATGACCCAATCCCCACAGATATTTGGCAAAGAAACTTATCTTGTCCTCATGATGTATCGAACAAATGATAGGCTTTGCATGATCTCAAAAGCAACAGAGGTCTTATTTCAAAAGAAGCAATGCCTTTATAGACATCAAATGATGAGAGCTCCAAGTCTATACTTACTTATAAAAGAGGAGTTGATCAATTGAGTTTTCCAGATGATAACTTCAGGTCTATACTTACGTATAACAGAGAAGATTATCATATTGTGCCGATGAGAGCTCCAGGTCAGTACTATCGTACAACAAAGGAGATCATCACTCCAGGTCAATGTTCACACATAACAGAGGAGATAAGCACAAGATAGAATACAGCAGGGAGCATTTTATATGCAAAGATGAAAAAACATATTGCTTTTTGAGATAGATTGGAATGATTGGACCCAAAGATACTTTAGATAAGAATAACTCAAAACAGAGGTATCACGTTCTCAATCCTTTTTGAACAAGGACTTGAAACTTTATGAAGGCCAAAGATGTCAGGGGGATTATTTGAGTCATCAAGTTTCGTGTTCTATTAATTCAGCTACAAAATAACTGTTTACTTTGATTTCTGGCTGAACCTATCAAATATATCCCACACAATACTGTTAACCTCTTTTACATCGTCCAGGCTTTTCATTTTATTCTGCAAAGAAAAACAAGAAGAACTTTTAATATATATTCTCCCCCGAAATTTCTGCACTTAAGAAAGATGTGGGAATTTCTTACTGACCTTATATCACTATAAATTTTTATTATTATTATTATATAATTTTTTTTATTTATATTTTTTTATTTTTACATATTATTTTTTATTAATTTTTTAATATGAAAAATGATGAAAGACTATGGAGCGAGCAGAAAAACGAAAAGAAAGAGAATAACAAAAGAAGTATAAACAATATGTTCATGAGATAAGTTGAAGGAAAATGGGTTTTAAAATGATATTAAACCTAACATAGAGATCAATTCATAAAAGCGAGGTTTATCCAATGTTTTAGTGAAAAGATCTGCTTTTTGATTTTTGGTGTCAATGGAAATAATATCAATAAAACCCTTTTCCTGAGCATCACGGATTGCATGAATCCGTGTCTCAATGTGCTTGGTTCGGGAATGATGAATAAGATTCTTGACGATCCCAATAGCTGCTTCGTTGTCACATAACAACGGTATATGAAGAAAGTTTATCCCATAGTCAATCATCTGGTGCTGGATCCAGAGTACTTGTGAACAACAACTAGAGGCAGTAATGTTTTCTGCTTCTCCCGTAAAGAGAGAAACAATGGTCTGTTTCTTGCTTTGCCATGAAACCAGACAATTTTCCAAGTATTGACACCCACCAGTAACCGACTTTCTGTTTAACCTGCAGCCATTAGAATCACTATCAGAATAGGCATGTAAGTCAAAATTCCCACCATAAGGATACCAAAGACCTAAACGAGAAGAGCCTTTAAGATAACGAAAGATTTGTTTTACAGCTTTTTCATGAGACTCTTTCGGGGCAGATTGGTATCGAGCACAATATCATACAGCAAAGGTGATGTCGGGACGACTTGTTGTAAGATACATAAAGGAACCAATCATATATCTATAGAGATGAGGATCAACAGGTTTCCCGTTCTCGTTAGGAGTGAGGCATGTTTGAGCATTAAATGGAGTCATTTCAGGAGAAGCGTCATCCATCTTGAATTTCTTCAACATTTCTTCAATATACTTCTCTTGATGAATGAGGATTCCTTCTGGCTTTAGTTCACTTTGCAGCCCAAGGGAAAAGCACATTTCCCCTATCATGCTCATTTTGAAAACGCCTACGCATTACCTCCTCACACTCCTGACACAACTTTGGATTGGTGGAGCCAAAGATAATATCATCGACATAGAACGATCAGCATCTCACAATCCACTTCTGATAGGATCAGATCAATTAGATTTGAATTATGCAGCAGAATATCACGAATTAAGATCGAATTCAAGCAAGAAAAGTAATGAATATGCAAAACACTCAATCATAATTATAGAGAGAATATTTCTGTTAAAGGAATGTTTTCATTCACGCGTAATGCTTCGGTTCGAATACAGCTAGGTCAACATCCCTTATATAGAGGAATGTGACGTCTGCTGATGTCACTTGATAGTGACATCTAACAGAATTTACAAAACAACTGAAATATGCAAACTATTGAGATGTTCTCAACAACTGATCACATCTCAGAGAATGCTAAGTACAAATACTTAAAATTACTGACTAAAAACTACTGGAACAATAAACTACTGAAATGTAAAATTACAAGTACTGAAAAGTAAAACCATCACAACTACTGAAGTTAACAACTTCAGCTGTTGTGACAACTGCTGATCACTCTGGTCTTCAGTCTTTGTCTTCAGCACTTCATCTTCAGACTTTTGTAATCAGCTGATGTCTTCAGCTGTTGTGATCTTCTTCAGCAGTTGTAATGTCTGTGGGACTTAGAGGTTTTTCTGATCAGGCTCATTGGTTCTTTTGGTCCAACAAACTCCCCCTTGAACCAATGCAGCCAAAACCTCTAACTTATTGAAGATCCCACTTATTCTTTGGCAAAAGTACTCTCTTGATCAGCTTCAGAGGTAGACAGATAAGCATAGGCCAGGAAAAGGTTTCTAATCATTTGATTGGCTAAGTATGGAAGGGAACTCTGTCTTGGGGAAATTGGACACAGAGTCTTGTCCCAACCATGAAACCTATTTCCCATTGATGAGTCTGAAAGACTCCCTTGCATAGGCCTCAAGGAGAACAACTTGTTCCTCCTTAGTGAGTTCTTCTGCTTTTCCCTCAAAGAAGAACTCAGGCCCATAGTATTCAGACAGATACCTCACTGTCTTCCCATTCTTCAACTCAATAGTTGTTATCTCTCTATATGCGAATTCATCTGGATGAGAGCCTTCGAGCAGCAACTGGAGTTCACTCTTTTGAAGATCTTCAAGTCTTTTGTACAACAACCCCTTCTTGATCATTTTGTTCTCAAGAATAGACATAGGGGTTGATTTGGATGTGTGAGCTCTCTTGAATTCTTCAATGATTTCCTAGGGTGAGACTACCATGGCCAACATGATTGCAGCATTCAAAGTCTTTCTTACTTGGCCATGATATCTACTTGGTAAGTTTTTCTTGTGAATTCTAGAACTTACCCTGGGATCTGGCCAAATCCTCACTCTTTCTTTTTGATGTTGAAAAGTATGTCTGAGAGTGTACAGCCTCTGAGCTTGTATCTTCATAGCTTGAATGGATGAGGACTGAGGGAAGTCCTTGTCAACCATTCTAAGAAACTGCTCATCATGCTGCTTCTGCTGTTCTTCTTCTTCAATTTTGACCTTAACTATCTGCCTTTGAGTTTCAGGAGTTATTGTTTGTGATTGACTCCTAGGCTTCAGTTTCTTCTTTTCAAGAATAGCAGATATTGGCAGATTGTCTTCTTCTTCTTCTTCCATCCTCAGCAGCCTTCTTTTTCTTTTGGGTGCTTCACTGGTGGAATCTTGGATGGGTTTCTTGGGTGAAGGGGTTGGTTTAGATGGTTGTGAGGTTGATTGTTTTGGAGGTTGAGAGGTTGGTTGTTTTGAAGGTTTTGAGATTGGCTGTTTTGGTTGTGAGGTTGGCTTTGAAGATTGTTTTGGTAAAGGAGATTTTAAGGGCTGCTCTATCATTTTGTTGGTGAGGGTGGCTTTGGATAACTTGGCCATATCAGTTCTCTTCCCAGCACCAGCTTCATCCAGAGCTTCAATGATTAAGCCTTTGTTGAAGCTTTCAGATGAGCATATTTTGGTAGTTATCTCCAAAATGCTATCTCTGGACCATGACTTGATCTCAATGATAGGTCTTCCCAAGTGTTTAGAGAGGAATCTAATCATAGCCTCTAATCTCTCCCTTTCTTCTTCATTGCAACTTGCCCATCGATTCTCAATTTCTTGAATCTCAAGTCTTCTGATCTCTGAGTCAAGTTTGGCAGTATCAAATCCTTGCCTAAAGAGCTGATCAATGATCCTGTCCATGGATCTGCTATGTTGGTCATCAGCTTCTTTGATCATCTCATCTAACCTCTTCTCATCTTCAGTTTGTTCACCAATACTCTTCTTTCTTTTGTAGGTGATGATCTCTTTGTCTTTATTCTCTTCCTTAGCTTCTTCCTCTTCAGCTCTTTTCCTTTTATCATCCTTTACTGACTTAGACTCCCCCTTTTTGGTTGCATTGGGTCAGGGGTTTGAATGTCAGAAAGGTGCTTTGACACAGCATCAGTCACAAGGGATTTAAGATCTGAGGAGATCCTCTCATCAATGGTTTGATGAACAATAGATGTGATGATGGGGGTGATGAGAGGTAAGGAAGATTTGAAAGCAGCAACCATTTGCTCAGAGGGGTTCTCTCCCTGAGAAATGGTGCCTGAACCAGAGGCTGGTGGTTTGTTTGATTTGAGTGGCTCAGTGTTTGGTGAAGCTTCAACAGAAGCTGCCATCTGTGGGTTTATTGGGGCAGATGGACTTGATTCCTGAGGCATGATGGGAAGCAGATCTTTTAATCTACAAACCTCAGCCTCAAGAATAGTATTTGGGCTAAGACTTCAAAGAAAAAGCCCAGGTCATCATCAGTATAAACTGAATCAGCTGACCTCCTGAGTGAATCAGGATGAACATGTGCTGAGTGTAAATCAGTGATCACATGTGCCCCTTTGTCTTGGAACTGGGGACTTCCTGCCTCAGGAGCATGTCCTTCATTGACAGTTGCCTCTGGTGAGGTCTTAGAGATGATACCTGCTTCATCCTGTTCATGTGTTGAAACAGGGGAAGAGGTAGCCTCACCAGATGTTCTAGTCTCCACATCTACACTAGGAGACTGAACTTTAGAATCCCTATGCTGTTGGTTATCAACTACATTTTGATCCTCTCCCTCAGCTGTTGAGGTTTTCCCAGTAGTAACAGGTTTCTGGGGAGGGGTAGAGGAATGTAGCTGAGTCAGCACTTGTGCAATGACTGCAGTTGGGCTTGTAGGGGTGGTATCAGTGGGAGATGGGGGTGAAAAGGTTTGCACCTGGGGAGAGTGGTGCTCTTCAATGGCAATCTTCTCAAGTGAGATAGATTCCAGTAATGTGGTTTCCCCAATATTGGTTGCATCAGGATCCTGTTGAGAGGATACCTGAGCGGTTTCAGCTGGTGGAGTCATTGAAACTACAAGGGGATTAAGGCTTGTAGTCTCATCCTGCGTTTGTGCTAAAGGGGCATCATCAGGGGACTCAACTCCCTGAGTAGCCTTTTTGGTTTTCTTTGGTTTGGTTTGGAGGGGACTTTAGATTTGGAGGTGGAGGCTGTGGGTTCCCTCTGCTTGGGTTTGAGCAGTTTGGCAGCCTCTTTGAGTTGTGGGTTTGAGTTGTGCCTGGAGTATACCTCTGGCAAAACCAGCAGAGCAGGGACTCCAAGGCCAACAAGGCCATCAGATTTTAATTGATTTAAAATGATTGCCATAAGAAACCTTGGATATAATATCCATCTATTTGCCACAGGTTTCAATGCCAAATCTTTAGTTCCAAAAAGATAATATCAGAAAAATTTAGATTTTGATGTTCAAGGATAGAATATAATACCTGTTGCCATCTGGATGACATTTGATCCCAAGAGGATGTTTTGGGAGCAAGGCAGACATTGATCATGTGAAATATAAGTCGCTCGGCATCATGGAAGTGCTTCTTCAGGATGGTAGTAGCACTTAGGTCACCTTCATAACCATGATTAGCAAAAGAAAGATCAATGGTGCCTTTGGGGTATTTGGTAGGATAGGTGGCATCATTCAGGTCTAGGGTTTGACGAATGATCTCAGGAGTGATGATCACCCGTTTCTGGTTAACAAAAGACTGGAGAGTGATGGTGGCATCATTCTCAGCAGTATGAACGGTAACGTTTGTCCAGAATTGGCACAGGGTATCGGGGTAGATGGTAGGATTTAGGAGAAAGGCTGTGCGGTATTGGGAATCAACCATCAAGTCGATAGCAGCATCAAACTTGTTCCAGAAAGGTGATTTGGTAAGGTGAGCAACACAGTTGTGTCGAGGTTTGATTTGCATGGTCGCCATTAATGGAAGATGAACGTTTGGAAAGTGGGTTATGAAAAGTTTGAAGTTAGGGTTAGGTATATATAGGTTATGAAACGGCTGAGGGAAAACAACTGAAAGTGTTGGTGTTAGTCATCAGGTGTTAGAAAACAACTGAAGACATGGTTTTAACTTTCAGATGTTGTAAACAACTGAAGACTTGGTGTTGGTCATCAGTAGTTGTAAAACTACTGAAGACTTGGTTTTGGCTTCAGTTGTTTGGAAATGAAACAGTAGTTGTCGTCAATTCACAAAGTTCAGCTGTTTCAATGACCTTAACACTTACTCATCAGATCATCTGATTTTCAGATGTTTCATTGGTCATCAGTACTTATTTATTATAAAAGACATCAGTAGTTTGAACTACATCAGTATTTTCTAACAAATAAGGTACTTCAGTACTTTTAAGTAATTTAGTCTTCAGTAGTTGTAAAACTACTGAAGATAAAATGACTTATCAGCACTTATTTTTGACAAAAGTATACTAATGCTCATCAGTATTTATGAACTAAGAGCATCAGTAGTTGTCAAATTATTCTAGTTGCAGCATACCAAGCCTGAGTACAAGATTATGAAAAGTTGCACTATCCAAAGGCTTAGTAAATATATCTGCAAGCTCATCAGCACTAGGCACAAACTTTGGATCAATCAGACCTTTTTCATAGCAATCCCTAATGAAATGATGTCTGATCTCAATATGTTTGGTCCTAGAATGCTGGACAGGATTCTTAACAATACAAAGAGCTGAAGAACTATCCATTAATAATGGAGTCTTAGTCTCTGTAATGTCATAATCCAATAACTGATTTTGAAGCCAAAGTACCTGAGATGTACAGCTTGCAGCTGCAATGTACTCTGCTTCAGCTGTTGATGTAGCAACTGATGTTTGTTTCTTACTCTGCCAAGAAACCAAACAGTTGCCTAGAAATTGGCATCCACCAGAAGTTGATTTTCTTGTTAACTTACACCTTGCATAGTCACTATCAGAAAAAGCAACCAATTTACAAGAGTGCCCAGTGGAATACCATAGTCCTAGAGATTTAGTTCCTTGCAAATATCTAAAGATCCTCTTGACTGCAATCATATGGGAATCCTTAGGAGCAGCCTGAAATCTAGCACAGACACAAGTTGCAAACATAATATCTGGTCTAGAAGCTGTTAGGTACATCAAGGAACCAATCATACATCTGTAAAGAGTTTCATCAACTGCTTTACCTTTTTGATCAGCATCCAGTTGTGTGTTGCTGCACATGGGAGTAGAACAGGTTTTACAGTTTTGTAAATCAAACTTGGTTAACAAATCTTTTGTGTATTTTGACTGATGAATGAAAGTTCCATCAGTCAGTTGTTTGATTTGTAAACCCAGAAAGAACTGTAATTCTCCCATTGCACTCATTTCAAACTTTTGTTGCATCAATTTGTGAATGCATCACACAACTGTGGATCAGATGATGCAAAAATAATATCATCAACATAAATTTGAACAAGGAGCTTATGCATGCCAGCTTTCTTTATGAACAAAGTTTTATCTATGGAGCCTCTAGTGAAATTATTTTGAAGAAGAAAGTTAGATAATGTTTCATACCAGGCTCTGGGTGCTTGTTTCAACCCATAAAGAGCCTTATCAAGCTTATACACCCAATCAGGGTGTTTATGATCTTCAAAACCTGGTGGTTGACACACATAAACTTCTTCTTTTATTTTACCATATAAAAATGCACTTTTGACATCCATTTGAAAAACTTTAAGGTTATGAAAAGCAGCATAAGCTAAAAACAATCGAATTGCCTCCAGTCTGGCTACAGGGGCAAAGGTTTCATCATAATCAATACCTTCTTCTTGTGAAAACCCCTGTACAACCAGTCTGGCCTTGTTCTTGACAATTTGGCCTTTTTCATCAGTTTTATTCCTAAACACCCATTTAGTGCCTATTGCACACTTACCTTGGGGTAGAGGAACCAGTTCCCACACTTGCTGTTTTTGAAATTGAAGAAGCTCAAGCTGCATGGCTTCAACCCATCCATTGTCCCTTAAGGCCACATGATAATTCTTTGGCTCTTGCTGACTGATGAAGAGAGCATAGAGACAGAAATTGGACAATTGATTTCTTGTTGAAACACCAGCATTTATGTCACCAATGATCTGGGACATGGGATGATTCTTCAATTCTTGATATGCAATAATATCTGTGCAAGTGTTTGTAGAAGATTCAGCAGCAGCAGATGTTGATGTAGACTCTTGAAACCTAGACTGAGATGGCAGTTCAAATGAAGTAGAGGATTCAGAGATTTCATCAGCATTTGTTGTGGATGGAGCTGCTGAGGCTACAGGAACATCAAGTGTAGTAGAAACAGGCAGATGATCACTACAACTTGCATTTGTATCTTCAGTTGGAGAGAATGGAACTTCAGAGACACAACAGGTGGAGGCTGATATGGAACATATTGCAGTATGTCCAAGTCAAACATCTCAACAGGGTTTTGAGGAATCTTGTCTTTGGGGATTCATTAAACTTGACATGCAAAGTCTCTTCAACAATCTTTGTTCTGCAATTGAACACTCTGTATGCCTTGCAAGTAGATGAATACCCAACAAAAATACCCTGGCAAATCCACCTTGGAATCAAACTTCTGATTCACTAATACTCTATTCTGAACATAGCAAGCTGTATTGACAGCTTCAGCCCAAAAGGTTAGTGGCAAACCAGAGTCAGCCAACATTGTCCTTGCAGCTTCAATCAGGGTCCTGTTCTTTCTCTCCACCACTCCATTTTGCTCTGGAGTTCTTGAATACTATATTGTCTTTTGATTCCCTTAGACAAAGAATTCATCAAGAGTGTGATTCCTAAACTCTGTCCCATTATCACTTCTCACACACTTAACTGGAAGTGAATGCTGCTTTTCCACATGTAACACAAAATAGATGATACTTTGAGCAGCCTCATCCTTGGAGTGCAAGAAGAAAGTCCATACATATCTTGAGTAATCATCCACAATTACCAGACAGTACTTTTTCTTTGCCATGCTCATTACTCTCACAGGACCAAAGAGATCCATGTGCAGTAATTGCAAGCAGGCAGTGGACTTAGGTTCTTCTCTATAAGGGAATGAAGCTTTGTGTTGCTTTCCTTTTAAGCAAGCTGGGCAGTTATCATCACACTTGAACTCCTTCAATGGCAAACCTCTCACTAAACCATGATGAATGAGCTGATTCATGTTCTTGAAATTCACATGACCCAGCCTTCTATGCCATAGTTCAGATTCTTGAGGAGAGGCTTTGGAGAACAAACATGGATGGCCTTTTAGATCATTTTCTTTGATAGATCTAAAGCATATACTCTTCCAATCCTGTTGGCCTTCAGGAGAGTATACTCATCCAATATTTGTCAATCTTGTGCAAAACTGTGGAAGACAGAATCCGACAGTTTTGACTTGTGAAAAGTGCAACATGCCCTTTATCACACATTTGACTGACACTCAAAAGATTGTATTTGAGGTTCTCCACATGGTTAACATCATCAAATCTTATCTCCCCATTTGAGACAAAACCCTTCCCAATGATGTAACCCTTGGCATCATTTCCAAAAGAAACAAATCCCTTCTTCCTTTGGGAATAGTCATGAAGAAGAGAGCTGCTCCCTGTCATGTGCATGGATCCTCCACTGTCCACATACCAGATGCTTCTTTGGCATGATGAAGAACCCTGCATTTATCACAAACATTAGTTAGCCTTTGAGACCCAAACCTTTTTGGTTTTGGGTCTGTTTTCATCAACAGATGTTAAACTAACAGGTTGTGCATGATTAACAGCTTTTGAAGATGTAGATGATGCTGAAAGGATTCCTTGGATTTTGGCTTAGGTATCCTTTTCAGTGGTTTAATCACAGAAACATCTAATTGGTTAACTCTCCCCAATAGATGTTGAACCATCATCACAAGTTGTGTCTGATTTGTTGACAGAGTTTTCAACTCAGTTGACACATCAGTACTTGTAGATGATTTGTTCTTGTTATTCACTACATCCTTCTTTTGAAAAGACACAGACTTAGTCTGAGTTTTCAATATTCCCTGAGGAATATTTGCAGCTGTTGTTTGAAAAACCCCTTCCTCCTTTAGTGACTTTTTGAGAAAGCTTAGGTTTATCAGAATGAGATGATTGTGGTACAAACTTGGTTTGAAATTCATTTTTTTTTATTTTATGCATTTCTTCTTAATGATTTTCTCTTTATTGAATTTTAAACCCTTGTTATACCAGCATTCATCAGTCAGATGATTGAACAAACCACATATTTCACATGGCTTTCTTTTCATCTTTTCTTGATCAACTGCTGAAGTTGATGAAACTACTGAAGATTTGTTCTTCAGTACTTTTCTTTCTTTCAGTACTTTTGGGAAGTACTGAAGGATTTTCAACAACTGAAGATTTCTTCTTCAGTGGTTTTCTATCAGTACTTTTGAATCCTGATAGATTCTTCAGCAGTTGTCAAGGAATGCTTGTTTTCCTCTGATTTAAAATGCTCTTCAGGTGTTGTGTTTTGCCCTTCAGTACTTTGAGTACCTTGTGGAACAACACCTGAATTTCTCAGCCTCTTCTTGATCAAGTGTTTCGAAGCAGTGGGATCATCAGTTATTTGATTAACTGAGATACTCACACTATCTTCATCCTCAGATTTTGAATTTTCAGTTAAGGATGAAACACCTGATGATGTGGTTTGGGAATGACTCTCAACCTCAGATTGTACTTCTAACTTGGGAGTAAAATCTGTGGGAGGTATGGTATGATTATACCCAATCCCAAACTTCACATTGGAAGCAGTTTGCTTACTGAGAAGCATTTCAAATCCCTTGCAGGATGTTACCCATCGTTCACAATCAACTTGGGTAGCTGCAAGTGTTTCTTTGAGATTCTTGTGATTTTCTAGAATGACCTCTACCTTTGCTTTTTCATCAGTAATTTGACATTTAAGTTTATAAATCTCCTCATCCTTCTCTTTTAAAACAGACTCAAACTCAGATTTTCTTTTGGAAATTGCTTTTCTAGGTCAAGATTTTGATTAATTAAAGCTACATTTGCTTCCCTAATAGAAACAAAAGCAGCTATGCATGATTCAGAACATACTTGGCCTTAGCCTCAGAAGATACCTGTGGTACCTGTGATGATGAAGGATTGTCATCAGTAGATTCCAGGGCCATTAAAGCAAGGTTTCCAAAAGGGTTGTCACCACCATGTTGACCAGCACCAGCAAATTGCTCAGAATAACCAGAGACATCATCTGGTAGGCTGCTCCAGTCAACAACCTCAGGGGTGAAAAAGCTCTGATGAGATTGAGGTTGAGATTGCTGATTTGTTTGAGATGGCTGAGGATCAGGTAGAGCATGTGGTTGTTGAGCCATGGGTACAGAAACTTGACCAGACTGAGGCATGTAAAAGCATGGATAAGGATATGGCATGGGGCTTTGAGGGACAAAGTATGCAGGAGATGATTGATGTTGTGAATGATGATCAGAACTGGTAGGATGTTGCCCTTTGGATTGTGAATTATTACTTGGAAAAGTCACAAAGGGTGCAGATGAGTTAGATCCAGATGATCTACACTCTCTAGCAAAATGTCCAAGTCTGTGGCACTTGTGACATCTCAACTTACTCTTGTCAAAACCAACCTTGGTTTTGCCAGAGAGACCAGGAAATTTCCTACCTGTTCTTTTATAAAACTTTTGAGATCTGATATTAATCAATGCCATTTGGCTCAGAATATCCATCTCTTCCAGATCATCATCAGCAATTCCTTTCAAATCATCCATCATAAAACACAAATTATCAACATTAAAACCTGAGTTTCCCTCAACTCCAACAAAAGCATGATTTCCACTGTTTGAAGAGAAATCAATATGCTCATCATATGAACTTTCAGATGAAGCATATTCAGACTCATGACCAACCAGAGCAGTGTTACCTGGTACAAAGTCATCAGTGAGCTTTCCAGATGAAGATAGTTTCCTTTTCTGTTCTATCTCTCTCTCAAATGTTAAGAGTTTCCCATGAAGTTGGGTGAGAGATAGAGTATCCAGATTTGCACTAGAGCGTAGGACAATGGTGTAAGTGTCCCATCTCTCAGGCAGGGATCTGAGGAATCTGTTATTCATCTGGCTGTTTGTGTATTCATGTTGAACCATTTTAAGCTCAGAAATTAAACATGAAAACCGCTCAAACTGTTGAGTCAGTGTCTCACCCTTCCTATGAGAGAATGTCTCATATTGCTGGGCAAGGATTTCTCTGTTGTTTGCTAAGACCTCATCAGTTCCTCCAAATTGTTCCTTCAGAGCAACCCAGAGATCATAAGCAGTTTCATGATGCATGAGCCCAGAATAGATTTCATTAGGTAGTGCCATGGCCAGAATTCCATGGGCTTTAGCATCAATCTCAAACAGTTTTAAATCCTCATCAGAAATTGTTCCTTCTTTTTAGGAACCATCTCATTGGTTTCAGGATTACTCACCATAGGCTTGTATGGTCCATGAACCACAGACTTCCAACAACCTGAACTGTTAACAGACAGGTGATGGAGCATTCGGCGTTGCCATATGTTATACTCACTCCTAACAAGCATTGGAGGCTTAGTTGAGGAGCCAGTATTGTGAGGATCATTCATTGAAGTAGTCATTTAACTAATTCAATTGAATTCAATGAGATTAAAATCGGTCTAGTTTGAAAACTCAACAACACAATTAGAAAACACAATTAGAATCTCAATTATTAACCGGAAGCACAGAAAATCAATCTCTATAATCAATTCTTGCAAAAATACTAATTCGATCAACCTTTGCTATCAAAAGAACAGTTTCAATGATCAATTGTTAGATCGATCAATGATTAACCTGCTCTGATACCATTTGATAGGATCGGATCAATTAGATTTGAATTATGCAGCGGAATATCACGAATTAAGATCGAATTCAAGCAAGAAAAGTAATGAATATGCAAAACACTCAATCACAATTATAGAGAGAATATTTCTGTTAAAGGAATGTTTTCATTCACGCGTAATGCTTCGGTTCGAATACAGCTAGGTCAACATCCCTTATATAGAGGAATGTGATGAGTGACATCTAACAGAATTTACAAAACAACTGAAATATGCAAACTACTGAGATGTTCTCAACAACTGATCACATCTCAGAGAATGCTAAGTACAAATACATAAAACTACTGACTAAAAACTACTGAAACAATAAACTACTGAAATGTAAAATTACAAGTACTGAAAAGTAAACCATCACAACTACTGAAGTTAACAACTTCAGCTGTTGTGACAACTGCTGATCACTCTGGTCTTCAGTCTTTGTCTTCAGCACTTCATCTTCAGACTTTGAAATCAGCTGATGTCTTCAGCTGTTGTGATCTTCTTCAGCAGTTGTAATGTCTGTGGGACTTAGAGGTTTTTCTGATCAGGCTCATTGGTTCTTTTGGTCCAACAACTTCCTTCTTGAATAATGTCATATCGATAGTGCCACGAGAGAATCCATTGCTTAAGAGATACTGTGTTAGGGTCTCATACTAGATCCGAGGTGCCTGATGAAGACGATAAAGAGACTTGTCAAGCTTGTAAACTTTGTCAGGAAAATCGGGATCCTCAAAACCTGGTGGTTGACATACATATATCTCCTCGTCAATGTCTCTATAAAGGAAGGCATATTTGACATCCATCTGATAGACTTTAAACTGTTTATGGGCGGCATGAGCTAGAAAGATTCTGATGGCTTTAAGACGGGCGACAGGAGTAAAAACTTCGGTATAGTCTATCCCTTCTTCTTGAGCAAATCCCTGGACCACCAATCTTGACTTGTTACGCACCACAATGCCACGGTCATCGGGTTTGTTCTTAAAAACCCATTTTGTGCCAATTGGGCATTTGTTTGGTGGAAGATTGACCAGATTCCACACTTTGAGTTTTCTGAACTGTTGTAGCTCTAATTGCATCGATTCAACCCAGCAAGGGTCCTGGAGAGCTGTATGAACGTTTTTTGGAACGTTTTGGGAAATAATACAAGAGAATAGACAAATGTTAATCAAACCAGATTGACTTCGCGTCCGTACTCTATCGGTGATAAATCCAATGATGTTATCATGAGGATGATCTTTCAAGGTTTTGAAATCAGTGTGTATAGGCAGGGTATTTGGAGATGGTTAGCTGATAGATTGTTGATGGGTAGATGGAGGTGAGAGGGATGGTACTGGCTGTGATGAGGTAGATGTTGGTGATGAAGGAAGAGATGCAGAAACAGGTGGAGGTGGAAGGTCAAATGATGATGAAGATGATGCAATATTAATTGACGTGGCATCATTTGTAGATGAGGTGGAATGGGCTTGAGGAATGACAGGTAATGGAGTTGGAGGAATGATATTTGTTTGAACATTGGAGATAGACGCATCATCGTCGACGACATGAAGATTAAATGAGTTAAACACTGTATCGTAGTCAAAGAACCATGCTGGTTCAGATCGAACATCGGAGGAATTAGATTCCTACCAATCAACATAGAACGACTATTGAACAATACGTGTTCTCTTGTTATATACCCGATAAGCTTTTTGAGAAGAAGAATATCCGACGAAGTAACATTCATTAGACACGACACCGAATTTCATCTTCTGCGCCTGAGTATTCAATAAAGTGCAGGAGCAGCCAAATGGTCGAAAGAAGTCAATTAAAGGCTTCCTCTTATGAAAAAGTTCATAAGGAGTCTTCATTTTGTCCTTGACTATCACACCCTGTTTAGAGCGTATGAAGCACAGTTCACTGCCTCAGCCCAAAAGATAATAGGTAATGAGGATTCAATCAGCATCGTACGAGCAGCTTCAATGAGGGTGCGATTCTTTCGTTCAGCCACACCGTTCTGTTGAGGGGTCCTCGCAGCACTGAATTGTCTTAAAATTCCCTTAGCAGCACAGAACGAATCAAAGATCTGATTTCTAAATTCGGTACCGTTGTCACTTCTGATTGCCATAACTTTTCTCTTGCTTATAGACTCGATTGAAAGAGCTAGCTTCTGCAGCTACTCAGCAGCCTCTCCCTTGTGAGCAAGAAATCTCACCCAAGAGTACCTGGAAAAATCATCTGTTATAACAAGACAGAAAGATTTTTTAGCAATTGATTTAACACTGATTGGGCCAAACAAATCAGTGTGTAACAACTCGAGGGGATTAGATATGCTATTTCGAGTTTTGGCTTGTGTTTCTTATGTTGTTTACCCTTGGCACATGCCATACATTTTTCAACCACAGAAAAATCTTTTAAAGGTAGTCCCCTAACGAGATTGTTTTTAACCAATTTGTTTATATTTTTGAAATTAACGTGGCCCAATCTGCGATGCCATAGAAAAGACTCAGAAGTGGAAGATTTAGACGGAAGACAGGTGACGGTAGATGTTGACTCCCTTAAACCCATGTCAAGAAGATATGTATCATTCTTTCTTGGAGCCCTAATTAGTACCATCTTATCGGAATATCTCAGATTTTAAAAAGAGGCATTCATTGGACTTGAACAAGACCAGAATATCCTTATCACAAATCTGAGAGACACTCAACAGATTAAACGCAAGCTCGGGTACATAATTGACTTTCTCTAAAGTTAGAGACCCATTGGAAACTTCTCCTTGATCGATCATTTTCCCTCCTTTCTTGTTGCCAGCAAATGCGACATATCCTCCATTTATTATTCGATAGTTGGTCAGTAAGTCCTTGAGCCCCGTCATATGTCTGGAGCATCCACTATCCACATGCCATACACTGTTGACGACCTTCATGGATGACTCCTGCAAACATATCAAAGAATAGGTTAACTAGGTGAAATGGGGACCCAAGTTTGAACAACTTTGGGTTTAGGAAGAACAGATTTCTTACAGAAGAATTTATGAACTAATTTTGTCAATCTATTCCCAAATGAATTCCTATTAACATGTCTATGATGTAGTTCTGGACAATGCTTAACTACATGATCATCTTTACCGCACCTAAAATAGTGTGGTTTTAATCTAGGTCTGTTATGTAACGGGGTAGGGATTGGATCAATATGTATTTCCTCATCACATTCAGACAGTTTAGAATCTACATCACTGTATGTCTCATACATGTCTCGAGGTCTGTTTTTATTCGAAAAAGAATAGTTATTTACAAAAGAATATGAATTGTCATCAGAAGTACATGTACTACTTGTACCACTTGTACTAGCGTCAGAGAAATGACGATATCCTTTCGTTTGATAAAGAATTATTCATTGGGGTAAAAGATGGAATAGGATGAGAAAAGAATTTTCAAAACAATTAGACTTATTTTTTTCATTGCTTCTTTTAGTGGAATCATTCACGCTATTAACACAATTGGAAACAGTAGCATCATCACAATCCACAGAAGTTAAAAATGAAATAGAAACATCACGAGAACACGATGAGATAGAGTCTATTACAGATTCACTAGAAACAAAAACAAAATTTAAACCAAATTTATGATCTAAAATAGGATGCTGAAATTCAGGTGTACTAAGACTAGTGCATCCAAGCCCGCTAGTCGGTCCATAATCGTAGTCCTCACGAACATGCTTAGGATTCACACCTTTTAAACCTGCAGACATACTGTTAGTTTTTGTTTTGATCAAATCATTTGAAGGATAAGGAACAGGCAAAGAAGAATAGCCGTAAGTACAGGGAGGAGGATAAACCTTAGCATTTTCAAATCCCAATCATGTTTCATTCCCGATATCGTCCAATTATCTAGCTTTGACTGAAGTTTGCTTGTTTCGAATTTAGCAAGAGCAACCCTTTCAGTCAAAGTGTTAATCTCAACAAGTTCTTTCCAACACAATTTGTTTTAGGTGATCATTCTCTTTCAAAGCCTCGTTTAGTTTAACAAAATATTTAGATTCATTTATTTTAAGTTCCTCATTAATTCTTTTTAAATCTTTTTCATTATCAATTAATAAATGATTAGCTTTATAAACCCCAAATAATCTGATTTTACATGCAGAAGAACACATGTCCTGAATTACCTCATATGGAAGTCCCATCACCACCTTTTCTGCTGCTAAGGCCTTCTCACATTGGCACACCGGAGTACTTGACTTGCTTTCCTCGACAGTGATAGCAACATCATCTTTTTCATTTCCTTGCTCAGTGGATTGACTTCCTTCCTTCTTCAGTTCCTCAGATTTACCTTCTTTCACCCTCTCATCCTCCTTCACTTTCACAGACAGCTCAGCTTCATCTTTGAGTTCCTTGAATGGATCAAATTCATCCTCACAGTTTACCTTCCCCTTTCCTTTTACAATCTCAGCCACCAGTGCTTGATTAATCTCATCTCTTGTCTCTTCGACTTCAGCACTCCAATCAAAATTAGAGATCAAAGCTGTCTCTTTCTTGTGGCTCATATCCTCTTTACTCCCGCTAGAAACCAGTCATGGAACTCCTGAGTTACTAGGATCAGTGACGATTGGCAATGGACATTCACGTTTGAAATGTCCCAACTTTTTGCAATTAAAACACCTCAGCTTAGATTTATCAAATCCTAGTTTGGAGTTAGAGCTTTGACCTCTGAAGGCTTCATAGCTCTAAGGCTAAACCCTAAACCCTAATCCCTAAACCCTAAACCCTAAGGCTTCATAGCTCTAAACAAACATACCAAAAAGAGCCATTGTCTCGGATGGAACTGAAGCTTCAACATTTGCTTTCGAATTAGCCTGATCTCTCCCAACACTACCACTACCTCCTGAATAATTACCACTATTCACTCCTCCTTGAGTAGATGTCTGAATATGAGAGCTCGCAGCGGAAGACAGTAATGCAGCATTTTGAGTGAAACCAGATGAAGGCATCATGGTTTGGTTGAATTCCCTTCTCTTCATGTCTAACTCAAAGGATTTAAGCTTATTGATGATGTCCATCAGCTTGTAATCAGTGAAACCTCTTTCCTGCTTTAGCATTCTCACCTGAAGGCTCCACTGAGGTGGGAGAGAGTCTAGCAATCTGTTTACTTGCTCACTGTTGGAAATTTTTTTATCGTATTTATTCAGTGCGCTTGAAACTGTCAGAAAACGATTTGTGAGATCTATGAGACTCTCATTCTTGTATCCCACGAAGGAGTTGAATTCCTTCTCAGCTTGAATGCTCTTATCCTTCACCAGCTCATCATTACCATCATAGAACTCACATAAAGCATCGAAGAGGGACTTAGCATTCTTATGCTCTACAAATTGATTGTAGATGTCTGGTGCGAGGCAGAGAGTTAATGCCCCAAAAGCTTTCTGGTCTCGATCGATCAGCTTCAGATTCCTTTCAGTGAATGTAGACGAGTCCTTGTTTTGAGATACAACATCACCAACAGTG
This sequence comes from Flaveria ramosissima, assembly GCA_025215565.1. Lineage (NCBI taxonomy): Eukaryota > Viridiplantae > Streptophyta > Magnoliopsida > Asterales > Asteraceae > Flaveria > Flaveria ramosissima. The sequence continues at coordinate 2,748,156 of CM046042.1, forward strand.
ACAGTTGGTATGTGAGGACCAGAAATGATAGATTCCAATTGATTGTGGTCAGTGTAGAAGAATAAGGCTTTGAGGCATCTCTTTCAATCCTCGAAATTATCCCCGTTAATGAGTCTCGAAGGTCTATTGGGAGCTACACTTTCAAGATCAGCAAGGGTGAGGGAAGTCATCTTTGACATTAACAGTTTCGCTGGGAAAGATATACTTTCGCTGAAAATTTGTAAATTCGCAGACAATTTCGCAGAGAGAAACTAGTTTCGCTGGGTCGCCTTAGTTTCGCTGGCAATTTCGGCAGCAGTTTCGCTAGCCAAATGCCTGAAATTGCTTAGTTTCGCCGACAATTTCGCATGAAACAAGCTTGAACTTTTGTTCAAAGGTACTTTCGGCAGCAATTTCGCTTGTAAATCACCCACAAACACTATTGAACTTTCGTTCAATGAAACTAGTTTCGCAGCACGGGTGAAAACAACTTCAAATAGGATAAAACATGTAGTTTCGCTAGAAGAGCAGACAGTTTCGTTGGATGAATATGTAATTTCGCCGGATGAAGCTGAAAACCTTTTTCAACATGAAATCAATCTGAAATCATCAAAAACTCAATGGATTTGAGATCTGATGATTAACAGAGCTTCTCCAACCAAGAACAAACAAAATTCAAGTAAATTCCATATCAAATACACTAGAATTTGATCTTAAATTGACGAAAACTTGATATTGAACAAAAACAACCAAAAACTCAACAAATTCATGAGCACTAAGGCTCTGATACCATATTGTTGGTCCATTTGATCGATTTGCAGTACAAATGAGTTGTTGAATCGTTCAATATCAAATACAAATAAAAGACAACTAAGATGAAGAAGATTGAGAACAATCACAAGTGTATCAAAATAAGAACAATGATGAACAACACAAATAATAACAAAGCACAAATGTATTTCTGTGATAATACTGCTTACAAAGGTCACTAGCAACAATGATAAACGATTAGGGTTTTGCTAGGATTGCCCAACATAAAAATGGTCAAATCTATATATAGCAGTCTTAGTTTCGCAGACAGTTTTGCTGGTAGCGAAACTGTACTGCCGAAACTATATTTTCGCCCGACAGAAACAACAGTTTCGCCGGGTGAACTACAACAACTCACTATGAGCGAAACTGTAATTTCGCTCATAGTTTCGCTGGACTACAAAACTAGACAAAATGAATTACATTCAAAAGTAACTAACATTAAACCTGTTACAAAGTAATATAAACATAACCTAATCTCAACTAAGGTGAGTCCAACCTATACTTGATTTTCAATAAGCCTTAAAACAGACAACAAACTAATCTTAACACTCAAATGAGAAGAGCTTAAAACACCTCTCCTGACAGTGCTAAAAACAATCAGAGGAAGTCTAGTATACCTAGAGTTCCTAAAACAGCAAACAATGCCTCCCTTGTGGAAATTTGTGTACTTTGAAAAGATGGAAAACCAAAGACCATCTTGGCTTGGGTTGCACCCTCTAACTAATTTCATTGTCTGTGTAGGGACATCAAAGAAGGCTTGACAACGTCTGGTGTGTTGACAGTGAGTGTTCCCGCCATATGATTGGCAACTGTTCCCTCCTTGGGGATTTTAAAAGCAAACATGGAGGAAATGTGGCTTTTGAAGGAGACAAGACAAGACGAAAGATTACTGGTGAAGGAACATTATCAAATGGGTTGATTAGCTTTAAAAATATCAGCTACTGCTCCAACCTCCAGTTTAATCTTTTGAGTGTACCTCAGATCTGTGATAAGGGATATGACACACTCTTCGACTCCAACAACTGCAACATCCTCAAGACGGGTTTTCAAATACTAGAAGACTGTATCCTTTTGAAAACTCCTCATCAAAACAACTCATACATTATTGATATAAATATAGTTTCAGCCTCAACCCCTAAAACTTGTTTATTATCAAAAGGATCACAAGATGTTCCCCAATTATGGCATAGACGATTGGGACCACTCTAACTTTAACAAAATGAATCAATTGGTTAAAGGTGATCTAGTAATAGGTCTACCTCAAAAATAATTTTTCTATATAGACCACTGCACTGCATGTTTGAAAGGCAAACAACATAGAGTGTCATATAAGTCTAAGTTGGTAAACTCTAATCAAACACCACTCAAATTGCTTCATATGGACCTATTTGGCCCAACAAACATTCTAAGCATAGGCAAGAAACAATACTGTCTTGTGATAGTAGATGATTACTCCAATTTTATATGGGTATTCTTTCTGCTACACCAGTCAGAAACACCAGAAATTATCAAATCATTTATCACTAAAATTGAAAATCAATTAAATCTTAAAGTAAAAACTTTAAGAAGTGATAACGGTACTAATATAAGAATGACATTATTTCTTCTTTTTGTGAAAAGAAAGGAATAATCAACAATTCAGTGTAGCAAGTACTCCTCAATAGAATGAAGTTGCTGAATGAAGGAACATAATAGTAACAAAAGCTGCTTGATCTATGCTAGCAGATTCTCTATTGCCCATATCACTTTGGGCAGAAGCAACAAACACATCTTGCTACATATAAAATAGAACACTAATCATCAAATAACATACTAAAACACCTTATGAATTAATGTTTAAAAGAAAACCATTTATCAGATTTCTTAAGGCATTTGGTTGTTCTGTATCTATCTTAAAAACCAGAGAACATCTATCAAAGTTTGCTCCTAAAGCAAACGAGGGGTTCTCTGTTGGATACTTTGGAAGCTCAAAAGCTTATAAAGTATACAACCCAAGACTAAACATAGTGGAAGAAACAACTGATGTTATTTTTAATGAACATTCTTTCACTAAGAAAGTCATTGGTGTGACTGGTTGTTTGATATAGATTCATTAACAAATTCATTTGACACATCTTATTTTGATGTTTCAGGTATTAATGAAGATATTGAATATCTTATGGTTTCACTGACAAACATTGATGTTCCATTAACTGCTGATCCACCAAGGAGAACAACCACAACTCCATCAAGTACAACAGTTACAACTCCACCAGATCAAACAAACACTTTAAAAGGAACATCATCAAACACACCATCATTATCTACTCCAGTGACCAATCAACCATATGCTTAAGTTGATCCTCAACCAAGCAAGCAAACCAGGTCACATCATCATGAAACAGTAGAAGAATATGATGATCATCATTCACTACCTGACACACATCATCAGGATGAATTCTTAGATTTCTTCCATGATTCCCCCCTAAATATTTCATGACAACCCACAACCAAATGAACCAAACACATCCAATACTCTTGCTCAACCATCAACACCTGACCTAACCATCAACAATCTTGATTCAACAATCCTTGTTGATTAGATTGAAACAACCAGAGCTCATAAATATCATCCATTAGAAAACATCATAGGTGACCTTAATGTCAGATTGACAAGAAGTCAATCTGATACAACAAACATTTGCTTGTTCTCTTGCTTTCTATCCCTCACTGTCCCAAAGAACATCACTAAAACACTTAAATACAATAGTTGGATAGAAGCCATGGAAGAAGAAGTTCAGAAATTTAAAAAGCAAGAGGTTTGGTAGCTGGTTGATCTTCTTGAAGGTCAATATGCTATTGGAACCAGATGGCTGTACACAAACATAGCAGATGAGAAAGGAATTGTCATAAGAAACAAAGTAAGGCTAATTTCTCAAGGTTACACTTAGTAAGAAAGCATTGACTATGACGATGTCTTTACTCTAGTAGCTAGATTGGAAGCAATTCGAGTGTTCCTTACATATGCTTCATCCAAGAAATTCATTTTCTTCTAAATGGATGTGAAATGTGCATTCTTATATGGGAAGATAGATGAAGAAGTGTATGTTGCATAAACACAAGGGTTTGAAGACCCATAATTCCCTCATAGAATTTGTAAGTTACATAAAGATTTGTATGGTCTTCACCAAGAACTCAGGAAGTGCAATGAAACTTTATCAAAGTTTCTACTAGAGAATGGATACACAAAGGGAAGATAGATTAAACATTATTTTTTAAAAAGCAAGGACAAGACTTGTTAGTTGTGCAATTCTATATGGATGACATCATATTTGGATCCACAAACATCCAACTTTACAGAGATTTTGAAACCCTTTTGCAACAAAAAATTAAAATGAGTTTAATGGGAGAACTTACATTCTTCCTTGGGCTTCAAGTAAAACAATCAGCAAAAGGGATTTTCATTAATCAAAGCAAATATGTGAATCAGATCCTAAAGAAGTACAACATGGTTGATTTCACATCAACAAAATACCATTTGCAACTAGATTAAAGTTTGGACCAGATCCAGAAGGAACATTAGTAGATCAAAAACTATATAGATCTATGATTGGCTTACTGATGTACCTTACTTCAAGTCGACTAGACATCATGTATACAGTTTGCATGTGTCTAAGATATCAAGCAGATCCCAAAGAATCACACATTAATGTAGTGAAGAGAATATTTAGATATTTGAAAGGCAAACCAACACTTGGCCTTTGATATCCCAAAGATGGAGACTTCTCTATTTGCATACACTGATAGTGACTATGGTGGCTATAACAACAATAGAAAATAAACAACAGGAGGATGTCAGTTTCTTAGATCAAGATTGATCTCCTGGCAATTCAAGAGACAAACAAATGTATCTGTGTCAACAGTTGAGGCAGAATACATAGCTGCTTCTACTTGTTCTCAAATGATTTGGATTCAAAACCAAATGTTTGACTATAGCTATAATTTTCTAAAAACACCCATACACATAGATAATTCTGCTGTTGTGACATGCGTCACTCTCAAGTCCGTTAATTAACAAGAAACTCATTATGTATCGATTATGAATTTATTCTTGTGTTCATGGAACCAATACGTTTATGATTGTGTCTTTTACTTCGTTAGTCAGACACATTCTACTCGAACTCGTGAAATAATATATTGGATTACTTTTATTAATTATTATTGTTATTGTTATTATTATTATTATTATTATTATTATTATTATTATTATTATTATTATTATTATTATTATTATTATTATTATTATTACATAATATTTAAAAAGCAACAAAATGAATAGTAAGAGGTACAATCGTTTATGCATCGGTGCAAGCTGTCATTGCATACATGTGCTTGCAAGCTGTCATTGTGTACATGTGCTTGATGCGTAGGGTACAATCACTTGATGAAACACCTAATTCACCGCCCCCTTATAACCGTCCTTCACAAAGAGGGGTGCACAGTGGTGCCTGGAGGAATCTGTTGGTAGTGGTATCGGGGAAAATCATCGCGATCTTTTGCGTGGTCTCATACCTATTTACGAGCTCCCAGTGACAGAAAGTCGGTGGGTCTTTGTCGTCGATGGATGGTGTCACCGGAGATGGTCGCTATGGGTTTTGGGGTTACCGCCATGTTGCCTATTGGCCACCCATCTCCGGCAAGGCGACCTTAAGCTACTACTTCCGGCAACGCCGCCCTCGCCGAAGATGGTTATGACAGAAGGGCGTTGAGCTACCTGTTTCAAGGCCTTCATCTTTTTATTGTGTTTCACAAATCCAATTTCACGATTCTAATCCAATCTTTCTGTGACACCCGGCATTCTCCGGTCACTTTTTGATCAACAAAAACATGTTTTTTCGATCAAACATTCATACATTTAATGTTGTTTACATAAATGCGTCATTTAGTGCACAAACATTCACGAACCTTTCACGTAACGGTAATTTGAAAATTGCCGAATCGTACGCGCGTCTGTCCCCGAACGTTGGTGATTTGTCAAAATGGTTTTCAAACAATCATAATTGGTGTGAAATTATGTGTTATATGATTATGTGATTAATTATGTAACTTTGTTGTGAAAATTAAGAATTTTCTGGCTTTTACGTGTTTTCGCGTATTTTCGGCTTTTAACGCCTACGTCTTATAAAAAATACCTTTGAAATAGTAAAATAAATATTATTTCATGTTATTAATGTTTGTTTAGTGTTAGTTGAGCATTTGTGGTTTTGGTGTAGAAAAAGTTCAATCGCGTAGCGTTAAAACAATTTTTATAAAAGACGGGGGGCTTTCTTGTAAAAAAAAGTATAAAACCCAACCCCCCAACCCTAATCATCATTTGGCCGTCCCAACTACCTTACCCTTCATTATTTTCGTTTCAAATCATCCTCACACATAAAGCACACCTTCTTTGATCTTGTTCTTGCATATTGGTGATGATTTTCATCGTTTCTTTCATCAAACGCGTACTTGGGATCATCATCTAAGCATTTCAAGTAAGTTTTTATGTTTGATTTCATGTTCTTTGATCTTCATGATGAAAATGAACCCTAGATTATCCAAACAAGTCAAAACTTGAAATTGATTGAAATTGATGATGGATTATGTGTTAGTATTCAATATAATGATGTTTGTACGGATTAGTTTTATGAAATTGTATCGTTTTGATAAAAAACCAAGGCTTACTTATTAAGGAAACTTTAATTTGGGGATTTTGTAGAAATGATATGATTTTGTTGAAATTAGATTGAATTGATGGTTCTAGGAGTTAGTTGATGCTAATGGATGAAAAGTCATGTTTTAAACTTTTGATTTTGGCTCGATTTTTTAAGTACTTTCCATTATAGGAAACGTTTTGGGTAATTTAGTTTGTAGATGATGATTATGCATGTTTGATGGGATGTGGCAATTGTTATATGACATTCAGGGCATAAGAATAGATTGGGAAAAACCAAATGTTGAAAAACGCATCATATGAGCATGCTTGCTATTTATGGAAACTTTTGTGACTTGATGTGATGAATGATGAATATGATATGTGTTGAATATGTTATGGTGATGTGATTGATGTTGGAATGATCTTAGGAGCATGTTAGGAGACTTTGGATCAAATTTGTGAAACTTGTGTTATTACGTTTTAATTTTGGAAACTTTGGGCATGATAAAATTTCTAAGTTATGTTAACATGTGATGTATGATTGTTTGATGTGTTACATATATAGTCAAGATGTTTGTTGTGATATGCTTTATGATCTTTAAACGGATTGCACATGTGTAACGACGTCATACTTTCCAAAAATAAAAACTTTCAAAAATAGATTTTCGACATGAAACTTTATGTGAATCATTATTTGAGCTATTTGAGCATAAATAAATATGTTTTTAATTATTTGAGTCACCAACGTGTCATCAGGTCAATTCGGTCAACTTTGGTCAACAAAAGTCAACTTGGTTAAACTTGTCAAAATTTCTCGAACACGCTAATAGTTACGTTGTTTGGATACAACGGGATTCATTTGACCATTATGTACACACACTCATGGCCATACATTTGTTAGGTAACGCTTAGCTTTTGGCTGTTACTCTTCATGCTTTTACTACGCATCTAAGGTGAGTCATCACGACCCCACTTTTACTTACTTCCTTTTTGGGGGAGAAGCATGCAAACTGTTTTATTTGGTTTTGGTATTATTGGTATATCGCTTGTTACTATAGTGCAAGCATTATCACGCAAGTCCTTACACACTCGAACCTTTAATAATAGGTTAGCGAGGTAATTTTGAGTAGTATTACTAGGTTTGACAAACCCCACCCGCGTTAGTCGCCCTAACTCGACTGGAGGTCGAATGGGTGTTTAATTGACCTAAACACTTGCCATTGTTCTGTGATAAGACATGACGGAAGGCAAACAACTCACAAACATTCAGCTTCGGTTCGAAACGCTAAGTAACTCGATATATAGGCTAGCTACCTATGGTATACCTTTTTTTACTTTTACCAAAGCAAACCTTCAAACATAATTACTTATTTAAACCTATGAATTCACCAACCTTGTGTTGACACACTTTAGCATGTCTTCTCAGGTTACTGGCACATTAAGGCTAGGGTTGCGTATCTGAGGCTCATGCATCATCTTTATCATTTGAACGCAAGTTCATTTACATTTACTACTTTTCATTAGGCGCCTTGTTTTTCGCATTTATTGCTTATAGATTTATAAACGTTTACGTTCCACATTGATTACATTTAAAACTATGTTTTACTCTGATTTAAGGCCAAACGCTTATTTTAAAACACATATAGTGTCATTTGATATGACTGTGTCTGAGATCCTGGTTTGTCACGCGCCTCGCGGTAGAACCTCGCCGGTGGATTTTGAGGGTGTGACAGATTGGTATCAGAGCCACACGTTATAGAGAACTAGGATTGCATTTGCATCTAGACTATAGCCTTAGACACACACTACCATTGCACATACTCTTATCTTTTTAATGTTTTTCAAGCATACATATTATTTCACGCACGCGTAATGATATTGGATGTCCACATCGTTATCTACCCCACCCATGTCACTAGCATAACCCCCAATCAATAAGGAGAATGAGGATCTTGCTCTCATACCTTCTTCTTCTACACTAATAGCCTCATTATCAAAGCCGAATAAGCATCAGATGGAGCCTGTTGATAAAACAACCTTGAGTGTTGTTCAATATTCGAGCTAAGAGAGATACATAACACTAGAAGTGTTTACCTGATATGATTCCCAGCTTAATCTAGGAGGAGCGCATACCCTTTCTCCTTACTGCTGACATAACTTATTTTACTCCTACATCATCACTTATACCTTATCTGACTGAGCAGTTATTCGCCACCTTGTGGCAAGGTTAGATCAAATGATTCGCATTGTACGTGAAGCACCCGGTGAGGTCATCGAGATACTAAAGCAGTTTATCACGTTAGTGAATATGCGGAAACGCTCAAGGAAGGCCTGGTATAGAATTGCAAGAAACACAATACTTGTGCTGATGTATTCGAGGAAAACACAAACAAGCATAATTCACTAGATGACATAGTCGAATAAGCGCTGGATAAGATGAAAAACCTTGAGGCTACACTGCAGGACATGCAGCAGACACTAGTATTATCAGAATTGAGAGTAGCTGGGCTAGAAGCCTAAGCGATAATTGCTACTGCATTTGAGGAAGATCTGGAGGAGGAGTAATGTACTCGGAATGAAGACTAGAAGCTAAAAAAGGAATCTTGGAACATTAAAATGGTAAGGTCAGATAATGAGGAATATACGACGCGTTTCCATGAGTTGGTTGCTTTATGTAATGGTAACTCCAACCTACAAGCGTACTGAGAAGTCAATTAACGGTATAACACCTTAGATTTAAGCAAGGGTCATTGTCGTTGATCCCATAACCATTCAACACGCTATGAGGTTATATCACAAGCTCACTGACTTGGTTGTGCGCTTGGAGCACTCTGGCTAAGCGTGACATTGTTGATGGCTTATCTGATAGAAAGTAGGAATAAGATGGCATGTTGAGTAAGTCATTCACCATCATGGCTACTATGATAATTATTGTTGCTAAAGATGTGGTAGGACGGACCATGTAGCTAAAGAAGGGAGAGTCAATGATCAAGCAACAACAAACCCATTAGCAATGACAAGCTGAATCATTATAGGGTTGCTTTGAATGGAACAAAGATAGGCAAATCAAGAGAGATTAGCCTCAACTGAAAAATGGCAATAAGGACAATAACAAATGAAAAGAGCAATGGATAGAATGCCAAAGGTTGAGCCTTCGTGATTAGGCCTGGTAAGGCAAGAAATGACTAGAATGTGGTTACCGTTTAGCAAGCTTCTAGATGTAGCTTCAACTGGAATGGAATCTAGATACACCACATAAATAGTTAACGATAAGCTAATTGAAGCAACTCACATTCTGAAGGGATGTACAGTAGGATTGTCCAGACAAATATAGATCTTATGCCTATTACGATTGATAGTTCATTGTGATTGTCGGCATGGATTGGCTGTCCAAGAACAAAGCTGAATTTATCAGTCGTGAAAGGTCGTTCGCATACCACTTTGTGGTGGTGAATTCTTATCTGTTTAGGGCGAGAACAGTGTTGTACACTTAGACACCATATCTTGTATGAAGGCTCAAAAGTACTTACACCAGGGTCATATTGCCATTTTAGCTACGATCACCAAGAAGCAATTAAGGAAAAGAGGATCAAAGAGATCCCTATCATTCTTTATCTTCCCAAGGTTTTCCAAAAAGATTTACCTAGTTTTCCAACACAAACAGATCAAGTTTTAGATCAATTTGACACATGAAGTCTCACCTATTGCTAGAGCACCTTACAGATTAGCTCCGAATGATCTACAAGAACTATCTACGTAACTACATGAGCTGTCAGATAAAGGATTCATTCGACCGAGGTCATCACCATGGGGAGCTCCAGTCCTGTTTGTCAATCGAATATTTGCTTGACCAGCTTCAAGGATTGAGTTTATATCCCAAGATAAACCTGAGGTTGGAATATATCATCTGAGGGTCCGAGAGGATGGAATATCTAAGGCGGCATTCAGAACTTGGTATTGTCACCATGAGATTCTGGTTATGCCAAGTGGGTTTACCAACACACCAACGGTTTTCATGGATCTCATGAACCGAGTGTGTTAACCTATCTGGATAAGTTTATCAACGTTACTGTCGATGACATAACATATACAAAGAACAAGGGGGAGCATGAGGAACATGATTTTGGAACTACTAAAACAAGGATAAACGTATGCCAAGTTTTTGATGTGTGACTTCTGGATGAAGATCAAATTTTGGGTCATGTGGTCAACAAGTAGAGAATGCTTATTAACCAAGCAAGAGGAGAAGCTACCGAGAAATGGGTTACGCCTAAGTCCCCTACTGAGGTACAACAATTTCAAAAAGTTATTATTGAGTCATCAAAGAGTTTCGAAGACCGCACAACCTGTTTCGACATAACTCATAAGGGCACTACAAAAGTTAGGGAGACAAACAGAAGTCCGCATTTCAAATTATGGAATAGAAAGTCTGACTGTACTGATACTATCCCTATCAGAAGAAAACAGATGATTTCATGGTATATTTCGGTGCTTCCATCAAAGGTCTTGGTTGTGTGTTGACGCGGTGTAAGAGAATTATTAAATAGACTTCCTATAAGTTGAAAGTTCATAAGGAGAACTACATGACACATAATTAAAAGTAAGTTTTTGTGTTTGATTGAAAGTTCTTGCATCAAACGCGTACTAGGGATCATCATCTAAGCATTTCAAGTAAGTTTTTATGTTTGATTTAATGTTCTTTTATCTTCATGATGAACATGAACCCTAGATTATCCATACAAGTCAAAACTTGAAATTTAATGAATTTGATGATGGATTATCTGTTAGTATTCAATATAATAATGTTTGTACGGATTAGTTTTGTGAAATTGTATCGATTTGATCAAAAACCAAGGCGTACTTATTAAGGAAACTTTAATTTGGGGATTTTGTAGAAATCATATGATTTTGTTTAAATTAGATTGAATTGATGGTTCTAGGATGTTAGTTGATGTTAATGGATGAAAAGTCATGTTTTAAACTTTTGATTTTGGCTCGATTTTTAAGTACTTTCCATTATAGGAAACGTTTTGGGTAATTTAGTTTGTAGATGATGATTATGCATGTTTGATGGGATGTGGCAATTGTTATATGACATTCAGGGCATAAGAATAGATTGGGAAAAATCGAATGTTGAAAAACGCATCATATGAGCATGCTTGTTATTTATGGAAACTTTTGTGACTTGATGTGATGAATGATGAATATGATATGTGTTGAATATGTTATGGTGATGTGATTGATGTTGGAATGATCATAGGAGCATGTTAGGAGACTTTGGATCAAATTTGTGAAACTTGTGTTATTACGTTTTAATTTTGGAAACTTTGGGCATGATAAAATTTCTAAGTTATGTTAACATGTGATGTATGATTGTTTGATGTGTTACATGTATAGTCGAGATGTTTGTTGTGATATGCTTTATGATCTTTAAACGGATTGCACATGTGTAACGACGTCATACTTTCCAAAAATAAAAACTTTCCAAAAATAGATTTCCGACATGAAACTTTATGTGAATCATTATTTGAGCTATTTGAGCATAAATAAATATGTTTTTAATTATATGAGTCACCAACGTGTCATCAGGTCAATTCGGTCAACTTTGGTCAACAAAAGTCAACTTGGTTAAACTTGTCAAACATTTCTCGAACACGCTAATAGTTACGTTGTTTGGATACAACGGGATTCATTTGACCATTATGTACACACACTCATGGCCATACATTTGTTAGGTAACGCTTAGCTTTTGGCTGTTACTCTTCATGTTTTTACTACGCATCTAAGGTGAGTCATCACGACCCCGCTTTTACTTACTTCCTTGTTGGGGGAGAAGCATGCAAACTGTTTAATTTGGTTTTGGTATTATTGGTATATTGCTTGTTACTGTAGTGCAAACATTATCACGCAAGTCCTTACACACTCGAACCGTTAATAACAGGTTAGCGAGGTAATTTTGAGTAGTATTACTGGGTTTGACAAACCCCACCCGCGTAAGTCGCGCTAACTCGACTGGAGGTCAAACGGGTGTTTAATTGACCTAAACACTTGCCATTGTTCTGTGATAAGACATGGCGGAAGGCAAACAACTCACAAACAATCAGCTTTGGTTCGAAACGCTAAGTAACTCGATATATAGGCTAGCTACCTATGGTATACCTTTGTTTACATTTACCAAAGCAAACCTTCAAACATATTTACTTATTTAAACCGGTGAACTCACAAACCTTGTGTTGACACACTTTAGCATGTCTTCTTAGGTTGCTGGCACATTTAAGGCTAAGGTTGCGTATCTGAGGCTCATGCATCATCTTTATCATTTGAACGCAAGCTCATTTACATTTACTACTTTTCATTGGGCGCCTTGTTTTGCGCATTTATTACTTATGGATTTACAAATGTTTACGCTTCCACATTGATTACATTTAAAACTATGTTCTACTCTGATTTAAGGTCAAACGCTTATTTCAAAACACATATAGTGTCATTTGATATGACTGTGTCTGAGATCCTGGTTTGTCACGCGCCTTGCGGTAGAACCCCGCCGGTGGATTTTGAGGGTGTGACACTTTCACTGTTCAAGGTCAAGTATTATTTATACATATTTGTATTCAACTTGGAATTATGTTATTAGGCTTAAAGTTTGCTTCTTTTATGCTTGATATCCACTTATTTTATGCTTGCTTTCTTATCATTTTATTACTAATTTTTTGTGTGATATATGTTTAGTAGTTTAATGTATTTATGTCTACATCATCTTCTATTTTTAGTATAACTTTGTATTATTTATTTTGTAAACAAGCACTCGATTGAAATGATAATGCATAGTTGAAAAAAAGTTGTTGTTTAGTTTACAACATCTAATTCAATTGTTTATTTTGGAAACAAGCATTCGGTTGAAAAAGGAAGTCAATGCTAATTTTTGTTTAAGGTTTGTGTTTAATTCTTGGTATCACATGCATTTGATCATTTAAAGTGCAGATGGATATGTAATAAGAATATAAATTTCATTATACATATTTAAGCATTAATCAAATTTTAAGATTTAAACGAGCACACTTGGGTTGTCACTTGACACCCATGCATTATTGTTTATATGTTTGCATGGACAAAGTGGACATTAAAGTAATCCAGTGATCAACATGGTTGGTGTGCTTTTGCTTATCTATTGTTGTAGGTTGTGATTAGTAAAATTTGCCTGCAACATGAGTCTTTGTTTTTCATGATTTGCTTGACGACGATGGCCTTAACTGCATCTGAGAGATAATAGTTTGATTTATCTACCGGTTTACTAGATCTGGTTGAGACAATGATGCAAAAGAAAGTTAGGCCTTTGTTGTTTGAACGTGGCTTTCTTGTAGGTCGCAGCCGCAATGAGGTCACATTTCTGAGTCTCCAAACACTATAACGTTGGTTGTCTGGCTTATGCACAAGTACATTATGTATGTACCTCTTTTTCCAATCCTGATCAATCATTTGGTGCAGATGTGTTTTTCTTGCCCTCCCATTTAAGTGTGGTAGGCTGTGTGTTACATATAAAGGCTATGATGAAAAAGAATGTAACATTTGTTGTTTGGCGTGGCATAGCGTCTGCATTACAACCACAACAGGTGAGTTGTTCTGATCCTTGGTTACCAATCAACCCGATTGTCATGTATGTAATTGGTGGTAGTAAAAAAACTAATTGCATGGTTGATTGCTAACAATTGCGCAACGCGTGACTTTACAAAATTCTAGTTATTATTATTAATAGTATTATTATTATTATTATTATTATTATTATTATTATTATTTATTACACACACATATATATATATATATATATATATATATATATATATATATATATATATATATATATATATATATATGGATCCATTCTATTGAAAACTAAAATTTTGTAAAAAACCAAAAGAACTATCAAACACCATTGATGGTTTAGATCTATGGCTATAAACAAAAGGGACAAAATTGTAAAATAACTTCATTTAAAAACCACACATGTAATAATTCAAGGGGCAAAAGTGGAAAAGCCGTTCCATTTGTGTAACTGCAACTCACGGTGCATGACTTTATTCTCCATATTTTATTTAAAACATGATTTGACTGCTAGAAAGTCAATCTAAATATATATTAAATTAAGATGCAAATCTATGTATGAATTTATTATGAATTGTACACATTTTATCTTTTAACTTTTAGCATAAAAATTAGATCCCATAACTCGGAGACTTCTCTACTGATACATATAGTTAAGCGTTGATTTAGTGTCAGATTGTATTTAAGGAAGACTTTAAAAAATTAAACTTATCATTTCCTAAATGTAAATAACCTCTTAATGTGTTTGAAGGTAGAATAGTAAATAAAAATAGGTTCTTGGTTGTATTATCTCATATATTAACAATAGTGCATTTGTGCATACTTTGATAATTATGCATCGATGTACCTAATAAATAATGCATTTGTGCATACGTTGATAATTATGCATTGATGCATCTCGTAGTTGCTATTAACATATATGTATTTGATAATTATGGTCATAGTTTAATCTTAACATCTTGAATTAGTGAATTATCATCCAATCTATATATAACAACATGCTATCCATGTAAACAGAACTTTGTGTTAGCTTGACATTAATTGAACTCACGAAAAAATACAAAATTGTATAACGAACACATGAGAAATTTATTACTAGTCATGAATTAGGTGTTTACTAACGCCGTACATTAATAGAAAACATGTACTTGAGACATGTTTCAACAACTTAGTGATTAAAATCATCAAGGAACTATACTTCTCTTTGTTAATCAAAATATTCCATATATGCATCAATGCATCTATTCCATATATGCATCAACGCCTATAAGAATTTATATATAATAATGCATCTAATCCTTTTCGAACATTATTAAATAAGAATATTCATTGACAACAAATTCTTGACAAACAAAATGCCTACTTTCTTGAATTTGAATCCGATACTACTCACAGATATGAAGTTTGGGTAAAACATGTACAAATACAATACCATATGCAAGAACTTTTGAATATTTTGAAGAACTTATCTTCTTAATCTAGGGTAAAATAGTTTTTGAGAACACAGTGAGATTTCATATTTTGAAGTACTTTCATGGTGATAATCTTTTTACTAAGTTGATTATTTGCTTTTGCTTATAAACATAAGCATAATCTTTTTAAACATGCAATCTCAAACACCAGCTAATCACTATAGAAGTTAATTAATAGTTTGTAGTTTTGTATTTGATCAACATTATTACTGGAAATATTTTGTAACATCAATATATATTGGTTAAACAATCTCATGGATCACAGTTACACCATTACTCATGAAAATAGTTGGGAACATTGTATCAGGTTTAAAAAAACCATGTATCAATACTAATAAGGTACAATAAACACTAACCAATTTTATTCCAAATCAATAATTCCTCATATGAATCTTGATAAGTATTCTTGTCTTGCATTTCTTCAAATTTTTAATACAACCATCGAGAGGAATAGTCTCAACTCTCGACCACTATATATTTGCCTTTATTGTATTTTTCTTTGGAATCAGCGTCAATAAATCAATTGTAACAACCTTACATATTCCGCTCTTCGTTGACTGTACAATTCTTCCATTGTATTGGATGATAACTTTAGGTAAATAACATTCTCCGTCGATCTCATAAAATGCTCCATGCTATTCGAAACATCTTCATTTGAATCCAAAACATCAATTTCATGTAGTGCAGTCTGCAAATTCGAAGCTTCTTCCTTGACTTTCAAAAAATTTGACGTCCCATATCGGGATAAAAAAATAAGGTGGTATTCAGAATTGATAAAGTGAATTGATGTTCTTGATATCGCAAATCATGAGAAGAAATCTAATTGTTGAATTGAATTCAAAAATACATATAAAATGATGGTATCTCGCATTATGTGATAAACGCATTAAACCCGGAACGGTTTCTTGCAACCCATGTTGTGGAGATTTAATTTGTCTAATTACCATATTATCCCTATTAAGTATTAATTTTGATTAATATATAGAAAACAAAATAAAAAATTTGATTGGATGATAATGGTTCTTTTGGTTTTTTACAAAAAAATGGTTTTCATTTGAAAGCCCCTCTATATATATGTATATATACATAGGGTGTGGTTCAAATGAGAACTCACCCTATTTGTAAGAACCAATTAACCTCATCCTATGCATTCTTGGATTCTACAAAACATCATCTAAAGATAGAGATTTAATTGATTTTAATATTCAAACCAAAAGCTTCTTTTGTACCTGAAAGGGTAATTACGTAATTTCTAACCCTCATTAAATGTTATCTACCCCCATCTTGTCACCATCATCTTTCCTACAATAATCATAGGTTGCTTTTAGTTTACAAAAATATCATTTTTTTCATAAAAAAACTAAACATAAATATTAAATTACTATCATTTTGTGATTTCCAAATTGCAAAAATCACGTATAATAATAAATACAACTTCTTAAAACTAACTACTTCATGTTATTACATAAAGAAAAATACATAGAAACAAGCCTTAAACAAAAAAGTGAAAAATAAATCACT
Source organism: Flaveria ramosissima (assembly GCA_025215565.1). NCBI lineage: Eukaryota > Viridiplantae > Streptophyta > Magnoliopsida > Asterales > Asteraceae > Flaveria > Flaveria ramosissima. The sequence goes on from CM046042.1 coordinate 2,765,211, forward strand.
GGAACATGACATAGTATTGGTTTTTAATGAGTTATTTTTTATTACTTATTTATGTTACCATAATAGACATTATGTTGTTATAACTTTTATTATTGTTTTAGTTTTAAAAAATAACATGTTACATTACATTAACGAACATAAAAACGTTACACTACATTACATCACTCTAACATTAAATTATATACTTCACATTACGTTATAAGTAATGTTAGATAAAGGAGCATAAACAACGAACGTAAACAAACAACAAATTTAAGAAAAGTAACATAAAAGGAGGTTTTACATAAATTTCAGTAGATTACATTAGTACATTGACCTAAATAAATTTTTCTATGGTATTGTACCTATAGTCTAATGAAAAAAATATAACAAATACATTAAAAATACATTAAATTACAAGAAAAATGAAAAAGTTACTGGAAGAAGATATAGTATTGGTTTTTTATGAGTTGTTTGTTTGTTACTTATTTATGTTACCATAATAGACATTATGTTGTTATAAATTTAATCACTGTTTTAGTTTTAAATAAATAACATGTAAATAGGTTACATTACATTAACAAACATCAAACGTTACACTGCATTACATCACACTAACATTACATACATTATATTATATACTTCACATTACGTTGTAAGTAATGTTAGACAAAGGAGCATAAACAACGAACGTAAACAAATAACAAACGTAAGGAAAGTAACATAAAAGGAGGTTTTTACATAAATTTCAACAGATTACATTAGTACATTGACCTAAATAAAGTTTCCTATGGTATTGTACCTACATTCTAATAAAAAATATGAAAAACAAATACATTAAATTACAAAAAGAAAAAAATGAAAAAAAGTCACTGGAACATGATATAGTATTGGTTTTTAATGAGTTGTTTTTTGTTACTTATTTATTTTACCATAATTGACATTATGATGTATGTATCACTATTTTAGTTTTAAAAAAACAACATGTAAACATATTACATTACATTAACGAACATCAAATGTTACATTACATTACATCACACTAACATTACGTTACATTACATGCATTACATTATATACTTCAGAATACATTGTAAGTAATGTTAGACATTGGAGCATAAACAACGAACGTAAACAAACAACAAACTTAAAAAAAGTAACATAAAGGGAGGTTTTACATAAATTTCAGTAGATTACATTAGTATATTGACCTAAATAAATTTTCTTATGGTATTGTAACTATAGTCTAATGAAATAAAGATGAAAAACAAATACGTTAATTATGAAAATACATCCAAAATAAGGGTATATTGTGCTCAACAATACTTATATTTTCTTTTGTGCAACATGCTGCAACATCAAAATGAAAAAAGAACAAAATTATAGTATATATCATTAGATTACAAATACGTTAGTTTAATTACATCACATTAATTAAAATATTCTCATATTGTAATTAGTAGTCAATAATTACAAATTAATCTATGTAATGTTAATGACTAGCAATGTAATGTAAATAATGTAACATCATTGTAATATGATGTATTTATGTGATGCCATTTTAATATGATGTAAGATAATGTAATGTTAGTAACTATTATCTTGAATTTTTTTTAATCTTACTACATATATTACATTATTGTAAACAAAGAGTAACCATGAACTGAAGCAATTATTACATTAATGTAACTAATGTGGGCAACAAATTAGTCAACAAATAAAAACATATAATCTTTTGCAACACATAAAAACAAAAAAAATGACATTATATTAATGTAACTATGGTGGGCTTTCTTAACAAAATTGAAGAATATACTACCATTAAAACATAAAAAAAACACAAAAGGTTACATTAAAGTAAAGAAAAACATGAAAATGCAATGTGTTATAGCATTTGTGTCTCACTAACAAAAAAGTGACGTATAGTAAAAAAACATATGTTACATTAGTGTAAATAAAGAGATGTCCATGAGGTGAACTAGTTTTAACATTAATATGACTATGATAGGCAAATAATTAAAGTATATAATCCAATGATGAACTATCAAAACCACAAAAAAGGTTAAAGAAAAAATAAAAAGAATGAAACATTTTTGTGAAAACAAAAAAAAGATAAAAAAAACATAATGTCTATATTTATAGAAAAAAGAAGAAAAATACATCTTCGATCATAACCAAAATAGATTAGTGAAAACGGATATAGAAAATTATGAAAAAACAAAAATTATACAAAATCAAATATCGAAATATAAAATGCGGATTGAGTTATAATAATAGTTGTTGTCATATATATATATATATATATATATATATATATATATATATATATATATATATATATATATAGATATGTATAAAAGGTTGGTATCAACCTATTTTCTATGTCCAGTAAAAAAATATACATTTAGTTCAAAAGTTAAATTTCTAGAATGGTAAAAAATTAAAATAAATAAATAAAATGGTTCAATCGATGTATGTTAAAAATTATTATGGTGGAAATTATGACAAGCAAACCATCAATTCAAGTACAAATAAAAGGTACCTGTTGTCAGAAAAAAAAAGAAAGTCAAAAGTTTGTAGACCCATATCAAATTACAATAATGCCCTTACAGATGTTTTTTGCAAATGTTTATGTGTCATATTCCTATTGGATGTAAGAGTTAACCAGTTATCACAATTATTAATGGTTAACACATGAATCAAATCCTATATACACACACACACACACACACACACACACACACATATATATATATATATATATATATATATATATATATATATATATATATATATATATATATATATATATATATGTGTGTGTGTGTGTATATATGTATATATATGTATATAGGGGAGGGTTCAAATGTAATAGTTGTGAATAAAGAAACACACAGAAAACTCATGAATGTACCAGATATAAACTTACAAAACAGTTGTGAATAAAGAAACACACAGAGTTAAATAGTAATATCAATACTGTCACACCCCAACCTTGACGGCGGAAACGTCGAGATGTGAGGGTTAAGATTGTTCACAGCCACATAACGCTATTATTAAATCCCAATATATTATACATAAGTTTCAAAATTACATTACAAGCATAAGTCTCAATAATGAAATAAGTTTCAACATGGAATAACAAACATAATCATTTTGTTTATTAACTAGGTCCAAGTCCTAGAATATGCCAGCAACATAAGCTCACTTCAAACTTGGGGGTTTTCCTGAAACATGATAAAAATAAAAGGTCAACTATAAATAGTTGGTGAGTTTCCAAGGTTTTCATACATAATACGAAAAGGTTACAAGTAGCAATTCATGTCATAGGTTATAAGCTAGTAAGGTTATAGAACACATATCGTTACAACCAAACCTCGACTTGATTACAAGTATAAAAGATTGGCTAAGTGTATTTGGTTCCCTAGTGCACAAGCGTACGGCCCCTAGGAGTCGGCAATACCTCGACTTTAGCACCAAATAGGCTTGTCAGGCCCAAAGATCTAAGACGTCGCCAGGCTAGCAATAGTTAATGATTGTAAACAAACTATGTATCTCATATAACACTTACAAAACACAAATAACCATGACCAAAAATAAGTAGAATTGCATGTGCATTACAAGTCTCAAATGTTTAAATGTGTATGTAATATAAGCATCATGTTTCACCCCAAATAAGTGTGAAATTGTAAAAAGGGGACAAGGAAAACTCACATTGTTCAAATAAGTAAAGAATGACGATTAATAAGAGATAAGCAACGCTCCAACGTAGTCTTTCACAAGTTACCTAAATATATATATTTTACAAGTTTAAGTTTAAATAATAAGATTAACGTTTTAATGCGAACTAGGGTTTCAGTTGGGATTTGGGATTTTTTTATGATTACATTTAATAAAAATATAATTATACAATCGTTTATGTTTTGGTTTTAAGAAATTATAAAATATTTAAAACCAATAATGATATTGAATGATTCAATGATTTAATTTATTAATTTAAGAAAAAGTAAATACGAAGTGTGAAAAGAAATAATTAATAAAGTTTTGAACCTTTAAGTGATTTATTATGAAGGACTTATAATACAAAACCTTAAAAAAATGAGAATAATGTATAATAACAAATTATATTGTTTTATAAGTTTTAAGAATTTAAATAAACGTTTAGAGAATAAATTTGTTAACTATTTATATATAACATGGTTAGATGAGTAGATGAATAACTAATTATTTAAATAATTTGAATAATTATAAATTTGACAAATAGATTTATAATGTTTTAGATTAATCTACATTTAAACCATAATAAGTTTATAACATTTAAATTACATAAGAAAATAATTAATAATGTTTCTGTAATCTTAAAAATAATTTAATAATTTCTGAAATGTTTTAATTCACAAATTAATTTTTACTTTAATTCAATAATATTAGTATAATTTATGGAGTTTAAAATATTAAAAAAATGGCTTAAAAAAAATGAATGCCGGAGGCTGGGTTCGAACCCAAGACCTCCGGTATAGAGTGTTAGAGTAGGAACCAGTTGAGCCTAAGCCCGAATCTGTTTAGAAATCGTTTCAAAATGTTTTAACCATTAATTACTGAAATCCCCCAAATTTAACATAAACCCTAGAATCAATTTGATTCCAATTGAACTTGATTTCGAAAGTTATAATCAGATTAACCTTAGGGCTTTTGTTCCCTATGTATAATCGATTATAATGATGTTCCATACTTACTTGATTTCAACCGAATTGATGTGTTCATGCTCGGTTTTGTTTCGGTCCTTTGCGCGATGAACAAGAGTCGAAATCTCAATCTTTTGGTGATAATTTCGAGCAATTGAGTGTGTGGTGAGTTTAAAGGGATCGAAGAGAACATTAGCCCTCTGTTATATAGTTTTGATTTGTACGCTAAGGTGTCGGTTGAGTTTTGATTTAATTTCGAACATCTCGGTTATAATTGGGTGCTTAATTGATTATTAACTCGAATTAAACTAAGCATTAAGCTTGGAAATGATTAACCGAACGTTTCTGTATGTTTGCATTGATTATTCAACATAATGTATACATGGATCGGTTATGAACCGATCGAGACGTTGCTTTCGATTCGAAATCCATTAAATCCGAGTGTAATGGTTCGATTGGACATGGGTTCGAATCCAAAACGATCTCACGGTTTGATTGGTAACTTTTAACAACTTAAAACGCTCGAAAATACACGTTTTGGAGGTCACCGGAGATCGGCCGGAGGGTGGCCGGCTCCCGGTGCCGGAAATACGGGAAGGAGGGGGGAGATTTGGGTTTAAAAACAAATTTACATAACTGGTCCCTGTGGTTTCATTACCTTACCATTTTAGTTTTAAAGTTTTGGATTAAGTTAAAATTAATTACAATTTAATCCCTGAAGTTCTAAAAGGTTATTATTTTATGTAAAAACCTATTAATTACAAGTTTAAAGTTATACAACTTTATTATTTTTAATATTATTATCATTTACATTATTGTTATTAATATTATTGTTATTAATATTATTATTGTTGTTGGTATTATTATTATTGTTATTATTATTGTTATAATAATAATAATTATTATTTTTAAGATTAAAATCACTTTAAGTGTTTAAACAACATTACAACCCTTTTAATGCTATTGTTATTAATTATCAACCATAATAGGTCCTCAAGATTTCAAAATGACATAAAAGGTCCTTTTAAAACTTAACGAAGTTAACCTTTTAAGTTAGCAAAATACGAGATGTTACAGTCTCCCCAACTTAAAAGAATTTCGTCCCGAAATTAAAAATGAACTTAAATGAAACAAAGGAATTGTAATGAAAGGTGAGTGTTCAACGAACAGTGTTTGACATTTGATTACAGGTGAAACGCTTCTCTTCATGGAATCTTACAAGATTCCTAACATAATAAGCGCGAGACGTGTTGAGATGAAACGCTGGGAAACGATGATGAGTTACCGTGGTACCTTAGATTTATAAGTCACAACTTCAAGAATATAACTTCGTAGTATAATGATGTCTAGAAATCAATAAAAGACTAACAATGATAAGAAATGTTAACCATCAGGATTTAAGAATCCCAAACGTCACTATATGAAACGATCTTAACGCATATCTTGTGAATATGTATCTCTCGTTTGTCCAATCATCGGTTTAAGAGTAATACGATATGCGAAGATTGTGAAATAAGTTCACGACGATGGTTAGGAATATTATTAAAAGTAGAAAATGAATTGATCATCCAAATTAATGATCGATATTTAACGACATACCACGGTATACGACTATTTGAGATAGATACAAGCAAATCTCTCGACCCGTTATCCCGCATGAGTTGATATGCAATTAACCAATCGGTCTATAATGCACCAATTGTCATCATGACAGCTAAGATAAGAGACACTTAGTGAATGAAAAGTTAAACTGGAGATCCATAGGATCACGAATGTTAGGTCTTGTCATATGTGAAGGCAAGACACTTGGATACATACCAAGTTACGTCTTTTCCTTTATGCCAAACCCATGACTACAAGTTACGAAGGTTTACGAACCTTTATATCCGCGTCACAATGATAAGATTTCCAAAGTTACGTCTCGTTGATCGAAGTCAAGATAGAGTTTTAAAGATTTACAAAGTTAAGGATTCAAAAGCGATTCAAGAAGTAACGCAAACGATAAGACATGCATTTGTAACCATGTTTTGCAAGGTAACAAATTTCCAAATATAGATTGCATACGTAATTCATCAAACCCATAAGTACAGTCGAGAATATTCGTATGACTAGGAAGACATAACCACAAGTTGATAATGTCTTTATTTAGTAGAAAGATTGCTAAGAAGGCTACCATCACACAATCATATGTTGATGACAACTCAAAATGAAAGTTGATAAGTAAGGAATAAATGGTTCAATGTAGCTAGATCGAATCAAAACATGAAGATAAAGGGAGAGAAAACAATTTAAATGCTCCAAGCTCGGAATCAAAATTAACCTAGAGTGATCGGGTCTCCTTTCAAGTTCAGAAATCATGCTTTGGCTTGATAGGTCCAAACACTGACATTGGTTCACCCTTCAAGTTACTACATGTTTCTTGTCACTTGATTAAAACCTTGGTAAGTTGGAGATCAAGAAAATGAGAATAGTCATCAAGGTGCGGTTTTCACTCCTAACTTGATGGTGCATTCCCAAGGTATGACCGCTAACTTACCAATTAGAAAAATTCGATCCCAACTCCTTGTTGAGGATCCACAGAAATAAGACAAGGTAACTCACCATTAAGGTAAGGGAAATCACTCCTATCTTAACGGTGAAGTTCTACAAAAACAAAATATAACAAAATGAACTTCTTCATCAAAATCCAGAATTCACTCCTACTTTGATGAAGTCGTCTCATTTGAACAAATACAATTCTTAAAGATGATATTTTCATCAAGGTATGGATTCACGCCTATCTTGATAATTGAATTTCATAATAGCAAGAAAACGATCGAAGATTGACATTTGTCACCAAAGTACGGGTTTCAATCCTATTTTGGTGAGATCATGTCATTGTGAAATGCCATTCCAAATAAAATAATTGAAGTCAATCCTCGGGATAAGGAAATCACCCCGATCCAGAGGGTTAAATTTCATAAAACACGCGAATGGAAACCATTTATCGAAATGAATAGAGAATCATCAAAGTAAGGGAATCACCCCTGTTTTGATGAGTTAGAATCATTTAGGAGATACGGGTGTTCTTAGTCATAGGTTGACTTGCAACTCTTGCATCTCCCACGGTGCAAACGGTATGAAGTTCGACTTATCAACAAAAGGAAGAGAGTATCCATTAAAAATTCAGAAAATTTCAAGTTACATTAATGTAACAAAAGGGAAATCATGCTTACAAAGTTTAAAGTCAAAGTTCGAGGTAACAGAATTAGTTATGATGGTGTTCAAATCTCGAATGGTTTAAATCAGGAAGACTAAATCAATGACAATAGTGATTCACACCACGACGAGATGTGAACATTCGATTCACAATTGAAAGAAATACCCGAACTCCTCAAGTCATGAGGTCAACCATAACCTTATTAAAGACATGCGTACTTATAAGTGATCACTCATCTCAAGGGTTTCGAGTCAAGTAAATGGATTCAATGATCGAGTCAAATCTCCATTTACACTTTGCCTAGACAAAGTATCTCGAGATGTAGGAATTTCACCTATAGCATTGCATGTTCTTAGTTATGGGACACATCCTTAAGAAGACTTGAGAACCATAAGTAACGGTTTAAAGTTTTTGAGGACCATTTGGTTTATATTCCCAATAGCTTTGGGTATATTAAGATCCATGTTCACGTTGGTCAAGATATAGAAATAGTTACTTGAAACGCTCAACGTGTAACGGTGTTTAAACGTAAGAGTTGAAATGTCGGTTAGGTTCAATATTAACACGAACATTATGTATGATAAGAATGAAGTGATACCAGTTCAAGGAGTCAAAGATTTTAAGATACGAAGGGGATGGTTCCATTTGATAACGCATTACCATTTGGAATCGTTGACACGTCAAGGTAAATTGACCCATTTGCCATAGAGACTTGTGTATGTTGACCATAGTTTATCACTCATCCCAGAAATCCCCAGGTAAGCATAACTGGTCTCACAATGAGATTTATACGATATGCTTGCCTTAGCCCGAAGGCCTTTTGCCAGGAAATCCAGAATACAGGTGTCTATGTGTCACACAAATTTCTTTGGTTTATGAAATCAAAACCTTGATGAGATTTTCATAGATTAGACATAGAGTCTAAGGAATTGAATCCACGACGATAAGTGTAGATTCCACATGTCGTTGAGAGTAAGTTTAGGAAGTTCATTTGTCGGGGAGAATCAAAAAGTTAAAGTTAAGTTTAGGGAGACAAGTAACTAAGTTTAAGCATACATAAGGCAATCCTATGCTAAGGCATCAAGTTGCAATAAGGCATAGCATTATGTAGCATGCAAACAATAAGTAAGCACAAAGTATAATGATCTTTCTATGAGGTTCATGCAACTATAGTCTAGGTCACCATTTCTAATAACCTAAATCCCTATAGTTATGGGCTCTGATACCAATCTGTCACACCCCAACCTTGACGGCGGAAACGTCGAGATGTGAGGGTTAAGATTGTTCACAGCCACATAACGCTATTATTAAATCCCAATATATTATACATAAGTTTCAAAATTACATTACAAGCATAAGTCTCAATAATGAAATAAGTTTTAACATGGAATAACAAACATAATCATTTTGTTTATTAACTAGGTCCAAGTCCTAGAATATGCCAGCAACATAAGCTCACTTCAAACTTGGGGGTTTTCCTGAAACATGATAAAAATAAAAGGTCAACTATAAATAGTTGGTGAGTTTCCAAGGTTTTCATACATAATACGAAAAGGTTACAAGTAGCAATTCATGTCATAGGTTATAAGCTAGTAAGGTTATAGAACACATATCGTTACAACCAAACCTCGACTTGATTATAAGTATAAAAGATTGGCTAAGTGTATTTGGTTCCCTAGTGCACAAGCGTACGGCCCCTAGGAGTCGGCAATACCTCGACTTTAGCACCAAATAGGCTTGTCAGGCCCAAAGATCTAAGACGTCGCCAGGCTAGCAATAGTTAATGATTGTAAACAAACTATGTATCTCATATAACACTTACAAAACACAAATAACCATGACCAAAAATAAGTAGAATTGCATGTGCATTACAAGTCTCAAATGTTTAAACGTGTATGTAATATAAGCATCATGTTTCACCCCAAATAAGTGTGAAATTATAAAAAGGGGACAAGGAAAACTCACATTGTTCAAATAAGTAAAGAATGACGATTAATAAGAGATAAGCAATGCTCCAACGTAGTCTTTCACAAGTTACCTAAATATATATATTTTACAAGTTTAAGTTTAAATAATAAGATTAACGTTTTAATGCGAACTAGGGTTTCAGTTGGGATTTGGGATTTTTTTATAATTACATTTAATAAAAATATAATTATACAATCGTTTATGTTTTGGTTTTAAGAAATTATAAAATATTTAAAACCAATAATGATATTGAATGATTCAATGATTTAATTTATTAATTTAAGAAAAAGTAAATACGAAGTGTGAAAAGAAATAATTAATAAAGTTTTGAACCTTTAAGTGATTTATTATGAAGGACTTATAATACAAAACCTTAAAAAAAATGAGAATAATGTATAATAACAAATTATATTGTTTTATAAGTTTTAAGAATTTAAATAAACGTTTAGAGAATAAATTTGTTAACTATTATATATAACATGGTTAAATGAGTAGATGAATAACTAATTATTTAAATAATTATAAATTTGACAAATAGATTTATAATGTTTTAGATTAATCTACATTTAAACCATAATAAGTTTATAACATTTAAATTACATAAGAAAATAATTAATAATGTTTCTGTAATCTTAAAAATAATTTAATAATTTCTGAAATGTTTTAATTCACAAATTAATTTTTACTTTAATTCAATAATATATTAGTATAATTTATGGAGTTTAAAATATTAAAAAATGGCTTAAAAAAAATGAATGCCGGAGGCTGGGTTCGAACCCAAGACCTCCGGTATAGAGTGTTAGAGTGGGAACCAGTTGAGCCTAAGCCCGAATCTGTTTAGAAATCGTTTCAAAATGTTTTAACCATTAATTACTGAAATCCCCCAAATTTAACATAAACCCTAGAATCAATTTGATTCCAATTGAATTTGATTTCGAAAGTTATAATCAGATTAACCTTAGGGCTTTTGTTCCCTATGTATAATCGATTATAATGATGTTCCATACTTACTTGATTTCAACCGAATTGATGTGTTCATGCTCGGTTTTGTTTCGGTCCTTTGCGCGATGAACAAGAGTCGAAATCTCAATCTTTTGGTGATAATTTCGAGCAATTGAGTGTGTGGTGAGTTTAAAGGGATCGAAGAGAACATTAGCCCTCTGTTATATAGTTTTGATTTGTACGCTAAGGTGTCGGTTGAGTTTTGATTTAATTTCGAACATCTCGGTTATAATTGGGTGCTTAATTGATTATTAACTCGAATTAAACTAAGCATTAAGCTTGGAAATGATTAACCGAACGTTTCTGTATGTTTGCATTGATTATTCAACATAATGTATACATGGATCGGTTATGAACCGATCGAGACGTTGCTTTCGATTCGAAATCCATTAAATCCGAGTGTAATGGTTCGATTGGACATGGGTTCGAATCCAAAACGATCTCACGGTTTGATTGGTAACTTTTAACAACTTAAAACGCTCGAAAATACACGTTTTGGAGGTCACCGGAGATCGGCCGGAGGGTGGCCGGCTCCCAGTGCCGGAAATACGGGAATGAGGGGGGAGATTTGGGTTTAAAAACAAATTTACATAACTGGTCCCTGTGGTTTCATTACCTTACCATTTTAGTTTTATAGTTTTGGATTAAGTTAAAATTAATTACAATTTAATCCCTGAAGTTCTAAAAGGTTATTATTTTATGTAAAAACCTATTAATTACAAGTTTAAAGTTATACAACTTTATTATTTTTAATATTATTATCATTTACATTATTGTTATTAATATTATTATTATTAATATTATTATTGTTGTTGGTATTATTATTATTGTTATAATAATAATAATTATTATTTTAAGATTAAAATCACTTTAAGTGTTTAAACAACATTACAACCCTTTTAATGCTATTGTTATTAATTATCAACCATAATAGGTCCTCAAGGTTTCAAAATGACATAAAAGGTCCTTTTAAAACTTAACGAAGTTAACCTTTTAAGTTAGCAAAATACGAGATGTTACAAATACATGTCCATCGGCTCCAACACATGTCCATCGGCTCCAACACCGGAGTTAAATAGTTGTGAATAAAGAAACACACAGAAAACTCATGAATGTACCAGATATAAACTTACAAACAGTAAACACAAATGTCCCAAAGAATAAATGAGATTACAACATTAAAAAGGGTTGAGCATACTTTTCCACATTGATATTTATAGATAATTGTAATAAAACAGGGCCACAAAACTAACCTTGATATGAAGCATGAAGCTAGATTGAACAATAGACTTCAAATAATATGAGTGAACCGAAAATATGTCAACCACCTGTATTAATAAATAATTGAACTTATAGCGTGTTTAATAATTGTTATAATAATTTTGTTTCGTCTCGGATTGGTTCAGGTTTGTCGCTCGACTCACTCGCGACAAGGCACACGACCATGGTTCAACACAACTCACATAAATAAGTGCACACACACGTATATATATAAATATATATAAATATATATATATATATAAATATATATATATATATATACATATAGTGTATATATATATACATATATGTGTATATAGATATATATATATATATATATATATATATATATATATATATATATATATATATATATATGTGTGGTGTGTGTGTGTGTGTATACATATATGTATATATATATATATATATCTATATATATATATATAGATATATATATATATATATATATATATATATATCTATATATATATATATATATATATATATAAAATATCAATCACGTAAAAATCTACCAAATCGCACTTGCGATGCCGTGAATTTTGAACGGTTTAAAATTATTCATCACGTCATAGCCCGTGAACATATTTTCCTTTAATTGGTTCGTGAAAGGTTACATCTTAAACTTTGAGTTAAATAAAAATATGAATGAAAAGTCAATGGTTTAAAATAAATAATTTTCAAACTAAATAAAGTAATTACTTATTTAGTTCAGGGTCTAAAGTGTAATTATGAATATAATATATATACATGTATATCTCGTTCAATTGAACCCTAACGTAATACCCCCTGTCATGAACCGCTGCCGTCACCGTCTCTTCGCCGTCGACCACCAATCGAGCCATCGTCATCGTCGTGAGCCATCGCTGATTGTCATCGTCTCACCTTCTTGACATTCCGCAGGTAAACAACCGTTCTTCGTTTCGTTTCATTAGGTTTTATTATCATTTTTGTTCAGTTTGATCCGACGATGCTACGGTGGTGCGGTCTGTTGAGCGTGTGTCAAGACGGCGCGGCGGTGGTCCAGCCACGCTGTGGTGTTGCGGTGTGTGCAAGAATGTGTGTATTAGCGTGTGTATGTATATGTGCTATATTTTTGTGTTATTTTCATACATACATACATACATACATACATATATATATATACACACACACATGTTTGTACGTGTGATGTGCGATGTGTGTATATATGTATTTATATGGATTGCGAGTGTTTGATGCAATATTATGTACTGTGTCATGTGATTATATATAGATATATTCATGGAGTGTGTGTGTTTTTAATGTGGTGTATATTATATATATATATTGTGCGTGTGTGTTTGTGTAGTCCATGTGTGTATGAATGTGTGTCTTGGATGTGTAAGAGCATGCATGGGGTTTATAGGTGTGTGTATGTATGAACATATATACGTATATATATACATTGTGTGTGTGAATGTATGTGTAACACCCGGAAATTTATTATTTTGAAGCCGGTGAAGAAAGAAAAGAAATAAAGTCCAAAGTCGAGGGACCAAACTCGCCAACGAAGAAAAATCGGGAAATGTGGTGATATGTGTAGGGAGAGGGCAGCCCACTCTCCCCACACTTCACACATTTCAGCCACCAAAGAAGAGAGAAGAGAGAAAGAAGAGAAAAAGGGAGAAAAGGGTTGATTCGGGTGATTCGGGTGTCCAAATCCGTCGAGTGGCAAGCCAAATCGAAGCTCTTGTCTTTGTGCTCGATTGTGTGAGTTCTAGGACCCCACTTTTACTTGTTTTCAACTGATTTTGGGGCTGGAAAGTGTTCAAAACCCGTTTTTATGTGTGTGTGTGTTTGACCCATTTGGGTGTGATGTGTATGATGTGTTTAGAGTATGATTTCGGGCTTGTGTGTGCTTGTATGGTGTTAAGGTATGCATTTCTAAGGTCCAGGAGGGTTGATTTAGGCTTAGAATGAGTTTGGATGAGCTTGGAGGCCGAAAATGGCAGATTGGGTTCGGGATGAACTCCATTCTACATCAGCTAGGGCTAGGCGACCGAATGAAGGCCATACGGCCGAATGAGGGCGATTGAAGGTTCATTCGCACGATTGGGGTTCAGTCGCACGACTGGGAGTCCAGTCGCATGAGGGATGTGCGACTGAGGGTTCAGTCGCATAAAGGCTTAGTCGCATGAGTCCATACGCATGAGGTTAGTCGCATAGGTGCCCATTCGCAGTAATCCCATTCGCACAAGGTCCATACGCACGATTGGATGTTCATTCGCATAGATGTCCATCCGCATGAGTCCAGTCGCACGATGTTCAGTCGCATGGAGGCCATGCGACTGAAGAGTGTCCATACGCCCGACTAAGGCTGTTGCACTCGAAGGAATGTGTAGTTTGACTTCTGGCCTTCGGGGAAAGGTGCAGATGTAAGTGTTGACGAAAGGTAACCCGTAAGAGCATGTAAGAGGATGATTATGGCCTTAGAGAACATGTAGGGCATGATGATGATGACGTTGCATGTTTATGCATATTATGAATGTATGATGTTGCCCTGTATGATGATATGATGAATGTGTATGATATATGTTCCTCATTATGATGTATGCTTATCTTTCTTATGGCTTTACATGTCATGCTAATGAATGAATGAATGAATGATGAATGAAGTATTATATAATGTAAAGCGAAAGATAAGAAAGAGGAACATGAAGTAAGAATGCATGCATTAAAGAATGATGAATGAACGAAAGAAAGGCTTGCAAGCATATTTATTGGGGTGAGCGACTTTGTGTTGCAAAAGACTCGGATGAAGTGCAATCATTAGATTGCCTATGAGGTGAGCAACCTTGTCGTTGCAAAAGACTCGAGTAAGAGCTATCGTGATGTTGCCTTGGGGTGAGCAACCTTGTTGTTGCAAAAGACTCGGATAGCTTGCTATCGTGATGGGCAATTGGGGTGAGCAACCTTAGGGGTGCAAAAGACTCGGATAGCGAGCAATCATTGAGATTGCCATTGAGGTGAGCGACCATGTAGTCGCAAAAGACTCGGAAGACAGAATGAACGAAAAGAATGGAAGATAATGAATGAGATGGAAGATAATAATGAAATTATCTGTGTATACGTATGTTGCATGATCGCATGATAAAGGAATGGTTTTTAATGAAAGTAAAGTATGTTTTATTATTAAAACTAGAACTCACTCAGCAACGCTGACTTTTATTGCATTTTCCAGTTGGCAGGTAAATGATTGCTGAGGATGGCACGGCGAAGCTACTCAGCTCTTTTGGGATGGCATCCAATTATATGGCTTTTGTGTTATAATGCAAACATGTATTTTGTAACCGGATAATGATGTATTATTGGGCAAAAGTATTTATAATGAAATGTGATGTCATTTTTAAATGTTTCCGCTGCGATGTTTTCTTAATGAAATTGTAATTATATGTTTTATGTGCGATGAATGACCAACTGTAGGCGTCCCGGGAACGGGGCCTTACAAGTTGGTATCAGAGCCAAAGTTTAAGTGAAATGGGTAAATTTTCAAAATAAACCTTAACTTAAACTGAGAATGGGACGGAAGGGAATGGGATGCCAAACTGAGTAGCTGCGTGCCATCAGGTATTTTCTTAAAGTTAACCGGTTTATGTGCGCATGGTATATGTTATGTGTTGTATGTAGATTTGAATACTGATGTAGTCAGGACAGGTAATACTTGGGGTATGAAGAGTACAGTAAGTGGCTAATCACAACTGGCCACTGTAATTAGGGACTTACTATACTTGACATAAACTGAGTTGTTTCCTTGAATGACCGTGTTGGTGTTTGAATCTTTCAGTGTGTTAGAGAATGGCTGGTGGTAGATCTTCTAGAGCTTCTAGGGGTGGAGGCCGTGATGGCCCTGTTGCTGAACCACGCCCTAAGAGAGGAAGGCCTAGAGTGGAGAAAGAGGTTCCTGCAGAACCTGAGACTCCTCATCCAGAAGTTGGGGATGAGAGTGCGAATCTGAGAGCCTCGGTAAAGGAGGCTGTGGTTGAGGAAGTGCATCAGGTCATGCAGACAATCTTACCGTCTGTGGTGACCGAAGTCATCAAAGCTGTGAAGGAGGGGGAACGAAAGGAGAGAAATCGGGCCTCGGGGGAGCAACCGGAGCCTGAGACTATTTTCTCCGACAATGAGGAGGAAGAGGAAGAGGAGCCTGTGCGGGAGGTGGCACGAGGCTGCAACTATGGGGTGTTTATGCGATGCAAGCCCCCTACTTTTGACGGAAATGGTAATGCGGCTGCTGCTCACCGATGGGTGAGAGAAATGGAGGCTGTTCTCGACATCAGCGAGTGCCGAGAAGATCAGAAAGTCAAGTTTGCCACCCACTCCTTCGTGGACTCGGCACTATGCTGGTGGGACAACATTGTCCAAGCAGAGGGTAATCGGGCGATCGGGCGAATGAGGTGGCCCGAACTGAAGAAGATGGTGATCGAGGAGTTTTGTCCTCATCGGGAAATGGATAAGGTTGAGAGGGAGTTTCTGCAACTGGAGGCGGGAACCATGACACACCAACAGTACACCACAAAGTTCAACGAGATGGCACGTCTGGTGCCGGATCAAGTGACACCTCTGTCCCGAAAGATCAAGAGGTATATACAGGGTTTGCCGGCGGATATTCGCAGGCACATGATCGCCGCCCGGCCGAGCACGTTTAGGTCGGCGGTGGATTTGGCGGGAAGATTGTATGATGAGAGGACGGTGGTGGTGACTGATGGTGGCAGGAAGAGCGGTGGTGACCGGAATTGGCAGGGGAAGAGATTTGGTCGGGATAATGCCTCGACGGGTAATAAGAAGGCACGGGTGGATGATCGCCGTGTGGTTATGTCTGGTGCGGGATCGAGAAGGTGTGGTAAATGTGGACGGGAGCATAGCGGGGAGTGCAGGTTTGGATCAAACTTGTGCTTCAGGTGTGGAAAGGCGGGGCACATGGCAAAGGACTGTCGTGCGGTCCGATGCTTTAACTGTGGTGAAGAGGGTCACGTGCTCAAAGATTGTAAGAAGCCGAGGGCTGAGAGTTCAGGGGCAAAGAGGACGGGAGGTGATGGACCGAGGGCGAGCGCCAGGGCATTCACCATGACACAGGAGGAAGCTAGAACGGACCCTGATGTCGTGTCCGGTACGTTTTGGTGAACCAAACTTTAGCTTCTGTGTTATTTGATTCGGGTGCTAGTAAGAGTTTTATTTCTGCTGCTTTCTGTGCTAAGCTGCCTGTTAGTAGTAGATGTGTTGATGCGCCCTTCGATGTAGAAACTGCCATAGGTAAGTCTACCAGGATTTCTGAGATGATAGAGAATTGTGATGTGGAGCTCGAGGGTCATAAGTTTCCTGTTAGACCGTTTGTGATGACCTTAGGTGGTTTTGACTTGGTTCTTGGGATGGATTGGTTAGCGGACTTCGAGGCGAACATTGTGTGTCGCAAGAAGATGATTCGGTTGTTGGCGCCTGACGGTAGTTCAGTGACAGTGTATGGTGATCGGGTTACTACGATTCCGAAAGTGATCTCGATGGCGGTGGCGGGAAAGTGTATGAGGCGTGGATGTAGTGCCTACTTGGCCTATGTAAAGGATGTGGATACGCCAACACCACAACTAGCCGATGTACCGGTTGTGTGTGACTTTCCAGATGTGTTTCCAGAAGACTTATCAGGAGTGCCACCTGACAGAGAGATTGAGTTTCAGATTGATCTGATACCGGGTGCCCAACCTGTCGCCAAGGCACCGTATCGGTTGGCTCCGACCGAGATGAAAGAATTGATGGAGCAGTTGCAAGAACTGCTTGATAAGGGGTTCATTAGACCGAGTATCTCTCCTTGGGGTGCTCCGGTCCTGTTTGTAAAGAAGAAGGACGGTAGTATGAGGATGTGCATCGACTACCGCGAGCTGAACAAGTTGACAGTGAAGAACCGATACCCCTTACCGAGGATAGATGATTTGTTCGATCAGCTTCAGGGTGCCAGTTGGTTTTCAAGGATAGATCTTCGATCTGGTTACCATCAGTTGAAGGTGAAGGAGCAAGACATTCCTAAAACAGCTTTCCGTACGCGCTATGGTCACTACGAGTTTCTTGTCATGTCCTTTGGCTTGACCAACGCGCCAGCTGCTTTTATGGATTTGATGAACCGTGTGTGTCGGCCTATGTTGGATAAATCAGTGATTGTGTTTATTGATGATATCCTGATTTACTCGAGGAGCGAAGCAGAGCATGCCGGTCACATTCGGGAGGTTCTAGAGACGTTGAGAAGGGAGAAGTTGTATGCAAAATTCTCCAAGTGCGCGTTCTGGTTGCGCGAAGTTCAGTTCTTGGGTCACGTGGTGAATCCCGACGGGATTATGGTGGACCCAGCGAAAGGGAGGCGGTTATGCAATGGAAGTCACCAAAGACGCCATCCGAGATTCGCAGTTTCTTGGGTTTGGCGGGCTACTATAGAAGATTCATCCAAGACTTCTCTAAGATTGCTTCTCCACTGACTAAGTTGACCCGAAAAGATGTGAAGTTCGTATGGGGTCAAGCTCAAGAGAAGGCGTTTGAAGAATTGAAGGCGAGATTGACTCAAGCTCCTGTTCTGTCGTTACCCGATGGAAGTGAAGATCTGGTGGTTTATTCCGATGCTTCTTACTCGGGGTTGGGGTGTGTGTTAATGCAGAGGGAAAGGTTATAGCCTATGCATCCCGACAGTTGAAGGTTCATGAGGTCAATTATCCTACTCATGACTTGGAGCTGGCAGCCGTGGTCTTTGCATTAAAGATTTGGAGGCACTACCTCTACGGGACGAAGTGCACCATATTCACTGACCACAAGAGTCTGAAGTACTTCTTTGAGCAGAAGGATTTGAACATGAGGCAGAGGCGGTGGTTGGAACTTATAAAGGATTATGATTGTGAGATCCACTACCATCCGGGCAAGGCCAATGTGGTGGCTGATGCCCTTAGCCGAAAAGAGAGGCCCGAGCCGATTCGGGTGAAAGCGTATCAGCTGATCATGACCTCGATGTGATGAAGCAGGTTAAAGAGTTTCAAGATGAGGCATTGAAAGAAGATCATCTTAACTCTGAAAGAATGAGAGGTCTGGTTGGGGAATTGGGTGAAAACACACTCGGTGTTAGAACCCGATTCGATCGTGTGTGGATTCCTCGTTTTGGGGATCTACGGGTGAAGATAATGGATGAAGCTCACAAGACTCGGTACTCCATTCATCCTGGTGCCACGAAGATGTACCATGATATGAAGAAAGATTATTGGTGGCCGGGCATGAAGCGCGATGTGGTGGAGTATGTGAGTAAGTGCCTTACTTGCTTACAGGTGAAGGCCGAGCATCAAAAGCCGTATGGGAAGATACAACCTTTGGATATACCGGAATGGAAGTGGGAGCACATCACCATGGATTTCATTACAAAGCTGCCGCGTACCCCGAAAGGGTATGATGCCATATGGGTGATAGTTGATCGTTTGACGAAGAGTGCTCACTTCCTACCGATCCGCGAGACATATTCATCTGAGAGGTTGGCTGATCTGTTCATCAAGGAGATTGTAACTCGTCATGGTGTATCGGTGTCTATCGTGTATCGTGTCGGATCGACGACACTCGGTTTACATCTAAATTCTGGAAGAAGTTCCACGACGCTATGGGGACGGTTACATATCAGCACGGCTTATCATCCCCAAACTGATGGTCAGTCCGAAAGGACCATTCAGACGCTGGAAGACATGCTTCGGGCATGTGTGATTGATTTTGGTGGAAGTTGGGATGACCACCTACCGTTAGCTGAATTCTCATACAACAACAGTTATCATGCCAGCATTGGTATGCCTCCATATGAGATGCTATACGGTAGGAGATGCAGAACACCCGTTTGTTGGGGTGATATTGGTCAGAAGGAATTGGGGAGCGTCGAGGTAATCGAGGCTACGACTGAGAAGCTTGAGAAGATCAAAACCTTCATGAAGGCGGCCAAAGATAGACAGAAGTCGTATGCTGATAAACGGCGCAGGCCGATTGAGTTCCAGGTGGGTGACCGGGTTATGTTGAAGGTCTCACCTTGGAAGGGTATCATTCGCTTCCGAAAGCGGGGCAAATTGAGCCCAAGATACATAGGCCCTTTCCGAATCATTGCTCGAGTAGGAGAGGTGGCCTATAGACTGGAGTTACCAGATGAGTTAAGTGGAATTCACCCGACATTCCATGTATCTCATCTAAGGAAGTGCTTAGCAGATGAAGATATGATTGTCCCATTGGAAGATATCGAAGTAGATGAACGGCTCAATTATGCGGAGCAACCAGTGGCAATCATCGATCGAAAGGAGAAAAGGCTAAGGAATAAAGTGGTTCCTCTTGTGCGTGTACAGTGGAAGCACAGGAAGGGATCCGAGTCAACGTGGGAGACTGAGGAAGAAATGAGACAACATTATCCACGTTTGTTCGAGGAATGACAGGTTTCGGGGACGAAACCTATTTAAGGGGGGTGGACTTGTAACACCCGGAAATTTATTATTTTGAAGCCGGTGAAGAAAGAAAAGAAATAAAGTCCAAAGTCGAGGGACCAAACTCGCCAACGAAGAAAATCGGGAAATGTGGTGATATGTGTAGGGAGAGGGCAGCCCACTCTCCCCACACTTCACACATTTCAGCCACCAAAGAAGAGAGAAGAGAGAAAGAAGAGAAAAAGGGAGAAAAGGGTTGATTCGGGTGATTCGGGTGTCCAAATCCGTCGAGTGGCAAGCCAAATCGAAGCTCTTGTCTTTGTGCTCGATTGTGTGAGTTCTAGGACCCCACTTTTACTTGTTTTCAACTGATTTTGGGGCTGGAAAGTGTTCAAAACCCGTTTTTATGTGTGTGTGTGTTTGACCCATTTGGGTATGATGTGTATGATGTGTTTAGAGTATGATTTCGGGCTTGTGTGTGCTTGTATGGTGTTAAGGTATGCATTTCTAAGGTCCAGGAGGGTTGATTTAGGCTTAGAATGAGTTTGGATGAGCTTGGAGGCCGAAAATGGCAGATTGGGTTCGGGATGAACTCCATTCTACATCAGCTAGGGCTAGGCGACCGAATGAAGGCCATACGGCCGAATGAGGGCGATTGAAGGTTCATTCGCACGATTGGGGTTCAGTCGCACGACTGGGAGTCCAGTCGCATGAGGGATGTGCGACTGAGGGTTCAGTCGCATAAAGGCTTAGTCGCATGAGTCCATACGCATGAGGTTAGTCGCATAGGTGCCCATTCGCAGTAATCCCATTCGCACAAGGTCCATACGCACGATTGGATGTTCATTCGCATAGATGTCCATCCGCATGAGTCCAGTCGCACGATGTTCAGTCGCATGGAGGCCATGCGACTGAAGAGTGTCCATACGCCCGAATAAGGCTGTTGCACTCGAAGGAATGTGTAGTTTGACTTCTGGCCTTCGGGGAAAGGTGCAGATGTAAGTGTTGACGAAAGGTAACCCGTAAGAGCATGTAAGAGGATGATTATGGCCTTAGAGAACATGTAGGGCATGATGATGATGACGTTGCATGTTTATGCATATTATGAATGTATGATGTTGCCCTGTATGATGATATGATGAATGTGTATGATATATGTTCCTCATTATGATGTATGCTTATCTTTCTTATGGCTTTACATGTCATGCTAATGAATGAATGAATGAATGATGAATGAAGTATTATATAATGTAAAGCGAAAGATAAAGAAAGAGGAACATGAAGTAAGAATGCATGCATTAAAGAATGATGAATGAACGAAAGAAAGGCTTGCAAGCATATTTATTGGGGTGAGCGACTTTGTGTTGCAAAAGACTCGGATGAAGTGCAATCATTAGATTGCCTATGAGGTGAGCAACCTTGTCGTTGCAAAAGACTCGAGTAAGAGCTATCGTGATGTTGCCTTGGGGTGAGCAACCTTGTTATTGTAAAAGACTCGGATAGCTTGCTATCGTGATGGGCAATTTGGGTGAGCAACCTTAGGGGTGCAAAAGACTCGGATAGCGAGCAATCATTGAGATTGCCATTGAGGTGAGCGACCATGTAGTCGCAAAAGACTCGGAAGACAGAATGAACGAAAAGAATGGAAGATAATGAATGAGATGGAAGATAATAATGAAATTATCTGTGTATACGTATGTTGCATGATCGCATGATAAAGGAATGGTTTTTAATGAAAGTAAAGTATGTTTTATTATTAAAACTAGAACTCACTCAGCAACGCTGACTTTTATTGCATTTTCCAGTCGGCAGGTAAATGATTGCTGAGGATGGCACGGCGAAGCTACTCAGCTCTTTTGGGATGGCATCCAATTATATGGCTTTTGTGTTATAATGCAAACATGTATTTTGTAACCGGATAATGATGTATTATTGGGCAAAAGTATTTATAATGAAATGTGATGTCATTTTAAATGTTTCCGCTGCGATGTTTTCTTAATGAAATTGTAATTATATGTTTTATGTGCGATGAATGACCAACTGTAGGCGTCCCGGGAACGGGGCCTTACAGTATGTGTGTGTTCCATTGTGTGGTTATGTAGCAAAATATGTACGTGGATGTATGTATATATATATATTTTATATATATATATATATATATATATATATATATATATATATATATATATATATATAAATATGTTAATGATGTGCATAAGTAGGTGTTATGACAGATGTATGTATAATAAATCATGAATATATAAGCAGGAATAGGGGCGAGTACGTGAAGTATAGGTGTAAAGAATATATTATAAGGTGTGGTAGGTGTAATAGATACAAATAATGATATAGAGAGATAGAGAATATAGAGATAGATATATATATATCTATTATAGATATATATATAGAGATATATATATATATATATATATATATATATATATATATATATATATATTATATATATATGTATCTACATATATATACATATATATGTATATACATATACATATATATGTATATACATATATGTATATACATATATATGTATATATATATATATATATACATATATGTATATATAGGGGAGGGATCAAATGAGAATTCCCTTTTTTTGTGAGAACTCTAGGAACCAATGTGAACCACTAATTTTCAATGGCAAAATTGTAATTAACAACAACATAATGAAAAAAATCATAAAATAAAAAATAATAAAAAAAATAAAAAAGGTAAAAACATAGAAGTGTTTCTCTCGTTTCCCTCTACCATTAAAAAAATAAAAAAAATTATAAAAAATAAAAAAATCTCGTTTTTTTACGAACGTCATTTTACACATATGTAATTCTTGGAATTACACATGTGTAAAACAGAATTTACACATATGTAATGACTAATTTACACATGTGTAAATAACAGGTGGACGAATTTTTTTAAAAAAATATATCAATATGGTAGGCGTTGGAAAGATAAAAAAATAATGAAATTAATGGTGAAATTTTTATGAAAAAATAATATCATGAAAAAAAGTTATGAACGTTTTAAAAAAAAGGTGGAAGTGGCATGTGACTTGCATGTGACTAAAATGTGTGGTTGATATTGGTTTTTAGAGTTCTCACTAAAAAGGGTGGTTCTCAAGATAATTCTACCCTACATATTTATATATATATATTTATATATATTTATATATATACGTGTGTGTGCGCTTATTTATGTGAGTTGTGTTGAACCATGGTCGTGTGCCTTGTCGCGAGTGAGTCGAGCGACAAACCTGAACCAATCCGAGACGAAACAAAATTATTATAACAATTATTAAATGCGCTATAAGTTCAATTATTTATTAATACAGGTGGTTGACGTATTTTCGGTTCACTCATATTATTTGAAGTCTATTGTTCAATCTAGCTTCATGCTTCATATCAAGGTTAGTTTTGTGGCCCTGTTTTATTACAATTATCTATAAATATCAAGGTGGAAAAGTATGCTCAACCCTTTTTTATGTTGTAATCTCATTTATTCTTTGGGACATTTGTGTTTACTGTTTTGTAAGTTTATATCTGGTACATGCATGAGTTTTCTGTGTGTTTCTTTATTCACAACTATTTAACTCCGGTGTTGGAGCCGATGGACATGTATTGATATTACTATTGGGTTAACACCCTTATCTTTGTTTGTTGGTATACTAGTTGGAACTAATAATGGTCATGAACGGATCTTAGGGTGAATATGTTCCGACAAGATCTATGTACATCATAGGTTTAGTTTTGAGGCTAATGATTACATGTGATATTGTTTGCTTATGACTATATACACTTATGTCATACAAACTTATACACAACATTAATTTTTATTCATTATTTAAACCTGCGAACTCACCAACCATATGTTGACCTTTTGAGCATATATTTTCAAGGTAACAATAATCGATGATAGCTAGAGTCGATGCCTTAGTTATGACCCTAAGGAATGTGTTTTTGACTTGCTCTAGCGTATTAAACTATTATGTTTCACTTTAAGTTAATACTATTAAACATGTTTGTATATACTTGTTTCCGGGTTGTGGGATTTAAAATCATTACACTTGTTTGACTATGTTTTGTCGTGGAATTGACTAACTGTGACACAAGTCTTCGTTTGTGTCGGGTGACGTCATGACACATTGATTTTTCATCATTTAATGCATCTCTATTAATGATCAATGTGTTATGACGATCCTGTCCGTTACATCCTTGTGTTGACGCTATAAGCGGGGGTATGACAGATTGGTATCAAAGTCATTGGTTATATAGAATTAGGTGGACTATTCGACCTAGACTATAGCCTAAGTACCCACATGTAGTATGCATAATTGGATTGTGTGTGCAATGTTATACATGTGAACGTTCTAAGTGCATTATGGGCTATGTTTAGTAGTCTATCTTACAAGCTATTTGTGATATACTTATTCAAGAAAGTTGCAGGCATTGTATCATCTATTTATACCTTGATAAAGCTTTAGGTAAGGATATCCTCTAGTTAT
Source organism: Flaveria ramosissima (assembly GCA_025215565.1). NCBI lineage: Eukaryota > Viridiplantae > Streptophyta > Magnoliopsida > Asterales > Asteraceae > Flaveria > Flaveria ramosissima. The sequence goes on from CM046042.1 coordinate 2,790,267, forward strand.
GCATTTGACTTATGTTTAGATTGGATCGATAAGTGCTACTGTGAGAATTGTTAAAGTCTTCATCTGAGTAATCTTCAATGACTTTCTCTACCATGGCTCCATTACCAGCCGATGACTCCACCTTTGGCTTATAAGGTCCGTGAGTGGTAGATCTCCACATCTTGCCGTCTTGATACTTGATGAAACCTTTAATGTGTTTGCACTAAGATCTGAAATTATCAGGGGTGATGATAGGAGCCTTAGTCATCGTTCCCATCTCAGATTCAAAAGATTTCTGGTTGAGGAACATTTTTGAGTGTAATGAGTGAATGAGTTAAGAAACAAGTTGATTTGGATGGTAAGATCTTACAATCAAGAGCCTAAGATGCTCTGATACCAACTGCGGGATAGATGTTTGTTTATCAACACAATAATTATCGCTCAAACTCACTTGGACACACTCGAATGCTAAGGCAGAAAACCTTCAATGAGTTGATAATAATATATTAAGTTAATGAACACAAAGAATGGTTTTCAAGATACTTGTATATAAAACTTCTCAACTCAAAGTTTTACAAGACTCTTACAAGTATTATTAACTGAGTTACAATGAGAAAGTATATATACTACTATCTATAGCCGGTTATACCTAGATTACCACCACGAACTTACTACTAAACAAATGCTACATTGCTAGAAGTAAGGTATCTAAGATAAAATATTATCCTAGATTAGGTAGTCATGACAGGTGACTTACCTTTTGTCACCAAGTAAACATGGTAACTATACTATCTGATACAGGTGAACAGTGGAATAAAGTATGGTCAACTACATGGGCGTGGGAAAGCACCATGCAGTATATCAGAGATGGCAGCGGCTTGTTAGACTGACCATACTTATGTCCACTGGTTCATAGTTGGTTCTTCTGAAGGCTAATTGGCTTAGGAAGAATAAGTTTTTCCGAAGTCAATTTATACTTCAGAAGAATTAACTTCTTCCGAGGCTTTACCAAGTCTTCATGACTTTATCTTCGGAAAGCTTTCTCTTGAATCTTCTAAGTGTTTAGCTTCGGAAGAGAATTCACTTGGTCTCGAAAGACTAAGTTCCTCTTCGGAAGTTCTTCTAACTTTAGGCTTCGGAAGATCTTTAACTTAGCTTCAGAAGTTCTGGTTTGTCTTTGGAAGACTTTGTTCGGATGCACCAAAATTCTTCTAAGCGTTTGTTTTGGTTGCACAAGCCTTATCTGACCCAACAGACATCCTCTCGTTATGTATTTGACTTATGTTTAAATTGGATTGATTAGTGCTACTGTGAGAATTGTTCTAAGGACTTAGGTTGTTATGCCAACCTTTATTCTGTGCTTTTGTCGATGTCGCATTTGCTATAGGAGCCCTTATTCACAACTTGTTGGGTTGAATCTCGGAAGACGGACGCACTGGCTAATAAGACACCAGTAGAGAAGAGATGCGACGTACTCGGATCAGATGACTACTTCATCGGATTTTGCATTATTGTACATGGATTCCTTCAATCGTTCCTTGATCAAGTGAATTCTTTCTCAATCGATTCCTTTGTACAATTTTGGTAAATTAACCCTTGGTTAGTGACCATATCCCTGATTATCCAATCATGAATAATACTTTGCACTTGACAAAATATGTTAACTCGGGTAGGAGTAGTTGGGAGTAACCATGCAAAACAAATTACCATTACGGGTGCACAAGTAATTGCAATTTGCAGTGCATGTGAAGCTTTGAAAATCTTACCATGAGATAACAAACATAGTTAGTACAAACCTTTCATTCTATACCTTGCGACACTGGAGTCTCAGTCCTTATATGACTTTGTTAATGACGAGGACACATCAATAATCTTTACTCGTATGTAAGTTCTAATCTCTCTGGAGCCTTCATGGGATTTACATTATGACATTAGTCTTAGTACTTATGAAAAGTTGCTCTTTCTAGAATTTCACTAATCATGCAATTGACTACTTTTTTTTGGAATGGATGTGGTCTTCAGAGAGTTAAAGTCGAGTGATGATAACCCTGCACATGTATTACCTTGTTCATCGGATTGATCTTAAGAATTAGTGCATTAGGAGTTTGGACGTTCTAGCATTATGCCTTGATGGAGTAATCGGATGTCACATAACCATTTTAAGCACTATTCGCGTATATAGTGGATGTGGTGGGAACGTCGAGGGGAACCCTATATATAAGCATCACAGATATACTAAGGATGTGTTTGAATTGGTCTATGTGATGATCTTGATGGATTGGAGTAAGGAATGATGGAAATGATAAGATGGTGGGCAATGGTACTAAAGAAAAGATTGTTTGTACATACAAGGAATTCATGACGTGCTAGTTAAAAGAGTATGACCAAAAAGGGGGGACAATAGGCATGGCTTATTGGTTTGGGAAATGAAAACTGTAATGGATATCAACCACTATGTTGAAGACCAGAAGATGTAGTATGTTGCTTGCTTACTAGTGGGTAAAACATTGTCATGGTAGAATACCCAAGCTTAAGCCTAAGGTAGGGAAGCTGCGATAGCCATGACTTGGGGTGAGTTCAAAATTTGATGATTGGATACTACTGCCCGATGAATGAAGTGCAAAAGTTAGAAATGGAATTGTGTAATCGTGTAATGGTGGGGTTAGGTCATGCCCCTTATATTGAAAGACTTCATGAGTTAGGTAAAGCTGGTGCCACACCTTATGAAACCTGGATCAAAGAGGATTGGGAGGTTCAGTTGGGGATAGGTTACACGGATTCATGGAATCGTAACTGCTATAATCTAGAAGGTAAAAACCTTGATTGATGAGATTATACCTACAGAGACATTGAGAAAACCTAGTGAGCAACGAAAAGAAATTGAATAGCCAAATAAACAAGCTAGTGCTAGGTAGACAAGAAGGCCACCGTTGTGAACCCAGCAACGCGAATTGATGCGGTTAGGCTGGCAGGCATTCAACGTGGACGCTATGAATATGGGAGTTCCGATCATTATTATAACGTGTGTCCATGACTAATCCAGGCACCGGGACAAGGGTTGAAAACAAGCAGAATTAGGTGACGACTATAGTCGGGAATCAAGGTCAAGGAAATTATGGAAATCGGTTATGCAAATCAAGGAAATGCTGCACGCGGTCGCATTTATGATAGGAGCGAATAACACTTGTCAAAACATAAACTCTATCAAGGGTACGTATGTCCTCAATAATCATTACACTTTTATGTTATTTGATACTAGATAGAATAATAGATTGGTCCTTTTGAGTTGCTCCTTTTCTTGGCATGAACCCCAATTGCTTAAAAATTAGTTAATCAATAGAAATAGCAAATGTAGATTGATAGAGGCTAGAGAAATAATTAAAGGTTACACCTTAGAAATAGAAGATCATGCTTTTGGCATAGACTTAATACCGTTTGAACTGGAAAGTTTTAACATGGTAGTGACTAAATATGAGTCGTTTCGAATGGGCATAGATTATTGAGATTTGAACGAGTTGACTATCATGAACCGATATCGTCCTCCAAAATTTATGACCTAGTCGACCAGTTGTAGAGAGCGACGTAATGTTTAGAGATTGATCTCCGGTCATGTTATCATCATTTGAGGTTTCATGAAGGCGATATACCCAAGACAACTTTTAGGACTCATTATCGGCATTACGAGTTTTTATTCATGATGTTTGGTTTAACAAACGCTCCAGCAACATTTAAGGACTTTATGAACCGAATATTTAAGGACTTTATGAACCGAATATGCAAGCTGTACCTGAGCAAGTTTGTAATTGTGTTTATAGATGATATTCTCATCTATTCACGATCAAAAGAAGTGCACGGGCAATATTAAAGTTTTTTTGGGAAATTCTCTAAGCGAGAGTTCAGGATTGGGTGAATTGAAGTTTCTTGGTCAGGTGATCAACGAGTAGCGAATTCACATGGACCAGGGTAAGATTGAAGCGGTCAAGAAATGGAACACTCCTAAGACACCTTTGGAAATTCAATAGTTCTTGGGACTGTGCGGGTACTACAGACGAATCATTGCAAATTTCTCAAAGACTGCCCAACTGTTGACGATGTTGACCCAAAAGGATAAGAAATCCGGTTGGGAATCTAAGCAGGAAGAGGATTTTAAAATGTTATAGGACAAGGTGTGTAACATGCCGATATTGACTCTTCCTAATGGCTGATGCGTTGAGCAGGAAGAAGTGTGATAAACCCTTACGTGCACGAGCTTTAGGAATGACTATTCAATCAAACATTAAGGCTCGGATCCTATCAGCATAAGGTGAGGCATTAAGGGATTAGAATGTTATAACTGACGAGTTTTGTGGGTTAGGTAAGAAGATGAAGCGCAAGGGGGATGGTGTACAATACTTCGTGGATCCTATATGGGTACCTAAGTAGGGAAAGGTACGAGACTAGTCATGAATGAGGCACACCAGTCAAGATACTCCATCTTAATTGACGCAGACAAGATGTATCAAGACCTTAAGAAATTGTATTGGTGGCCAGGTATGAAGAAGATATTGCCACTAACATTAATTAATGTTAAACATTTCCCAAGATTAAATCTAAACATCAAAAGCCTTTGGGATTATTGGAACACCTAGAAATTCCCTAATGGAGATGGGGAAATATAGCGTTAGATTTCATATCTAAGTTTTCAAGAACAAGTAGCGGACATGACTCAATTTAGGTTATCGCAGATCAAATGATGAGATATGCTTATTTCTTACCAATTCAGGAGGATTACAAGATGGAGAAATTAGCAAGGATCTATATGAATGAAATTATGGCTAGGCATGGGATGCCTTTGTCGATCATATCCAATCGCGATGATGGGTTTACGTTGCAGTTCTTGCAGACCCTTTAGAAAGCAATAGGCACACGATTAGATCTAAGTACCGTTTATCATCCATTAATGAATGGTCAAGGTGAACGTACAATCCTCGCCCTCAAATACGTGCATAGAGCGTGTGCGATTGATTTAGGTGGAAGTTGGGACACACATTTGCCATTAATTAAGTTCTCATATAACAATAGTTATCACACAAGAATCAAGTGTCCTTCGCTTGAGGTGTTGTGTGAAAGGAGGTTTAGATCACCGGTATGTTGGGATGAAGTTGGTGAAAATCAATTTTTAGGTCTGCAGACCATTCAGGAAACAACCAATAAGATACTTTTAAATGAAAGTCTAGCACGGCTAGAGATCGTAAAAGACAAAAGGTTATGCTGATAACCGATGGAAACCGCTAGAATTCTATGTATGAGATCGTGTTTTGTTAATGGTTTCTCCCTGAAAAGGTATCATAGTTCGAAACGAAAAGAAAATTAGCTCTGAGGTTTATGGAACAATTCGAAACCACTAAAAGGATTGGTCTTGCAGTGTATCAATCAAAGTTACCCCCAAAAACTTAGTGGTGTGCATTATAAGTTCTACGTATCAAAAATTAAGAAGTGTTTGGATCATGGTTCTCTCCATGTATCTATCGAGGAAATTCAAATTGAGGAGAAAATTCGTTTTATGAAACAACCGATAGAAATTAGGTTACGCACTTGAAACACAGTAAGATCCCAATCATCAGGGTTTGATGGAACTCTAAGCGAAGCCCTGAGTTTACTTAGAAGCGGGAAGATAAGGAAATTCATATATCTGCATCTGTTTACGAATAAATATTCAGTATCCAACTCCGACCGAATTTCTCTCAACTGTGGGATACTGTGACATCCGTCACTCTTAGCTCTGTTAGTTAACAAGAAACTCGTTATATATCGATTATGCATTTATTCTTGTGTTCGTGCAACCAATACGTTTATGAGTGTGTCTTTGACTTTGTTAGTTAGACATGTTCTACTCGAACTCATGAAATAATATATTGAATTACTTTTATAAATTAATAGGATTAGGATTATTAGGAGGAGGAGAGGGGGAGGAGAGATAGAGAGAGGAAGAGAAGATAGAGAGAGAGATAGAGAGAGAGAGAAAGAGAAATAGAGAGAGAGAGAGAGAGAGAGAGAGATAGAGAGAGAAATGAGAAATAGATAGAGATATAGAGAGAAGAGAGAGAGAGAGAGAATAGAAAGATAAAAGAGAGATAGAGATATATAGATATATATATATAGATATATATAAAGAGATAATATATATAGATATAGATATATATATATATATATATATATATATATATATATATATATAATATCATTCATGTAAAAATATATCAAATCACAGTCGTGACACCGCGAATCTTGAACGGTTTAATATTATTATTCGTCACGTCATAGTCCGTGAACATATTTTCCTTAATTGGTTCGTGAAGGGTTACGTCTTAAACTTTGAGTTAAATAAAAATATGAATGAAAAATCGAGGCTTTAAAATAAATATTTTTCAAACCAAAAGGTATTAATTACTATTCAGTTCAAGATCTAAAGTGTAATTATGAATATAGTATATATACATGTATGTTAGATCATATGAGGCTGATGCAACCAAAACAACACTTTGAAGATTTTGAGTACTACTGAAGAAGTCTTCCGAAGACAAAGCTGCTCTTCCGAAGACAAGTTGAAGATCTACCGAAGCTCAAGAATGAAGAACTTACAAAGGTAGAACTTAGTCTTCCGAGACTAAGTAGTTCTCCTTCCAAAGTATAAACACTTAGACGATCCAAGACAAAGTCTTCCGAAGAACAAAGTCATGAAGACGTGCAGAAGTCTCGGAAGAAGTTGATTCTTCCGAAGTATAAATGGCTTCGGAAGAACTTATTCTTCCGAAGACATCTAAGCTTCAGAAGAACCAACTTTGAACCAGTGGACAAAAGTATGGTCTGACTGACACTTGCTGCCAACTCTAATATATTGCATGGCGCTTTCCCATGCTCATATAGTTGACTATACTTTAATCCACTGTTCACCTTTTTATCAGTTAGTACAGCTACCAACTTTAGTTGGTGACAAAAGGTAAGTCATGGACATGTCATGACTACCTAGTCTAGGATAGTATTTTATCTTAGATGCTTTACTTCTAGCAATGTAGTACTTATTTATTTGTAAATTTTAGCTGGTTATCCAAGTATAACCTGTTGTAGATAGTAGTATATATATTTTCTCATTGTACCTCTCTAAGTTATGCTTGTAAGAGTTTAGTAATACTGAGTTGTGAAGTAATATATACAAGTATCTTGAAAAACCATTCTTGTGTTCATTTACTTATTATATTATTGTCAACTTATTTTGAGATTCTACTTCATCTATTCGAGTGAGACCAAGTGAGTTTCAGAGATAAACTTGTGTTGAGAGACAAACACCGATCCTACAATTGGTATCAGAGCTTTTTAGGCTCTTGATTGTGAGATCTAACCTTCCCAAATCACCTTTGTTTCATCATACTTACTCACTTTTCTCAAATGGCCCTTAACCATAAATCTTCCGAATCTGAGATGGGAACCATGACCAAGGCTCCAATTATCACTCCTGATAACTTTAGAGCATGGTGCAAACATATTGAAGGCTTTATCAAATATCAAGATAGCCGGATGTGGAAATCAGTAACTCATGGACCTTACAAGCCAAAGGTGGAATCCCCGGCTGGTATTGGTGCCATGATTAAGAAGGATGTTGAAGACTACTCTGATGAAGACTTCAAGAAAATGGACATTGACTAAAAAGCCATGACTGTGCTACTTACAGCCATACCAAACTCCATAATGGTAGGCTTTCAGCACTGTGAGACTGCCAAAGATCTATTTGATGCTTTGACGTTGATGTACTCTGGTTCTATTGATTCCAAAGAGTCTAAAAAAGATGTACTGAAGCATCAATTTGAAAACTTCACACATATTGCTGGTGAGACCCTAAGTCAAAAATATTTCAGGTACATGGACCTGATCTCATCTATTCAATCTATGGGAGTGACTCTTAAGAAAATAGACTTAGTAAGAAGATTTATGAGCGCACTTCCTCATGAATGGACCTTTTACTATGTCTCAATAAAAAAAACTGAGAATCTCAACACTCTCACCATGAGTGAACTATATGGAATCCTTGATGGATACCTTATGGAGATGGAAACTCAGAAAGGCCATCAGGTGAATAGATGCCTAAACCTTCCTATCAACAATGCTCTACATGCTGCTGAAGGTTCAATAACTCCCTAACCCCAATTGTACCTGAACTACCCCCAACAACCATCATCCTCTTTTGTACCCTATATCACATTTCCTGAGACACCCTGTCTCAACAAGCTCAACAAAATCCTTTCGTGGATAATTGTGCTTTTGTTTAAGGAAATGAGCACTCTAGAGATTTTCAATTCTGTTTTGATGATCTCGAGTGTTTTAGCCCAGATGATGTGGAATATATGGACATTTCCAACAGATGGCTCTTCTAATCTACAGAGCAAAGAAGTTCTTCAAGAGAACCGAAAGGCAATTCCCTCATAACCCAACCATTAACAAATTTGGATTTGACAAAACAAAGGCCAAGTGTTACAACTGCAATCAACTTGGTCACTTTACAAGGAAATGTAAGGCTCCTAAATCCAACCCTAGAGCATCTCAAGCTTCTTAACATCCTGCTACCCCAAAAGCTGCAGCCAAACCAACTGAACAACAAACTGTAGCTGTTGCTCAAGAAGTTGATTGGACCTTCATGGTGCAAGATGTTAAAACTACTCAAGCTCTTATGGCTGGAACTAAAGACACCAAGGTATATGAACATCTCTGTACTGCAACCTGTATTGTTAAGGTTAAATTGTATCAGGACTACAACATGGAAATTAAATATGATATTGAGTCCTTAAACATATTAAAATCTGATTTTAAGAGAGCAGAATCTGACTATTCAAAATTGAAGAGTCAGAGAAAACTGTATCCTGTTTAAAACATGAACATTCAAACTACAATATTCAAATAAAAGACTTAATCTCCAAGTTGACTGAGGTTTAAGCCCAACTAGGAATAGCTGAGGCTAAATCAAAGAAGTATGCTATTGAAGAGCATAACTTCAACACCATCATTGCATCATCCTCTCACTCAAAGGTGTGTTATAAAATCAAAAGTGGGTTGGGAACCAATGAAATTGCTCCACCACACTCTTATGTGTCTGTTAGACAGCGAAGATGTGGTACTGATGAGGAAGAGGTTCTAACTGCTGACCCACAACCTAACGAGCAGAAGAATGATGTAACAATGGTGACCATCACAAGGAAGGATAAGGTAGAAAACCTCATCCCCACCGCTGATGATCAACCCTTAACCACCAAAGAAAGAAAGAATAAAATCAAGGCAACAAAGAAAACTAATAAGAAGGTGGCTGAGTCAAGGTTAAAAATAGACCCAAAGTAAAAGGGTGTATTCATCTCAGCCGGATTTCAAGTGGTTGGAGGTTCTGATGCAGGAAAGAAGTGTAGTACCAACACTTCTATCCAACTAAAAGGTCAGACATTAGAGCGGAAGGGTGTTCAAGTAGAAAAGAAGTGCAAGAAACAACAGCCCTCACACACCATCAAGAATAACATTGAGTGCATAATGTGTGGACTGCACAACCACATGGATAAAAATTGTTACTACAATCCTACAAGCACACATTATGCAAACAATGTTAAGAAAGAAGGAGTCAAGGATGGTTTCACATTTGGACCATACATATGGTACAAGTGTTAAGGAAAGAAAATCTTGTTCCCGATGCTAAGTTGCTTTTGGAAGAAACTCATTCTTCCGAAAGGAAAATAGCTTCAGAAGCCAAGTCAAAGAACAAACAAAAACTCAAAAGAAATCTGTGAAATCTTTTGAGAAGAAGACTGATTTGGAAGAAAAGGTGGTGGCAACTTCTTCCAAGAAGAAAGAAGCCTCGGAAGCAAGTCATGCCGCTCAAGCCTCCACAGGCTTATCTACACTGATCAACCAAAGGATGGAATGGAAGATCAGAAAAGATGCTGTAGCCCAAACCGCTTCTTCACATATCATAATTAATTGAACCCTCATGCATACATTTTGGTTCAATTATCTCATATACATTGGAAAAGCCCAAGACCAACAAGACTTGGGTTTCTAATGGTATCTAATCATTTCAACTTATGTGCGGGGACATCCACATAACAAAAATGGAAATATATGGATTGTAGACAGTGGATGCTCCAGGCACTTGACAGGGAAGAGATCTCTCCTTCAATAATTTGAACATTTTGATGGAGGTCCTGTTTAGTTTGGAGGTGAAGCCGGAGGATACATTTCTGATAGAGGTAGTGTATCCAATGGTAAGTTAAAATTGACAAAGTAAACTTTATCAAACAGATTGAACACAATCTTTTAAGTGTTTCTCAATTCTGTGACCAAAAGCACTAAATGCTTTTCACAAAACATGAGTGCATTATCCTCAAACCCGGGATGACAATTCCTCAGGAATTGGTGATTCTCAGATCTCCCAAGAGATGGGATATGTACATAATGGATATGAACAATGCTTCCCCAATGGATGAAGTATCATGCTTTCTTTCCAAAGCAAATGGAGATGAGTCAACTCTCTGGCATAAAAGAATATGTCATATTAATTTGAAACCATGAACAAATTGGTTAAAAATAACTTGGTACATGGTGTGCCCATAAAGGAATTTTTTTGTAGAAATAACTGTGTTGCTTGTCTAAAAGGGAAGCAACACAAGGTATCTCATAAATCCAAAGAAGTTAACTCTATCAACACTCTATTACACTTATTGCACATCGATCTATTTGGTCCCATAAGTATAATGAGAATTGGAAGGAAATCATATTGCCTTGTGATTATTAATGACTTTACATACATGGTGATTCTTTTTAAGAACTAAAGATGAAACTGCTAAAACTTTAAAATCTTTTATTTTAAAATAGAAAATCAAATTGATCACAAGGTAAAAATCATTAGAAGTGATCAAGGGACCAAGTTTAAGAATCGAGTTCTTGACTCATTTTGTAACTCAGAATGGATTGCCAAACAATATAGTGCTCCTAAAACTCCTTAACAAAATGGTGTTGATGAGAGAAGGAACATGACACTTATTGAGTCTGCAAGAACTATATTAGTTGATTCAAAGCTACCTCTAACTTTCAGGGCAGAGGCAGTCAGCACTGCATGCTATGTGCAGAATAGAGTTCTCATTGTTAAGCCCTATGGAAAAACCCCTTATGAGCTATGGAATAATAGGGCACCGTTCATTGGGTTTCTTAGGTCCTTTGGCAGCAGGTGTACCATACTTAACACAAAAGTCAATTTTATAAAATTTACTGAAAAGTCAGATGATGCTATCTTTGTTGGATATTCCTCGAACTCTATTGCTTGTAGAGTATATAACATCAAAAATCAACAATTTGAGGAATCATCCAACATTGTTGTCAATGAGCATACTCATTATGTTAAGGGGAATGGTCCTGACCATATTTTTACTTAGAATTTTTTTCAAACTATTCTAAACCATCTTATGATAATGTTTCACCTGGAACAGGAACTCAAGATGACTCATATGATGATCAACTATTTGAGTTACCTAGACCTATTCCAAGTTCTCCAAGAAATCATGAAAATCAAGCTCCCAATATTGGAAATCCTGAAAGCTTGAACATCTCAGGAAACAACTGAGCTTCAACAAGTTATCAACAAACTGAGCCATAAAACTAACCAACTGACAACTCCATCACTCAACACCAAGCTGATGAAGACAGTAATCTGGAGGAGCAGGCAACTGTTGATGCTTATTCACAGCAAAATATCATTGATGTTGTCACTCATTCTTTCAGTCAGTCCTCATTGAATAAGTGTGTGACATCAGCTAGAAATGTTGTTCAAAATCATGAGCAGAATTTCTACAACTTGGATCTATCTATACAATTAGATGTGTTTCCTAGGCTCAGGATATACAATACTCATCCAGCTGAACACATCATTGGGGATGTCTCAAAAGGTGTGAGAACAAGAGGTCAAACCCATAATGGTTATGTTTGCTTGTACTCATGCTTTCTTTCTCAAATGGAACCAAAGAATGTGGAAGAAACTCTCAAGGACAACAATTTGGTTGAATCAATGCAAGAGGAGTTGTTTCAATTCAAGAGACAAAAGGTATAGATCCTATGTCCACTACCACCTAGTCAAGTCCCTATTTGCACGAAGTGGGTGTTCAGAAACAAAAGGGATGATAGAGGTTTGATTATCAAAAACAAAGCAAGACTTGTGGTTCAAGGATACACATAAGAGGAAGGCATATACTACACTGATGTTTTTACACCTGTTGCAAGACTTGAGGACGTGAGAATCTTCCTTGCTGTTACAATATCCAAGAACTTTACCGTCTATCAACTTGATATCAAATGTGCATTCTTGTATGGGGATATCGATAGAGAAGTCTATGTGTGTCAGCCACCTGGATTGGAAGACCCACAACACCCTAACTATGTGTGCAAACTGGATATAGCTCTTTATTGGTTGCACCAGGCACTTAGGCTGTGGTATGAGACACTGTCTTAATTTCTTCTGAAGCATGGCTAAAGTAGAGGCACCATAGACAAGACATTGTTCATAAAGAAGTCTGGAAAGGACATATTGCTTGTACAAGTCTATGTTCATGACATCATATTTGGTTCCTCAAATGACCAAATATGCAAAGGCTTTGAAAGCATTATGAAAAGGAAGTTCGAGATGAGTTCCATCGGAAAGATGGATTTCTTCCTTGGAATTCAAGTGAAGCAGATGGAAGAAGGGTTCTTCATAAATCAATCTAAGTATGTATAGGACATTTTAGAAAGATTTGAGATGAAAGATTGTAAGCCAGCCAAGACACCTATACCAAGAAATCATAATCTTTGTCCTGATTCCTAGGGGGAGGATACTGACCAGCATCAGTACAAAGCAATTATTGGATCTTTGGTGTATCTTACTGCAAGTAGACCTGATATCATGTTTGCAACTTGCATCTTTGCAAGATATCAGGATGCTCCTAAGGCATCTCACCTAATTGTTGTCAAGAGAATTCTAAGATATCTTAAAGGAGCTCCCGAATTGGGTCTTTGGTATCCTAGGAATAAGGATTTTAATCTTTATGGTTACACTGACAGTGATTATGGTGGTTGCAACATAAACAAGAAATCCGCATCAAGAGGATGTCAATTTCTTGGTGGAAGGATCATCTCATGGCAATGTAAGAAGCAATCACATGTCTCTACATCAACTGTTGAAGTTAAATACATTGCTGCTGCAAGCTGCTGTGCTCAGTTGCTATGGATTCAAAATCAGATGTTAGACTATGGTTTCAACTTCATGGAGACTCCTATCCATATAGACAACAAGAGTTTAATTTCCATCACAAAGAATCTAGTCGAGCACTCTATGACGAAGCACATTGACATCAGGTACGATTTCATTTGATATATTCATGAGAAAATTTTGATCAAACTAGTCAAAGTCAATTCAAATGAACAATATGCTGACTTGTTCACCAAAGCATTTGCTGAATAAAGATTTAAATATTTAATCACAACAATTGGGATAATTAACATTGAATAAATCTATCTCCTTTTGAAAACCATTTAAAATGTGTCTTGTCTATGTTTTCTATATACAATCTAAGCCCTATTACAAAAGATTTTTCCTCCAAAATTTCTAAGTATAAATTCTTCTGAAGAGAAATTTACCCTCGGAAGACATTCTTGTCTATCTTCTGAAGGCAAATTCCTCTGCACAAGTATTCTCTTCCGAATAGTTTTTCGCCTCGGAAGAACATTTGATCATACGTCAAATCTACTTCCGAAGCTTACAAACTCTTTCTCTCGAAAGACCTCTTTACTCTCGGAAGCCAACTTGTCCTTGAGACATGGATTGCCTTCGGAAGTAAAAATGGTCTCGAAAAACATTACTTTGAAACTTAACTATTTTCTCTCAAAAGCAATTTTACTCTAAGAAGAAAACTTTACTGTGTAACGGAAATCTTTGGGCCCACTCTATAAAAGTAAGATTCTATTGATGATTGTCGGAATATTTTAAATGGTTTATCTTTCCGCCCTTGTCAAATCAAAACCTAAACTATCCTTTCACCTTATCAGTTTGATCTTTTACACCCCAATTTAAAAAGCTTTTGACTCTTTTTCTTTACTTTCTTTACCTTCACTAAACCCCCAAAATTTCCACTATCTTCTTAACTCACTCTCAAATTCCTTTAATCAAACAGTTCTTTACCAAACAATGGCCCTAAATCCCCAACATAATCAAGTCACAATCCTTGATTCTTTAAAGGATGCCAACTTTGCCCCAATCGTCCAATTTCTGACCCAGTCTACATACTTCACCGCCCTCACTGTTAATCCTACAATTTACTCAAACCATATCGCTGAATTCTGGGCCAATGGTCAAAATGAAATGCTCAATGCTAAAAGGATCATCAGATCGAGGATATGTGGTCAGGAAATTATCATCAGTAAGAGAATCATCATGGAGAATCTAGAGCTTCATGATGAAGGCACCCCTACTGAGTTCCCCAAGTCTGAGTTGGAAGACACCTACACACAAATGTGATATGGTGGTGATGTGAGCAAGTCTACTGTCTATAAGTTCAACTTATCCTACAACTTGAAGTTCTTGCGGCACATTGTTCTACACTGTCTCTCTAACAAATCAGGGGGTTGGGATCAAATCCTATATGACTTGGGCTGCCTAGTCCATGGGTTGGTCAAAGGCCTCCGCTTCAACTTGTAAGGCCCCGTTTTCGGAACGCTTACAGTTGGACATTCATCGCACAAAATATTTAAAACACTTTAAGTTTCATTAAAACATTGCAGCAGAACAATTTAACAAAAAACCATTTCATGCATTAATAATTACTTTTGCCTAATAATACATCGTTGTCAAGATTACAAAATATATTGTTTAGTTGCATTACAATGCAAAAAATCATTTCTGCATAGATGGATGCCAGTCTTTATTCGCCAATTAGCTTCACTCTCGTGCCATTCCTAGCAACAATTACCTGCCAACTGAAAATGCATAAAAGTCAGAGTTGTTGAGTGAGTTCTAGTTTTACAAAAATGTATTACCTTCCATGCGTTAAAACATTTTCTTAACTTTCGCACGTGATCACACATCATACGTACACATAGATAATATTCATTATTATCTTTCGTCATCACTCATTTCATTCATATCGCACATTTCGTACTTTCATCATTATCTTTCACTTCTATCTAGATCCTGTCATATGCTTAACCCCCCTCTTGGGCACAAAGACATCTCATCTAGGGTTAAGCAACAAGGATCCTGTTTCGCATGTATGGAGCAGTCACCAAGACTGACTCCCCCTGTGTGTGAACCCTTATGGGTTAGTCAAGATCACACGCTATATAACACACAATTGAGCTAACAACTCTCATTGAGTTGTGAACCTCCTTTCATTTTGCTTGCAAGACTTTTCATTCGTTCATTTATTATGTTCCACTTTTCATTATCTTTCATCTTTTGCTTCATCAAGACAATACTTTACGCACAAGGGCATAAGCACACCACGTAAAGCCACGCAATGATACGTAATAGGGAACATAAAGAAACAGGTCACATCATGCATAACATCGGCAAAATATAACCACCAAAACGTTCCAAGCCTTAGTCTTTAATTCCATATTCCCAAAATTTCAAAAATATTTCTAAGGCATTTGGGCGCACGGGTACTATTTGGGCGCATGAACACTATGTAGGCGCATGGGCACTATGCGGGCGCATGGGAACTTAGGCACATGGGGAATACTTAGTCGCATGGGAGAATCCTGGGCGCATGGGCAGGCTCTAGGCGCATGGACACTATACGGGCGCATGAGCCTTACTTAGGTGCATGGGGATAAACTTAGGCGCATGAGCACTATGTGGGCGCATGGGCAACACTTAGGCGTTTGGGCAATATTTTAGGCACACGGGCACTATGCGGGCACATGGGCCTGCTTAGGCGCATGAACACTTAGGCGCTAGGGAAGTTGGGTGCATGGGAAACAGTTATTCAACTTATTTCATTTTCAGACCCTAAATCATCATCCTAACATGTTCTTAGTCTCGTTTCTAACATACAAAGCATCAAAACAAACATACAACCATGAACATAATCAAAATATTCCCAAACATACACCCACCAAGAACATGGCACACACATACATACGGGTTCACACCCAAATTTCATGAAAACTTTATAACATACATTTTCAGCCCCAAACCAGTTTAAAAGCAGTAAAAACGGGGATCTAGAACTCACCTGATGCAACCTTGAGCAAAACTCCTCTAAACCCGAGAGCACAACGAGTTCTAGCACCTAAACACCCCAAAACATACAACCGAACACACCAAACACATAAGACTTGGTCCAAAGGCTGAAAATCCAGCCAAAACCGAACAAAAACACAAGAAAAGCTATCTTATAGCATCTTCTTCTTTTTCTTCTCTCTAAAACCAAGAGAAACCCAACTTTCTCTCTTTAAAAGTCGATGAAGATAATGGTATAGTAGGTATGGCCATACAACCTTTTGAACAAAATAATAATAGACTTTGCCCCTTGCACAACTTTAATTCTCAACTTGGGTTATTTTGCTTTTCTTTCTTTTATTCTTTATTTCTCTTCTTTTAAAATTTCCAGGTGTTACAAGTCCACCCTCTTATATAGGTTTCGTCCCTGAAACCTGTTACTCCTCGAATAGTTATGGGTAATGCTGTCTCATCTCTTACTCAGTCTCCCACATAGACTCGGATCCCTTTCTATGCTTCCACTGTACTCGTACCAAGGGAACCACTTTATTCCGATGGCTCTTCTCTTTTCGATCAATGATTGCCATTGGTTGCTCCATGTAATTGAGTCGTTCGTCTACCTTAATGTCCTCCAGTGGTACAATAATATCTTCATCAGCTAAGCACTTTCTCAGATGAGATACCTGGAATTTTGGATGAATCCAACGTAACTCATTGGGCAGCTCCAACCTATAGGCCACCTCTCCTACTCGAGCAATAATCTGGAAAGGTCCTATATACCTCGGGCTCAACTTACCCCGTTTTCTAAACCGAATGACACCTTTCCAAGGTGAAACCTTCAACATAACTTTATCGCCCACCTCGAATTAAATCGGTCTACACCTCTTGTCAGCATACGACTTTTGCCTATCTTTTGCTGCCTTCATAAAGGCCTTGATATTCTCGAATTTCTCAGTCGTAGCCTCAATTACTTCAATGCTCCCTAACTCCTTCTGACCAATGTCACCCCAACATACGGGCGTTCTACACCTCCTACCGTATAGCATCTCATAAGGTGGCATACCAATACTGGCATGATAACTATTGTTGTATGTGAACTCAGTTAACGGTAAGTGTTCATCCCAACTTCCTTCGAAGTCAATGACGCATGCTCGGAGCATTTCCTCAAGCGTCTGTATAGTTCTCTCTGACTGACCATTCGTCTGAGGATGATAAGCCGTACTAATGTGTAACCTCATTCCCATCACATCATGGAATCTCTTCTAGATCTTGGATGTAAACCGGGTGTCACGGTCAGACACAATGGACACCAGTACAAGTTACAATCTCCTTGATAAACAGATCCGCTAACCTATTAGATAAATACATTTCTCGAATCGGCAGAAAGTGAGCACTCTTTGTCAGACGGTCGACTATCACCCATATAGCATCATACCCCCTTGCTGTACCTGGTAGCTTCGTAATAATGTCCATGGTGATGTGCTCCCATTTCCACTCGGGTATATCCAAGGGTTGGGTCTTACCGTACGGTTTTTGATGCTCCGCTTTCACTTGTAAGCAAGTAAGGCACTTACTCACATACTCCGCTACCTCACGCTTCATACCCGACCACCAATAATCTTTCTTCATATCATGATACATCTTCGTAGCACTGGGATGAATGGAGTATCGAGTCTTATGAGCTTTATCCATGATTCGCCCTCGTAGATCTCCGTAACAAGGGATCAACATCCGTCCGAATCGGGTTCTCACTCCGAGAGTGTTTTCACCCAACTCCATGACTAGACCTCTCATCCTTTTAGAGTTTAGGCGATCTTCTTTCAACGCCTCGTCTTGGAATTTCTCGACCTGAGTCATCACATCGGATGTTATCACCAATTGGTAAGCCTTCACCCGGATTGGTTTAGGTCTCTCCTTTCGGCTAAGGGCATCCGCCACTACTTTAGCCTTGCCCGGATGGTAATGGATTTCACAATCATAATCCTTGATAATTCCAACCATCTCCTCTGCCTCATGTTCAAATCCTTCTGCTCAAAGAAGTACTTTAAGCTCTTATGTCGGTGAAGATAGTGCATTTCATCCCATATAAGTAGTGCCTCCAAATCTTTTATGCAAAGCCCACAACCGCTAGCTCCAAGTCATGAGTAGGGTAATTAGCCTCATGGAACTTCAGCTGTCAAGATGCATAGGCTATAACCTTCCCCCGTTGCATCAACACGCAACCCAATCCCGAAGAAAAAGCATCCAAATAGACTACCAAGACTTCACTTCCTTCAGGTAATGACAAGAATAGAGCTTGCATCAACCTCGTCTTTAGCTCTTCAAAAGCCTTCTCTTGTTCTTGACCCTATACAAACTTTACGTCCTTACGGGTCAACTTGGTCAATGGAGAACCTATCTTGGAGAAGTCTTGGATGAATCTCCGGTAATAGCCTGCTAATCCCAAGAAACTACGAATCTCGAATGGCGTCTTTGGAGACTTCCATTGCATCACCGCTTCCACCTTTTCCGGATCTACCATAATTCCCTCGGGATTCACCACGTGACCCAGAAACTGAACTTCGAGCAACCAGAACGCGCACTTGGAGAACTTGGCATACAATTTCTCCCTCCAAAGCGTTTCCAACACCTCTCGAATGTGTCTGGCATGTTCCTCCTCGCTTCTTGAATAAATCAGGGTATCATCGATAAACACAATCACTGATTTATCCACATCGGTTGACACACCCGATTCATCAAATCCATAAAAGCAGCTAGCGCGTTGGTTAGTCCAAAGGACATAACGAGAAATTCATAGTGTCCTTGATGCATACGCAAAGCTGTCTTAGAAATATTTTGCTCCTTCACTTTCAGTTGATGATAGCCAGATCGAAAATCTATTCTTGAAAACCAATTGGCACCTTGGAGCTGATCAAACAAGTCATCAATCCTCGGTAATAAGTACCGATTCTTCACCGTCAACTTGTTCAACTCACGGTAGTCGATACACATCCTCATACTACCGTCCTTTTTCTTTACCAACAAGACCGGAGCACCCCATGGAGTGATAATCGGTCGGGTAAACCCTTTATTCAACAATTCTTGCAATTGAACCATCAGTTCCTTCATCTCGGATGGAGCCAATCGATACAGTGCCCTGGCGACTGGTTAAGCACCAGTATCAAATCAATTTGGAACTCGATCTCGCGGTTGGGTGGCACACCCGATAAATCTTCTGGGAACACTTTCAGGAAACCACACACAACTGGTACGTCGGACAATTATGGTACTGATGTGTCCACATCCGTCACGTAAGCCAGGTAGGTGCTACATCCACGATTCATGCACTTCCCCGCCACCGCCATCGAAATCACCTTCGGAATTGTAGTAACTCGATCACCGTAGATCGTCACCGAACTCCCGTCAGGCGTTGTCAGTTAGATCATCTTCTTGTGACACACAATATTTGCCTCGTAGTCCACTAACCAATCCATCCTAGGACTACATCAAATCCGCATAAGGTCATCACAAACAGTCTAGCAGGAAACCTATGACCTTCCAATTCTATGTCACAACCTTCTATCAGATCGGAAATCCTAGTAGACTTACCAATGGCAGTTTCTACATCGAAGGGCTCATCAATGCTTCTACTTCTAATAGGCATCTTAGCATAAAAAACAACAGAAATGAAACTTCTACTTGCACCAGAATCAAAAAACATAGAGGCACAAGTTTGGTTTACAAGAAACATACCTGATACGACATTGGGGTCCGCCCTTACCTCCTCCCGGGTCATCATGAAAGCTCTGGCGCTCGCTCTCTGCCCTTCGGTTCCGGTCTTCTTCTTTGATCCAGAACTCTCAGTCCTTGGCTTCTTATAATCCCTGCTTAGATGGCCCTTTTCACCACAGTTATAATATCTTACACCCCCACACTCTCTTGCCACATGACCGGGTTTTCCACATTTAAAGTAGAGGTTTGCTCCCACTTACACTCCCCCGAATGCTCCTTTATGCATTTACCACACCTCTTCGACCCCACACCGGATGTAGCTACACGTCGGTCATCCACCCTTGCACTCTTGTTATTTGGTGTGATGCCACCACGTCCAAACCGCTTTCCATTCCAATTCCTGTCACCACCACCCTTCCTGTTCACCTCAACCATTGACACCTCCCTCTCATTATACAGCCTCCCCGCCAGATCAACTACTGACCTAAAAGTACTTGTCCGGGCGACGATCATGTGTCTGCGAATATCTGCCAGCAAACCCTGGATATACCTCTTTATCTTTCATGACACGGGTGTCACCTGATCTGGCACCAACCTTGCCATCTCATTGAACTTAGTGGTGTACTGCTGGTGTGTCATGGTTCCTGCCTCCAGCTGCAGGAACCACCTCTCAATCTTGTCAAGTTCCCTGTGAGGACAAAACTCCGCAATCACCAACGTTTTCAGCTCACCCCACTTCATCTTCCCAATTGCCCTGCTACCCTCGGCCTGGACAACATTGTCCCACCAACATAAAGCCGAGTCCACAAATGAGTGAGTGGCAAACTTCACCTTTTGATCCTCTCTACGTTCGCTGATAGCTAACAAAGCTTCCATTTCTCTCACCCACCGGTGAGTAGCAACGGCGTTACCATTGCCATCAAAAGTTGGGGGTCTACACCTTTGAAAGGCTCCACAGTTGCGACCCCATGCTGTTTCTTGCACAGCTTCTTCCTCCTCCTCATCACTAGAGACAACCGTCTCAGTCTCGGGTTGCTCCCTCTCTCCAGTGATCTTCTTCTTTTCCTTCTTCTCATCCTCTCTCACAGCTCTAATCACTTCGGTCACCACAGACGGCAGAATCA
Organism: Flaveria ramosissima; assembly: GCA_025215565.1. Taxonomy (NCBI): domain Eukaryota; kingdom Viridiplantae; phylum Streptophyta; class Magnoliopsida; order Asterales; family Asteraceae; genus Flaveria; species Flaveria ramosissima. Next base: position 2,811,336 of record CM046042.1, read on the forward strand.
TCTGCATGACTTGATGAACCTTCTCAACAACGGCCTCCTTCAGTGAGGCCCTCAGATTAGCACTCTCATCCCCATTTTCCGGAGATGGGTCTCGGGCTCTATAGGTGCCATTTCAGCAGCCTTAGCCCTGCCTCTCGTGACACTCGGTCTAGTACCACGTCCACTACGACCTCCACCTCACGAAGCTTTCGAAGATCTACCTCCCGCCATCCTCTACACACTATAAGATTCTAACACAACACGGTCATTCAAGGTAAATAATCAGATTATGTCAAGTATAGTAAGTCCCTAATTACAGTGGCCAATTGTGATTAGCCACTTACTTTACTCTTCATACCCTAAGCATTTCCTATCCCGACTACATCATTATCCAAATCTACTAAGAGTAGATAAATCAAATAGCACGCGCACATAATATCGGTTAACATTTAAAGAATTACATGATTGCACGTAGCTACTTGGACTGACATTCTTCCATTTCGTCCCATTTTCAGTTTAAGTTTAGGTTTTTGAAATAATTTACCCATTTCTCTTAAACTTTGTCTCTGATACCAACTTGTAAGCCCCGTTTCCGGAACGCTTATAGTTGGACATTCATCGCACATAATATTTAAAACACTTTAAGTTTCATTAAAACATCGCAGTGGAACAATTTAACAAAAAACCATTTCATGCATTAATAATTACTTTTGCCAAATAATACATCGTTGTCAAGATTACAAAATATATTGTTTAGTTGCATTATAACACAAAAATATCATTTCTGCATAGATGGATGCCAATGTTTATTCGCCAAGTAGCTTCACTCTCGTGCTCCCAGCAACAATTACCTGCCAATTGAAAATGCATAAAAGTCAGCATTGCTGAGTGAGTTCTAGTTTTACAAAAATATATTACCTTCCATTCGGTAAAACATTTTCTTAACTTTCGCACGTGATCACACATCATACGTACACATAGATAATATTCATTATTATCTTCCGTTATCATTCGTTTCGTTCATATCGCACATTTCATACTTTCATCATTATCTTTCACTTCTATCAAGATCCTGTCATATGCTAAACCCCCCACTTGAGCACAAAGCCATCTCATCTAGGGTTAAGCGACAAGGATCCCGTTTCGCACGTATGGAGCAGTCACCAAGACTGACTCCCACTATGTGTGAATCCTCATGGGTTAGCCAAGCTCGCACGCTATATAACACATAATTGAGCTCACAACTCCCATTGAGTTGTGAACCTCCTTTCATTTTGCTTGAAAGACTTTTCATTCATTATGTTTCACTTTTCATTATCTTTGATCTTTCACTTCATTAAGATAATACTTTACGCACAAGAGCATAAGCACACCCCATAAAGCCACGCAATGATACGTAATAAGGAACATAAAGAAACAGGTCACATCATGTATAACATCAGCAAAATATAACCACCAAAATATTCCAAGCCTTAGTCTCTAATTCTATTTTCCCAAAATTTCAAAAATATTTCTAAGGCATTTGGGCGCATGGGTACTATTTGGGCGCATGAACACTATGTAGGCGCATGGGCACTATGCGGGCGCATAGGAACTTAGGCGCATGGGGAACACTTAGTCGCCTGGGAGAATCCTGGGCGCATGGACAGGCTCTAGGCGCATGTACACTATACGGGCGCATGAGCCTTACTTAGGCGCATGTGGAAAAACTTAGGCGCATGAGCACTATGTGGGCGCATGGGCAACACTTAGGCGTCTGGGCAAGATTTTAGGCGCATGGGCACTTTGCGGGCACATGGGCATGACTTAGGTGCATGGGCAGTTGGGCGCATGGGCAACTGTTATTCAACTTATTTCATTTTCAGACCCCAAATCATCATCCTAACATGTTCTTAGTCTCGTTTCTAATATACAAAGCATCAAAACAAACATACAACCATGAACATAATCAAAACTTTCCCAAACATACACCCACCCAAAACAGGGCACACACATACATACGGGTTCACACCCAAATTCTAAGAAAACTTTATAACATACATTTCACCCCCAAAATAGTTTAAAAGCAGTAAAAACGGGGATCTAAAACTCACTTGATGCAACCTTGAGCAAAACTCCTCCAAACTCGAGAGCACAACGAGTTCTAGCACCTAAACACCCCAAAACACACAACTGAGCACAAGAAAACCTACCTTAGAGCACACCAAACACATAAGACTCGGTCCAAAGGCTGAAAATCCAGCCAAAACCGAACAAAAACACAAGAAAACCTACCTTAGAGCAGCTTCTTCTTCTTCTCTCTAAAACCGTAAGAAACCCAGCTTTCTCTCTCTAAAAGTCAATGAAGATGATGGTACAGTAGGTATGGGGCGGCCATACCAACTTTTGAACAAAATAATAATAGACTTTGCCCATTGCACAACTTTAACCACTCAACTTGGGTTATTTTGCTTTTCTTTCTTTTATTCTTTATTTCTCTTCTTTTAAAATTTTCGGGTGTTACAACTACTCTCGATTTGTGCTAACACCTACGAGGTAACGTCAACTGGGATCCATTTTAAATGTATCCCAGGTTCATTCATCATATCATCAACTGTGAGCTGGAACAAGACAAGCTTCAATGTGAAGATATCCTTCTTGTTGTTCACATGAGGTCGGGCCTATTCAAAACACTAAAGAAGGTGTCCACCAACTTTACTAGAAGATTCATTGATCTTCTTCTGGGTATGCTTGCGCCAAGGGCTCCTTGTGACATTCCTGCAAACCCAGCAAGTGATGAACCAACAGCAGCCACCACCACTTTATTGCCAACTACCTCTTCTCACCCAATCAAATTCACCTATCAAAGACACCCTAAACGAAACCCTGTTCGATCTACTCTTATTGAACAAGTCCCCTCTTTTCAAACCAAAAGGGCTAGAGTGGAACTTAGGGCTTTCAGTCAGACAGAAGTCAAACCATCTTCCACCATTGTCCTCAATATCAGTGTTGAGTCTCCTCACTCTCAACCTGATGAGCCCAAACGCAAACCATAAGCCCTCAAGGTGAGTCTTAACACTCCCATGAGCAGCCAAAAAGGGGCAGCCACATCACTAGCTCAGCTGCTATTGTAGAGGAGCCCTTAGGTGCTGACCAAGGTCCCGGGTCAATAGATTTAACCTCTGTATCCTTTCTTGACCTCCTAATCCGATCTGATAAAGATATCATGTTTCATCAAGGCAGTGATTTTGATCTTTCCCACCACTCTTAAGATCAACTAAGCCTTAGGGAACCTCTGATATCTAGCCCATATCAGCTTGGCCATACTGAGGTGAGTCCAACTAGAGTGGTGGGGACTCATGTAGACTCAACTTCCACTACTGAGAGTGTCTTATTGGGCTCTCAGGATAGTGGTAACATAAGTGAGACTGAGTCTACGACAACCTTTCCAATTGATGCCTCTAAAACAGACATTAGTATGCAAAGGAAACAAGGGTGCCAAAAACCATATCTGGTGGAGATGATGAACATACCAGGTATGTTATCTCATCTCCCCATGATTTTTTAAAAGAATATGAGGGTAGTCTGCAACTTACCATCAAAGACCTACTCTCTAAAGTCTCAAACCTTGAATCAAAGGTTAAGACTTTAGATGACAGGTCTGCCACTCAACAACTTAAGATTTAAAATCTCAAGACACAACTAGCTGAGAAACAGATTAAGAAGTCTGTTAGGCATGTACCAATTTAGTTTTCTTTAAGTTCTTCCTCCAAATCATCTACTTCTCAAGATGATGCTACCAAAAAAGGGGAGAATGTACAGAAACAAGCACATGAGGAACCCAGTTTGGCCATCACAACCTCTCCCTCTTCTTTTTACCCTACACAATAACACCCTACAACCATATTCCCTCATCCACCTCCCATTACAATTCAAGTGGAATCAAGGATGCTTATTGATCTTAACAGATTCTTAACCAAGTTTCTAATAAGCTCATCCCTTGAACAACCCTCTCCTGATGCTGCCATTGCTTACTTTAGAGCTGAAGAGCTTCAAAGGTTGAGTGCACCACCTACCTCTGGGAAGAAAGTTGGTCAACCTAAGGTCCATATTGAACCTAAGATTTACTTCGAAGGGGAAATAAGGACTGACGGCCCAACTATTGACTTAGAAGGGACATGTGGTGTAGTTCCAATCTCTTTCGAAGCAGAAATTCAAGCTACGGAAGGGATAATAGAACTATCATCCTTGTCCAATGACCTGTTTATCATAGAAGCTATCATTGATCTAGCCTCTAAGGTAAACATTGAGGACTTCCATAAAACCCTTCTATCTCAGACACAACAAGCACCACAAGTTCAATCCTAATCTCCCCAACCTGAATCCTCTAAGCCAGAATCTCCAAAGGCTGAATCTTCCTCATATCCTAAAGGAAAAAGTAAGATGATTGCTGAGGAGCTTTTAGAGGAGGAAATGTTAGAAAAGCAAAAGAAAAAAAAGTAGACTTGATACTGGGAAGCTATTAGCTACAAGCAGCAACGCAGCAGCAGTGGCTCAAGAGAGTATTAATAGCAGGAGGAAAGTGGAGGTAATAAGTAGATAATGAAGAGATGCTTCTACTCCCACTTGATGAGCTTGTAAAGTTAGAGAAGGCAACCTTGCTACAAAAGGAGAAGGAGGAAGCAGCAAGGTTAGCCATAAAGGAGGAAAGAAGAAGGAAGAACGAAGAGGCTCTTTAAAGGGAGAGGATGGAGAGTATAGCCTTTCTATGCACACGAGGCTATTCTCAAGAGGAGCTGACTCCTCATGAAAATGATAAGATATTGTTTCTTTTCCACAAAGAACAAGATCAAATCAATAAAGAGAGGAAGAAGGCTACAAGGGAAAAGTTAAGGGAGAAGAGAGGAAGAAGAAAGAGGAGGAGCCCAACTTGCAGCTTCCAAAAAGGTAGGAGGTAAAGCATAGATGAAAGCTTATCTCAAGGCTCATGGCTTCACGGCAGGCAAGTGGGACCCATGTCAGAAAATACCCTACAGTGACATGTTAGTGACATCAAAGCTGACATTCGCTTAGAAAGAAAGAAGAAGGTGCCACAAAGCCAAAGTGTGCAGAGGATGTTACCCAAACCACAACCAACAAAACCTGAGCCAACACCTCTTCCATTTCCCATCAAAACCAAACCAACCACTGAACCTTATACCCCTAAACCCACACCATCAGCCTTACCTACTCCCTCACCCATTGCCTCTCAACAACCACCACCACTACCCATCCTAAAAC
>CM046042.1:2826573-2960721 GCA_025215565.1 Flaveria ramosissima
GGTGCTCGATGTCAGCATATGCGATCTTCAAAACTCGTTTAAACTAAATCCATATATGATTCACAAATTTAAATTGTGATTGAGAAAATCAAGGGTTCTAGTCAAATATAATAGAAAATGCCATAATTATGTTAATTGTAAGATTACAAAAATACCCTTTTAATTAAAACTAAAAACAATTATATTAAAAATCTATGATTGGTTGAGAGTGGTTTTTATGGTTTTCAATTATAAAGGTGGTTTTCATTTGATCCCTCCTCTCTCTCTCTCTCTCTCTCTCTCTCTCTCTATATATATATATATATATATATATATATATATATATATATATATATATATAGATATATATATAGATATAGAGACATATATATATATATATATATATATATATATATCTATATATATATATATATATATAAACTATATATACCGATATCTATCTATATATATATATATATAGATATATATATATCTGTCTCTATCTCTGTCTCTCTCTATATCTATGTATCTCTATCTCTCTCTGTCTCTCTATATGTATATCTCTATATTTTCTATATCTAGTATATCTATCCTATATCTCTTCTATCTATATCTATATATCTATATATATATATATATATATATATATATATATATATATATGTGTGTGTGTGTGTGTGGTGTGTGTTTGTGTACTTATTTGTGTGAGTTGTGTCGAACCATGGTCATGTGCTTTGTCGTGAGTGAGTCGAGCGACAAACCTGAACCAATCCGAGACAAAACAAAATTATTATAACAATTATTAAACGCGTTATAATTTTAATTATTTATTAATATACGTGGTTGACGTATTTTGGGTTCGCTCATATTATTCGAAGTCTATTGTTCAATCTAGCTTTATGCTTCATATCCAGGTGAGTTTTGCGGCCCCGTTTTATTACAATTATCTATAAATATCAAGGGGAAAAGTATGTTCAACCCTTTTTATGTTGTAATGTCATTTATTTTTTGGGACTATTGTGTTTACTATTTTGTAAGTTTATATCTGGTACATGCATGAGTTTTTTGTATGGTTCTTTATTCATAACTATTTAACTCCGGACTTGGAGCCGACAAACATGTATTGATAGTACTATTGGGTTGACACCCCCACCCTTGTTTGTTAGTATACTAGTTGGGACTAATAATGGTCATGAAAGGACCTTAGGGTGAATACGTTCCGACAAGATCTGTGTATACATCATAGGTTTATTTGTGAGGCTCACGATCACATGTGATATTGCTTGCTTATGACTGTATACACTTATGTCCTAAAACTTATACACAACATCAATTTTTATTCATTATTTAAAACTGTGAACTCACCAACCATGTGTTGACCTTTTTGAGCATATCTTTTCAGGTAGGAATCATCAAGGATAGCTAGAGTCGATGCCTTAAAGATGACCCTAAGGAATGTGTTTTTGACTTGCTCTAGCGTATCAAACTATTATGTTTTACTTAAAGTTAATAGTATTAAACATGTTTGCATTTACTTGTTCACGGGTTGTGGGATTTAAAATCATTACACTTGTTTGACTATGATTTGTCGTGGAATTGACTAACTGTGACACAACTCTTCATTTGTCTCGGTGACATCATGACATTGATTTTTTTATCATATAATGCATCTCTATTAATGATCAATGTGTTATGACGATCTCGTCTGTTACATCCTTGTGTTTCTGCTATAAGCGAGGGTGTGACAGTTGCCATGCTTATAACTGATAATCCTGTTCAACATTTAAAAACAAAACATATAGACATCAAATATCACTTTCTGAGAGATTTCTCAGAAAGGATCTAATCAAATTGATCAAAGTTCATACCAAACAAGCATTCTTTTCAAAATCAAGAAATCAAACAAAAACATTCATGTTTTTTATCAGATTAAAAAATTTTGGATCACATTTTATATAAACCTGAGAAATGATAGTACACTAGATTAATTTCTTCGCTTGAGTCATTTTCCACCAATAAAGTCTGACATACTTTGTTTGATGTGTGGATAGGCTCAACATGAGACACATAACATCATATTCAACAGTGAAGAACTAAAATTCTCATGATTGTATGGTAAGCAAAATATCCTTCTTGGTCTATGGTAAGATTTGGTCTATCCAATATGGATTGCTTGTAAATCAACTCATATACACCGAGTGAAACAATTTATGAACTGCTCAATCAAACACAAGTGTCTCTTTTTTTATGATTATCATAGACCTGGAGTCAACTAAGGCATCCTTTGTTGTGCTAAGCACATACTTGGATAAGCTACATCATGATCCAAAAAGATTTCTAATAAGAAACACATACATCTTGGATGCAACACCAGTAAAGTCTTTTATAGACTACATTCCTTGTGAATGACTCAAAAGAATCACAAAGAGGATCATCTTCCTAAGTGAAGTGAAAAAGAATCCCAATGTGGATCAAATTGATTATTTATATTCCTAATTAACTAGGTTCAAAGTACTGAAAGTGCTTTCTTGCATATCTTGAGGAGAGTTGATTTTAACATACAATCAGGTGTGGGGTACATACATATCATCTAAGTATACCCAAACATGATAATCACTCACTCTTTAAACCAACCATTAATACCATGCATGAGTTTAAGTGGACAAAAAAATCTACAAACTACATTGTATTAGTCTATGTCTATTCTAAAAATCATCAAATCAACTCAACGAGGACTTAACACTAGTATGATCTCATGACATGTGAAAATGATTCATGTACAAGCATACACACAATTCATTTATTAGTTAGATGAAGTGTATTCTTTCTAATATATAGCATTCATTATGCAAGCAAACAAGTTGGACTTTGATAATTTCCATCAAGCAAAATCAAAATTTTGACATTTTCTAAAGGTTTTAATATGTATGCAAAAATTTAAGCGGAATAAATATGAACATAGAAATACCAAAGTCAATAGAATATGTCAACCATCATACATGCTAAAATTTGAAATATTAAAATTTTGAGGATTTTATAATTTTAAGTTATTTCATGTTTTAAACAAGAAAAATCAACCAAGTCAAGAAAGCACACATAAATAGTAGGTTGACACATGTAAATGCACATTATTGCCTGTGAGTGATAATCAACATCCATACATTAATCATGTTGAAAATTGTTAAAATTTTAACAAATAAACAATTTTTGAAACACATATTACAATTTTTGCTAAGTATGGGCATCGCATGGATAAACACCTATGCGTTGCGAGAACAACCAAAAATATCATAAAAGTGTTCACAACTCATGTATTAAGTTACACAGCTAATGAGCAAAATTTCAAAACAAACAAAATTTTAAAAAATTTTGTCAACTGTAGTCACAACGGATAACAAATAGGCATCCGCTGTTGACACAGTCAACCAGAAAACATATAAAATACACCAAATGTATATATCGGACACACAAATGCACATCCGTTATGTAAACCCATATTCTTAAAGAAAAGAAGAATAAAATAAGAAAAAGAAATAAAACCCAAGTAGAGGGGTTAATATTGTACAAGGGCCAAAGTTTATTATTATTATGTTCAAAAAGGTAACATGGCCGCCCATAACCTAGTACATCAACCTTCTTGTCGGATTCTAGAGAGAGAAAGAGCTGAGAACTCTCGGAATTTCAAAGATCAAAAAGAAGAGGTCGGATTTGAGGTGAGTTTTTAGTGTTTTAAGTGTTCTTGGCTGATTATAGCCTCGTTTATATGCTTATGTTTGTGTTTTGTGGGTTTGTGTGTGTGTTTTGGTGGGTTTCAGGTGGTTGAACTCTTTGCATACGGGTTTGAAGGAGTTCTACCTGAAAGTTGCATAAGGTGAGTTCTAGAACCCACTATTAAATGTTTTAAACTTGTTTGAGGCTGGAAATGCATTTATGAACGTTTTTTGTAATGTTTGAGTGTGTATACCCATAGGTATGTGTGTGTGATATGTGGGTGGGTGTATGCTTGGGATGATTTATGATTATGTTATGTGCATGTTTGTGTTGCTTAGAATGCTAGAACTAAGCTTAGAACATATTAGAATGATGATTTGGGGCCTGAAATGATGATTTTAGTTAAGTTAGTTGCAATGCACCTATGTCCCCATGCGCCCAAGGTTCATATGCCCAAATAGTTCCCATGCGCCTAGGTTTATGCCAAAATTTACTAAGTGTCCCATGCGCCTAAACTGCCCATGCGCCCGGGTACTCATTCGTCTGCATAGTGCCCATGCGCCTAGAATAATGCTGAAACTGACTAAGCGTTAGGTCGTGCGCCCAAATAGTGTCCCAAAAGTTCCCTATGCGCCTAAGTGTTCCCATGCGCCTGAAAGGCCGTGCGCCTGCATAGCGCCTATGCACCTGAAGACTTAGAATGTTTTTTGAAATTTTGGGAAGAAAGGAAGTTTTAAGCTTGGACTTGGGATGTTCCCGAGGTTGATGTATGATGGTTTATTGTAGATACATGTGTACCTAGTTTCTGAGCTTAATGTAATATGTCTTTATTGTTATACACATATGTAATTGAATGGGTACTTAATGAAATACAATGTGTGGTTGTGCTTATAATGTTTATTATTTCATTGATTAGTAGTTTAACGCTTATTGAACTGACTATATAGGTTTGTGGTTGTTTGAATGAATATTAATAATGTAATGATTGATACATACATTCAAACTTAGTGATATGAAGTTCTCATGCGAATGGCCCATGCTAAGGGACGATACGCATGAACAACTTCATGCGAATGACTCAGTCGCACGACTGAACCAGGAGACTAGATCTGTCGCACGAGTGTAACATGAGATTGACTCAGTCGCACCACTAAACACTCAGTCGTGCGAATGGATCAACCGCATGGCTCAATCGCACGACTGAACCATGCTAATGGTTCAGTCGCCTGAATGAGACACCCTAACCTAATAATACCACTTAATTCGTGGAAAAATGAAAGAATTCAGAACACTTCGACTACATACGTACCCTAGCCGTCCAGAGACCTCTAAGAACCTGTTCCAAGTTCATAGATCGCACTAGATCGATTCATATCGTTCTTAACGTTTAGATCAATCCATAATTGTTTCTACGTGCGTTCTCACCGATTGGATAGCCAATCAAATAAGATTCCGCACTATTTGATTATGTATACACGTTATTTAGTTAGTATTTCGTTCAATACACGATCCTAACATTTATGATGATGTATGGTGCCTTATGTGATTGTTATGATGATGTTATGCATGCTTATGATTATGTGTGTTTATGTTATATTTTCTTTATGTTCCTTATTATGTATATTTCCATGGCTTTACGTGGTATGATTATGAAAATGAAGTAAAGTATTATGTAACATAAAGCGGAAGTTAATGATAATGAAAAGAGGAACGTAAAGAATAAATGAATGCATGCATGAATGAATGAATGGATGAAAAGTCTTGCAAGCAAATGAAAGGAGGTGCACAACTCTAAAATGTTGTTAGCTCAACTGTGTGTGGTTTAGCTAACCCTTAAGGATACACAAAGGGGTCCGGTCTTTGTGACTGACCGAATGTATGAAACCCTTGTCGCTTACCCCGGTACTGTGGTCAGGCCACCGGGCACAATGTATGGGGGTCTATTTATAGACTTTGGCCCATTTCCGTTTTATGCATGATGTTGGGGTGTAGCACATGGCATTGGTCCAAAGGAAAGTGAAAGATAAAGACGAATGATGAAAGATAATAATGAAATTATCTACTTGTACGTATGATGTATGATCGCGAATAAAAGTAAAGAACGGTTTTAAGCAAAAGTAAAGTATTTTATTTATAAAACTAGAACTCACTCAGCAACGCTGACCTTTATGCATTTTCCAGTTGGCAGGTGATTGTTGCTGATGATGGCACGGGGTAGCTACTTGGCTTATTTTGGATGGCATTCATTTTGTATAACTATGACGTTTTTGAGATGTAATGCAAACGATGATATTTTGTAATAGTTAACTATGTTGTATTGTTTTGCAAAAGCAGTCTTCATATATGAAATGGTTTTTAAGTTATTCCGCTACAATGTTTTAATAAATTTAAATGTATATTTTATGTTTTATGTGTAATGATTGTCCAACTGTGAGCGTTCCGGGAACGGGGCCTTACAAGTTGGTATCAGAGGCAAAGTTTAAGAGAAATGGGTAAATATTTTCAAAAGAAACCTAAACTTAAACTGAGAATGAGACAAAATGGAAGGATGCCAGTCCGAGTAGCTACATACCATCAGGTATTTTCTTTAAAGTAAACTGGTACTATGTGTGTATGTTATATGATCTGTTTGTCTTTAGTAGATTTAGATACTGATGTAGTCAGGATAGGAAATGCTTGGGTTATGAAGAGTAAAGTAAGTGGCTTATCACAACTGGCCATTGTAATTAGAGACTTACTATACTTAACATAAACTGAGCTATTACCTTGAATGCCGTGTTGGTATTTGGATCTTATAGTGTGTTTAACGATGGCTGGAGGTAGATCGTCAAAGGCTTCTCGAGGTGGAGGTCGTGGTGGAAGTGGTGCTGGACCACGGCTTACAATAGGCAGGGCTAGAGCTGAGGAGAAGGCTCATGAAGTGTCACACCCCAACCTTGACGGCGGAAACGTCGAGATGTGAGGGTTAAGATTGTTCACAGCTACATAACGCTAAATTTAAATGTAAATATTAAAATTATAAATTTCAAATGGAATACAATCATATGTCTCAAACATGAAATAGTTCCCAAACTAAACAAAGCATAACATAGTCATTTTATTCATTTAACTAGGTCCAAATCCTAGTTTATTGCAAGCTTCAAATGATGTCTTCAAACTTGGGCATTTCCCGAAACATGTTAAAAATAAAGGGTCAACTAAAAAGTTGGTGAGTTTCCAAGGCTTTTACATACATAATATATCAAAGGTTACAAGTAGCAATTCATGTCATAGGTTATGAGTTAGCAAGTTTATAGAACACATATAGTTACAACCAAACCTCGACTTGATTACAAGTTTATAAGATTGGCTAAGTGTATTTGGTTCTCATGATGAACAAGTCATACGTCATCAGGAGCCGGCAATACATCGGCTTTTGCACCAAATAGGCTTGTCAGACCCAAAGATCTATGATGTCGCCAGGCTAGCAATAGTTAGTGATTGTCAGCATATAATGTATCTCATATAACACTCACAATAATACCAATAACCATGACAAAAAGTAAAGATGAATTATACGTCCATTTACAAGTATCAAGATGTTTACAAGTGCAAGTTTATAAGGTTAACATGTTTCACCCCAAAATGTGTGAAATAAAGTAAAAAGGGGCATGAGAAACTCACGTGGTAAATAAGTATAAGAAAGGCGATTAATAAGAATAATAATAGGCGTCGTTCCAACGTAACCCGTCACAAGGCACCTAAATATATATATATACAAGATTTAACGTTTAATAATAATAAGTCTAACGATTTAACGAGAACTAAGGTTTCAACTTGGTATTTGGGGCTTTGTCTTATAATTATATTTAACAATTAGGAACCAATTATATTTTCTTGAAAAACTATATTTATATTTTATATTAAAAATATGAAATAAGATAACATTTATAATAATTTGTAAGATTTATATATAAAGTTTAAATAAAGTTTTATAACTAAATGAAATGAGCACAATTTAAACAATAACTTAAAAGCAACATTTGAAATAATAATTTTTTGTGAATTAAACTATTATTTAAAGTCTAATTTTTATAAAGATAGCTAACTATAACATTAGATGTAGAATATTTAATAAAAATATGAATGTATTTTTAATAAATAAATTACAGAAAAAATAATTAAGTGATTTTAAAATATACAAAGTTTATAAAATGATTTTTTATAATTTTTAAAAATTCTTAAAATTTAATTTAAAGGCGAAAAAGGCCTAAAAAATACATGAGGTTCCCCGGATTCGAACTGGGGACCTCTTGTTTAGGGGTCATGTGTTTTACCAGTGAACCAAAGGCCTCAGCCGTGATATGAAACCATTTTTAATTCTTAAAAACAAAACTTAAACAAACCCCCAATTTCTCATGAACCCTAACTTGTTCAGTCCCAAAATTGAAACCCAAATCGAATGATTCAACCCGATTAACCTTAGGGCTTTTGATCCCTAGGTGTAATCGAGCATAATGATGTATTATACTTACTTGATTACAATCGAATTGTAATGTTTATGCTCGGTTTTGACTCGATTCGTTCGCAAAGAAGAAGCAATTTGGGAAAGGTCGATTGTGTGATTGTTTCACGAAATTGGGTTTACAGAAAGTTGAAAGGGATCAAGAGTAGTATTTACCCTATGTTATATAGATTCAATTGTAACTATTTCATGACCGATGGTTCAAAGGTTTGATTCGGAAGTTTTGTCTTGAACCCGTTGTTAATTACTTGCTTTTATTCGTAATTATTAGTTGAGTTGAATGCGAAATGATTAGTAATACGTTTCTAATGAATCGCGTGAACCAATTGATCATGTATCGACTTGAAACTGATTTTGATTCGAACACTATTTCGGTTTCTAGTTGTTTGTTCATAACAACGATTAAAGTCGAATTAAACACAGTTATGGGTTCGAAACAGCCATTCGAACGGTTGGTATTGTTCCAAATGGGTTTTAATTAACCGATACCGGTTGATTAAACTCGTCGGAGCTCGCCGAATACTTGGCCGGCGGTGGGAAGGGGAAAAAGGTTTGGGTTTTTCAAACTTACACTTTTAGTCCCTGTAGTTTCTTAACTCTATTATTTTATGCCTTAAACTTCTATTTAAAGTTTATAAAATGACAAAACAAACCCCTTAACATACTTAATTTAAGTTTTAAACATTTTTAAGTAACTTTATAAAGTGTTATTAAAATTATTATTATTATTATTATTATTATTATTATTATTATATTATTATTATTTTATTATTTATTATTATTATTATTATTATTATGTTATTATTATTATTATTATTATTATTATGATCATTATTATTATTAATAGTATTATTATTATTAATATTATTATTATTATTTAACATTACTATTAGTATTATTATTATTATTATTATAATTATTATCTTTGTTATTATTATTACAATTATTATTATTATTATGTTTCAATTTAATAGCTAGGTTATTAACCCTTACATTAAAACTTAAAGGCAAACCAAGAATTAAACACAAGTAACCCATACGTTTCATAAATGTCAACAATGGTCCTTACAAAAATTAAACAAAGTTAAATTTTAGTTAACAGAAATACAAGATGTTACAGTCTCCCCAACTTATAAGAATTTCGTCCCGAAATTAGGAATGAAACTACAAGAACCAAAACGGGTACTTCTTCTTCATATGCTCTTCACGCTCCCAAGTAAATTCAGCGTCACGCTTATTCTCCCAACGAACCTTGACAATCGGGGTAGTTGTGGTTCTAGTCTTCTTCATAATGCGATCCATAATTTCAACAGGTTTCTCAACAAAATGCAATGACTCGTCGATTTGGATGTCTTCCAACAGAACATGCAAACTTTCGTCAGCCAAGCACTTTCTCAAATTTGAGACGTGGAACACAGGATGAACTCCACTAAGGTCGGAAGATAGTTCCAGTTTATAAGCCACTTTCCCAATCCTTTTCAGGATTTTGAAAGGTCCTACAAATCTTGGAGCCAGTTTACCCTTCTTTCTAAAGTGAACAACACCTTTCCACGGTGAAACCTTAAGAAGAACCGTCAAATGGGGGAAGAGGAACAAGAGGCGTCCCTGGCTCACTAGTAGGTCCCCAACTTGGAATTCCAATGGCTTACGTCGCTTATCAGCATAGCTCTTTTGTCTACTTCTTGCCACTTCAAGGTTCTTGCGGATTATAGAGACTTTATCGGTTGTTTCTTGTATGAGTTCAGGACCAGTGATGAAGTTTTCACCAATGTCGGTCCAGCAGGTCGGTGAACGACATTTACGACCAGAAAGTGCTTCGAATGGTGCCATCTTGATGCTCGAGTGGTAACTATTATTATACGAATATTCCGCGAGCGGTAGATGCGTATCCCAATCACCACCAAAGTCAAGAACACAAAGGCGTAGCAAATCCTCCAAGGTTTGGATGGTTAGCTCGGTTTGACCATCAGTTTGAGGATGGTATGCCGTGCTTAGATCCAATTGAGTACCCAAGAGTTCTTGCATAGACGACCAAAAATGCGAAGTGAAACGAGCATCTCAGTCGGATATGATGTGCAGAGGTACCCCATGACGACTTACAATTTCATCAACGTATATACGAGCCAACCTCGATGTCTTGTAAGTGTCACGTATGGGTATAAAATGTGCCGATTTGGTCCATCGATCAACAATCACCCATATGCTATCATGTCCACTAGAGGTTCGGGGTAGCTTAGTTATGAATTCCATGGATATGTGTTCCCATTTCCACATAGGAATCTCGGGTTGTTCAAGTAATCCACTTGGACGTTGAAGTTCGGCTTTAACCTTTGTACACGTGAGGCACTTAGCTACATAAGTCGTTATGTCTTTCTTCATTCCAGGCCACCAATATTGACCACGCAGGTCCATGTACATCTTATCGGAACCAGGATGAATAGAATAACGAGTTTGATGAGCTTTGTTCATGATAAAGGTACGAAGACTATCGCGATTTGGAACCCAAATTCGATTCGTGAAGTACATCAATCCATGAGTTTCATTTCCAATTGAGTTAGAAGGTTATGCTCCAGTTCATCCTTTATTCTTCCTTCTTGTTGCACCACTTGTTGAGCCTCCAAGATACTAGACTCGATGTCACTATCCATTCTCAAGTTTTGTAGCAGTACAGTAGTCTCGTTGACATCTAGTCGGACCTCAGTATCAAACTCACCCAAAGTGTCAAACCATTTTCTTCGATTGTGAATTTCTTGGAATGAGATCGTCTTGTTATGAACCTTTCGGCTTAGGGCATCGGCCACAACATTGGCTTTACCAGGATGGTAACGAATGTCCCAATCGTAGTCACTAATCAACTCCACCCAATGACGTTGTATCATATTGAGATCTTTTTGATTAAAAACGTGTTGAAGGCTTTTGTGATCGGTGTAGACTATGCATTGTGTACCATAAAGGTAATGTCTCCGAATCTTCAAAGCAAAAACCACAGCACCAAGCTCGATATCATATGTTGTGTAATTCACCTCATGGACCTTCAATTGTCTCGATGCATAAGCTATGACCTTTCCTCGTTGCATGAGAACACAACCAATGCCTTGTTTAGATGCATCACAATACACAGTGAAATCGTCGTTTCCATCGGGTAGGGTCAAGATAGGAGCATTGCACAATTTGTGCTTTAACACTTCAAAAGCTTCCTCTTGCTCGGACCCCCACTCGAATGGTTTGTTATTATGAGTCAAAGAAGTGAGCGGCTTCGCGATCCTAGAATATTTGGCAATGAATCGCCGGTAATAACCAGCAAGACCAAGAAAAGAACGAACTTCGGTTGGAGTTGTAGGAACGCACCAATTCTTCACGGCTTCCACCTTTGCGGGGTCAAGGTGAATTCCTTGGCTATTCACCACGTGTCCTAGAAATTGAACTTCCTCAAGCCAGAATTCACACTTCGAGAACTTCGCGTACAATTGCTCTTTCTTCAACAACTCAAGAACTAGTCGCAAATGCAGTTCATGATCGGTGTTGGACTTGGAGTAGAAGGATGTCATCAATGAAGACGATCACGAACTTGTCCAGATAAGGCTTGCATACTCGATTCATGAGATCCATGAAAACAGCAGGAGCATTTGTTAAACCAAAAGGAAACCATGAACTCATAGTGGCCATATCGAGTACGGAATACGGTCTTTGGGATATCATCATCGTGGACTCGTAATTGATGATAACCAGAACGTAGATCAATCTTCGAGAAAATAGCGGCTCCTTGAAGTTGATCAAACAAGTTATCGATACGAGGAAGAGGGTAACGATTCTTGATGTTAAGCTTGTTAAGTTCACGATAGTCGATGCACATACGAAACGATCCATCTTTCTTCTTCACGAAAAGAACAGGTGCACCCCATGGCAAAGAGCTAGGACGAATGAAGCCCTTCTCGGATAGTTCTTGAAGTTGAATAGAGGGTTCTTGCATTTTCGATGGTGCAAGCCGATATGGTGACTTAGCCACGGGGTTTGCTCCCGGAATCAAATCGACTTTAAACTCGACTTCACGCACGGGAGGTAAACCACTAAGGTCATCAGGAAATACTTCAGGAAAGTCTTGTACAATCGGGACATCCTTAAGATCTTTCCCTTTGACTTTCGTGTTGACCACGTAAGCCAAGAATGCCATATAATTCTTGCTTAAGCACTTTCGGGCTTGGGTGCAAGATATGAGCTTGAGCCCTTTGGACGATTTTTCACCGAACACTTTCAATGTATTCCAGAAGGTAACGGTATACGAATGCACTTGTCAAAATAATAATCTCGGTATGGTGTTTGGCTAACCAATCCATACCAATGATGACGTCAAAGCTTCCAAGTTTCCATAGGAATAAGATCAATAAGAAAATCGTGCGTGTCAAGACTTAAGATACAATCACGAATAACGATATCAACGGTGATTGGTTCTCCATCGGCGACTTCAACGGTGAGAGGTCTTTCTAGTTTCATAGATGGCTTAGCAAGAATGGGTTCAAACTCTTATGAAACAAAACTCTTATCGGCTCTAGAGTCAAATAGAACGTATGCATAAGTTTTATTAATAAGAAACACACCTGTTCAATTTTAAAGGTATTTAACGATACAGGTAACGCATGAAAAGACTTATGTCATAGAAGTTAAGGGTATTTAACGGTACAGTTGGTTCCCCGGATGATGGTACCTACAAGTGTTGCACATAGGTTGAGGACCAGCATAGGCCCTAGCCCCAGGCACTTATGCCACAGGTGCAGCCGCAGGTACAAGTTGTCTTTGGGGTTGTTTGGGTGCAGGCACAGCATAGTTGTGTGCCGGTGTGAACTTGCGCTTCTTTTTGTTGTTGTTCTTGTTGTTGTAAGACTGTTCGGCTTTGGTCTCCTTAACAGCCTCAGTAGCAGTCTTTTCCACCTTCTTTGCACCCTTAATAGACATGGTTCCCACTCGTATATGATTCTCGGTGAGTTGAGCGGTGATAGTGATGGCTTCTTTCAAAGTTGTGGGTCGACTACCCACCACAACATCTTGAATTTGGGGTGGTACACCCTTGATGAACTTCTCGATGCTGCGAGGGACAGTGTCGACCATATGGGGCAACAGTATACACAACCCATGATGCCTAGTTGAGTAGGCCAAATGGTCACCACCATCTTGCTTCAAGTTCCGAAATTCCTCTTCCTGTTTTTGTGGTTCACTCCTCGGGCAGAACTTCGCGATGGCGATATTCTTGAACTCCTCCCAGGTGAGTGCTAACACAGCTTCAGCACCACGATTCCTCTTCTCGCTATTCCACCAAGTAAGTGCCCTTTGTTGGAGCATACTAGTGGCGTAACGAACTTTGAGTGCCTCGGGACACTCACAATTGATGAAAGTATTCTTCATGCTCTAGAACCACTCAAGAAGACCAGTGGCTCCATCCTTGCCACTAAAGCTAGTGGGTTGCATGAACTAAAGTGCTTGAAAGTGCAGGTTTGATTGTTGCGCCCTTGATTCGCACTATTTTCACCTTGACCATTGCCATTGTTGTTGTGGCTAGAGTTGGTCATTAAAGTGCTATTGAGTTCAGCAACCATGGTCGGGATAACGGCGGCCATTTTTCGTGCGATCATGGCGGCTAGCTTACGGTCGGAACTTCCACGCTTTCCATGATGACGAGACATGCTGGATATACAAAATGAGTTAGTCACGGGAATGAGGATAACAAAGGACAATAATTTAAACAATGATATATCAAGAGTTGTAAGGCACATGGAATGGTTCCATTTGGTAATGCATTACCATTTGGAAACGTTGACACGTCAAGGTAAATTCACCCATTTGCCTTAAAAACTTGTGTATGTTGACCATAGTTTATCACTCATCCAAGAAATTCCCAGGTAAGTATAACTAGTCCCGTAGGATTTATGCGAAATGCTTACCTTAGCCCGAAGGCCTTTTTCCAGGAAAACCAGAATACAGGTTTCTATGTGTCACACAAATTTTCTTAGGTTCATGATATCAAAACCTTGATGAGATTTTCATAGATTAGACATAGAGTCTAAGGAATAAACCCACAATATAAAGTGTAGATTCCACATGTCGTCGAGAATAAGTTTAGGAAAGTTTCATTCGTCGGGGAGAATTAAAGTCAAAGATAAGTTTAGGGGAGACAAGCAACAAAGTTTAAGCATTCATAAGGCAATCCTATGCTAAGGCATCAAGTTACACATAAGAAGGCATAACATTATATAGCATGCAAACAATGTACTTTTACAAGTATACAAATATTATTCTATAAGGTTCATGCATAAACTATAGTCTAGGTCACCAATTCTAATAACCTAAATCCCTATAGTTACGGGCTCTGATACCAATGGCCTCAGCCGCGATATGAAACCGTTTTTAATTCTTAAAAACAAAACTTAAACAAACCCCCAATTTCTCATGAACCCTAACTTGTTCAATCCCAATATTGAAACCCAAATCGAATGATTCAACCCGATTAGCCTTAGGGCTTTTGATCCCTAGGTGTAATCGAGCATAATGATGTATTATACTTACTTGTTTACAATCGAATTGTAATGTTTATGCTCGGTTTTGACTCGTTTCGTTCGCAAAGAAGAAGCAATTTGGGAAAGGTCGATTGTGTGATTGATTCAAGAAATTGGGTTTACAGAAAGTTGAAAGAGATCGAGAGTAGTATTTACCCTATGTTATATAGAGTCAATTGTAACTATTTCATGACCGATGGTTCAAAGGTTTGATTCGAAAGTTTTGTCTTGAACCCATTGTTAATTACTTGCTTTTATTCGTAATTATTAGTTGAGATGAATGCGAAATGATTAGTAATACGTTTCTAATGAATCGCGTGAACCAATTGATCATGTATCGACTTGAAACTGATTTTGATTCGAACACTATTTTGGTTTCTAGTTGTATGTTCATAACAACGATTAAAGTCGAATTAAACACAATTATGGGTTCGAAACAACCATTCGAACGGTTGGTATTGTTCCAAATGGGTTTTAATTAACCGATACCGGTTGATTTAACTCGTCGGAGCTCGCCGAATACTTGGCCGGAGGTGGTCGTCGGCGAGTCAAAACCAAGCATAAACATTACAATTCTATTGTAATCAAGTAAGTATAATACATCCTTATGCTCGATTACACCTAGGGATCAAAAGCCCTAAGGTTAATCGGGTTGAAACATTCGATTTGGGTTTCAATTTTGGGATTGAACAAGTTAGGGTTCATGAGAAATTGGGGGTTCGTTTAAGTTTTGTTTTTAAGAATTAAAAATGGTTTTAAGATGTGAGCTATGGCATGTCATAGTCACAAGTCAAAAGGCAGATATGCCTTTTGATTCTACAATTGATTTTGTTTGTGTCTAGTCAATTGTATCCAGCTGGCCTTCAAAGTATAGCCGGCTGTAGGTTGTAGTATAAGTATTCCTTGTTCTTGTATCTTTCCATTATGCTTTGTAACACTTGTAATAGAACTTGAGAAAGCAATATACTGCATCCTTAAAACCCAATCTCTTGTGTTCTCTTGTTCTGTCTCTTACTTATTACTTGTGTTCTTAGTATCATTCTTATGGTTAATCCAGTTCACTATTTGATTAAGTTTGGTTAATCTCCTCTTTGTGTTGTTGTGTTGTAAGTGACCACCCTTCACCGGTCCTGCAATTGGTATCAGAGCATTTCAGGCTCTTGATATAAGATATCACTATCTTAAGATCCCTCACACATACATATACTAAACTTTTCAAATGGCAGCCATTTCCAAGACTGATATGGAAACTAGAACCATGAACAAGTCCACACTGATCACTCTTGATGACTTTGATACCTGGTGTATGAGAATGGAAGGTTTCATTAGGTCTCTAGACTCAAGAATGTGGGAGTCTGTTGAAAATATAACTTTCATACCTAGCACTCTTTCTGCTACTGGTTCTGGTATGATTCCCAAAGATGTGGCTAACTACTCTGATGAAGATAGGAAGAGAGTAGAGATTGATAGAAAAGCCATGATAGCTCTTCAAACTGCCCTTCCAAACTTTGTATATAGAGGTTTCAAGAAGTGCAAAACAGCCCAACAGCTGTGGGATGCACTAAAACTGATGTATGAAGGCTCCTCTGAAGCCAAGGAGAACAAGAAGGATCTCCTGAAGCAGCAGTTTGAAAACTTCACCTTCAAAATAGGTGAAACCATGACTCAGCAATACTTCAGGTATGTTGAGATAGTGGATACCCTTGTGGATGGAGGAGTTCCTCTTGAGAATAGAGACATTGTAAGGAAGTTTATGTCCTTACTTCCTAGGCAATGGACACACTATTATGTGGTGATCAAGAGGACTGAAAATCTCAAAACTCTTACTCTGACAGAGTTATATGAGATTCTCAGTGGCTACCAGATGGAGATGAACATGCAAGGTTCATCTGGCAACTCCAATAATCAATTGGGTTCAGCCCTGCACGTGATTGAAAGAGATAGCATAGAACCCCAACATCATCTCATATGCTACCCTGACAATTCACGAAAGGGTCCTTTCATCACCTTCCCAGAGACACCTAGGGAGAACTACACTCAAGGAAGCCCATTCCAAGAGACAAGCTCTTCTCAAGCTTTTGTGTCTTCTGATGAAAGTTGTGGCAACTCTCTTTTCACTCTTGAAGACCTGGATTGTATCCATCCAGATGATCTGGAATATATGGAAATAGTCCAGCAGATGGCTCTTCTCACTCATAGAGCCAAGAAGTTCTACAAGAGAACTGGAAGGAGGTTTCAAAGCAATGCAACCAGTGGAAAGTTTGGCTTGGACAAAAGCAAAGTCAAGTGTTACAACTGTAACCTGATGGGCCACTTTGCTAGAGAGTGTAAGGCACCTAAAACAAATGGTGGCCAAACACAGTCCAGACCCAACTACACTGACAAAGCTTCCCAGAATGAGAAGCCAAAGCAACAAGCTGCTGTAGCTGTTGAAGAAGGAGGCTTTGACTGGAGCTTTCAGGTGGAAGATGCTTCTCCAAACCAAGTATTAATGGTAGATCATGATGAAGCCAATGTATTGGAACATCTCTGTACTCCTGAATGCATTGCTAAAGTTAATAGATACAGGTCCTATAACTTGGAGATGAGATCTGATCTTGAGTCCTTAAATATTTTAAAATCTGATTTTAGAAAGTCTGAATATGATTATAAACTAAAGATAGAGGACTTAGAGAAAACCATTTCAGTTCTAAAACATGAACATACAGATTTTATGACTCAAATCAAAGATCTCATCACCAAGCTGACTGAGTGCCAGGCTAAGCTTGTGATCAGCAAAGCCAAGGCAGAAAAGAGTGTTCTTAAAGAAGAGACCTTCAAGAACATGATATCCTCATCCCTGCATAACAAGGTGTGTTATCAAAATAGACAGGGACTGGGATCCAATGAGATAGCTCCTCCACACACAATCTTGTATGTAAGATCTCCTAGGTGTGGAACTTGTGAAGATGAGCTTCCTCTCATAGATCCTATGAGTGAAGAGGATGAAGAAGAGATAGTGAAGAATTCCTCTGAGAAGAGTGAAGAGGAGGATTCTAAGAAGGGCCACTATCCTTCTGAGGAGAAGTAGATTACTTTGATGACCAAGTCAATGAGAAAGAACTTGATCCGGAAGAGCAAAAGAAAAGCAAGTAAGGCTCAAGAGATCAAGGCTACTTTTGACTCTAAGCAAAAACAAGTTTTTATCTCTGCAGGGTTTCAAGTAGTAAAGACTGAAGACATCAACCAAAACTCTTCAGCTAAGAGTTCTGGTTCTTGTTCAAATCATCTCAGTACCAAGAAGAAGACTAATCTGTTGTGTACCACTGCTACACAGCCTGGACCATCAAACTCCAAGAACAGTTCCCAGTCCAAAAGGACTGTCTCAGCATCTGCAAAGATGAAGGTGGAGAAGGGATGTGACCAAAGACAGTCTTGTTCTCATAAGAAGACTCTTGTGAAGAAGAAAATGGTGTATGTCATGTGTGAAAGTACCTCTCACATTGCTAGGGATTGTCCATACAATCCTAAAAGTACTGTCCATATGACCAAGACAAAGACTTCAAAGAGTTCCAAGAAGATTCAAGCTTTGGAAGGAAAATCTGTTTCCTTTGGAAGCTCCAAATCTAAGAAGAAGACAAATGGAAAATTACCTTCGGAAGAGAAGTTGGTCTCGGAAGAAAGGAATTCTTCCGAAGCACTGAAGTCTGCTGCAGTGACTGCAGAATCTTCTGAAGGTTCAGTCATGAAAACTTCCAAAGTCCCAAAAGCTTCCGAAGTTTTGAAGGTCAAGTCCAAGACTCCAAAGGTGGTGTGGAAGTCTAAGAAAGACCAAGTGACTGAAAATTCTCCATCAACAACAGCTCAAGATCCTCCTAGCACAACCCTAGGATCTATTACTGTCGCATTACCTTCTATTATACTTAGTGAGCCTAAGACAAATAAGGCTTGGGTTTCCAAATGTAACCAATCATTTTCTTTGTGCAGGAACAGCTCAAGACAAACAAGAATGTCTGGATCAATGATAGTGGCTTTTCCAGGCACATGACAGGCAATAGGTCACTACTCCATAACTTTGAAAGGATTGATGGAGGACCAGTTGCTTTTGGAGGAGATGAAGGTGGTTACATTTCTGGAAGGGGCAAGGTCACAAATGGTAAGCTCAACATTGAAAAGGTAAACTTTGTCAAGGAGCTTGGGTACAATCTTCTGAGTGTATCCCAATTTTATGATCAGAGTCATAACATGCTCTTTACTGAGGATGAGCGCATTGTTCTCAAGCCTGGAGTGGTCATTCCTCATGAGCACATCCTGATTAGAGCCCCCAGAAAAGAGAACATGTACAAGATTGACTTGCAAGAAACATCTCCCTCTGGAGAAGTTTCATGCTTACTGTTTAAAGCCAATAGTGATGAGTCTTTCCTATGGCATAAAAGAATGTGCCATGTAAACTTTAAGAACATGAATAAACTAATTAAACATGATTTGGTAACTAGAATGCCAAACAAAGAGTTTACAAGTGATGATCATTGTGTTGCATGCCTGAAAGGGAAGCAACATAAGGTATCTCACAAGCCTAAGGAAAGGAACTTTATCACTACTCCCCTACACTTATTACATATGGATCTCTTTGGCCTCACCAGTGTAATGAGTCTAGAAAGGACCTCTTATTGTTTGTGTAAGGCCCCGTTCCCGGGACGCTTACTGTTGGTCATTCATCGCACATAAAACATATAATTACATTACATTAAGAAATCATTGCAGCGGAAACATTCAAAAATGACATCACGATTTATTATAATTACTTTTGCCAAATAATACATCATTATCCGGTTACAAAATTCATGTTTGCATTACATCACAAAAGCTATATAATTGGATGCCATCCCAAAAGAGCCGAGTAGCCTTGCCGTGCCATCCCCAGCAATCATTTACCTGCCAACTGGAAAATGCAATAAAAGTCAGCGTTGCTGAGTGAGTTCTAGTTTTATTAATAAAACATACTTTACTTTCATTAAAAACCATTCCTTTATCATGCGATCATGCAACATACGTATACACAGATAATTTCATTATTATCTTTCATCTCATTCATTATCTTCCATTCTTTTCGTTCATTCTGTCTTCCGAGTCTTTTGCGACAACATGGTCGCTCACCTCAATGGCAATCTCAATGATTGCTCGCTATCCGAGTCTTTTGCACCCCTAAGGTTGCTCACCCCAATTGCCCATCACGATAGCAAGCTATCCGAGTCTTTTGCAACAACAAGGTTGCTCACCCCAAGGCAACGTCACGATAGCTCTTACTCGAGTCTTTTGCAACGACAAGGTTGCTCACCTCATAGGCAATCTAATGATTGCACTTCATCCGAGTCTTTTGCAACACAAAGTCGCTCACCCCAATAAATATGCTTGCAAGCCTTTCTTTCGTTCATTCATCATTCATTAATGCATGCATTCTTACTTCATGTTCCTCTTTCATTATCTTTCGCTTTACATTATATAATACTTCATTCATTCATTCATTCATTCACATGACATGTAAAGCCACAAGAAAGATAAGCATACATCATAATAAGGAACATATAATACACATTCATCATATCGTCATATAGGGCAACATCATACATACATAACATGGATAAACATGCAACATCATCATCATCATCATCATCATTATTATCATCATGCCCTACATGCTCTCTAAGGCCATAATCATCCTCTTACATGCTCTTACGGGTTACTTTACGTCAACACTTACATCTGCACCTTTCCCCCGAAGGCCAGAAGTCAAACTACACATTCCTTCGAGTGTAACAGCCCTATTCGGGCGTATGGACACTCTTCAGTCGCATGGCCTCCATGCGACTGAACATCATGCGACTGGACACATGCGGATGAACATCTATGCGGATGAACATCCATTCGTGCGTATGGACCTTGTGCGAATGGGATTACTGCGAATGGGCACCTATGCGACTAACCTCATGCGTATGGACTCATGCGACTAAGCATCTATGCGACTGAACCCTCAGTCGCGCATCCCTCATGCGACTAGACTCCCAGTCGTGCGACTGAGTCCCAATCGTGCGAATGAACCTTTAATCGCCCTCATTCGGCCGTATGGCCTTCATTCGGTCGCCTAGCCCTAGCTGATGCAGAATGGAGTTCATCCCGAACCCAATCTGCCATTTTCGGCCTCCAAGCTCATCCAAACCCATTCTAAGCCTAAATCAACCCTCCTGGACCTTAGGAATGCATACCATAACACCATACAAGCACACACAAGCCCGAAATCATACTCTAAACACATCATACACATCACACCCAAATGGGTCAAACACACACACACACAAAAACGGGTTTTGCACATTTTCCAGCCCCAAAATCGGTTGAAAACTAGTAAAAGTGGGGTCTAGAACTCACACAATCGAGCACAAAGACAAGAGCTTCGATTTGGCTTGCTACTCGACGGATTTGGACACCCGAATCACCCGAATCAACCCTTTTCTCCCTTTTTCTCTTCTTTCTCTCTTCCCTCTTCTTGTGAGCTGAATTTTGTGAAGTGTGGGGAGAGTGGGCTGCCCTCTCCCTACACATATCACCACATTACCCAACTTTTCTTCGTTGGCGAGTTTGGTCCCTCAACTTTGGACTTTATTTCTTTTCTTTCTTCGTCGGCTTCAAAATAATAAATTTCCGGGTGTTACAAGTCCACCCCCCTTAAATAGGTTTCGTCCCCGAAACCTGTCATTCCTCGAACAAACGTGGATAATGTTGTCTCATTTCTTCCTCAGTCTCCCACGTTGACTCGGATCCCTTCCTGTGCTTCCACTGTACACGCACTAGAGGAACCACTTTATTCCTTAGCCTTTTCTCCTTTCGGTCGATGATTGCCACTGGTTGCTCCACATAATTGAGCCGTTCATCTACTTCATATCCTCCAATGGAACAATCATATCTTCTTCTGCTAAGCACTTCCTTAGATGAGATACATGGAATGTCGGGTAATTCCACTTAACTCATCTGGTAACTCCAGTCTATAGGCCACCTCTCCTACTCGAGCAATGATTCGGAAAGGGCCTATATACCTTGGGCTCAACTTGCCCCGCTTTCGGAAGCGAATGATACCCTTCCAAGGTGAGACCTTCAACATAACCCGGTCACCCACCTGGAACTCAATCGGCCTGCGCCTTTTATCAGCATACGACTTCTGTCTGTCTTTGGCTGCCTTCATGAAGGCTTTGATCTTCTCAAGCTTCTCAGTCGTAGCCTCGATTACCTCGACGCTCCCCAATTCCTTCTGACCAATATCACCCCAACAAACGGGTGTTCTGCATCTCCTACCGTATAGCATCTCATATGGAGGCATGCCAATGCTGGCGTGATAACTGTTGTTATATGAGAATTCGGCTAACGGTAGGTGGTCATCCCAACTTCCACCAAAATCAATCACACATGCCCGAAGCATGTCTTCCAGCGTCTGATGGTCCTTTCTGACTGACCATCAGTCTGGGGATGATAAGCCGTGCTAATATGTAACCTCGCCCCATAGCGTCGTGGAATTCTTCCAAAATTTAGATGTAAACCGGGTGTCGCGATCCGACACAATAGACACCGGCACACCATGACGAGTCACAATCTCCTTATGAACACATCAGCCAACCTCTCAGATGAATATGTCTCGCGGATCGGTAGGAAGTGAGCACTCTTCGTCAAACGATCAACTATCACCCATATGGCATCGTACCCTTTCGGGTACGCGGTAGCTTTGTAATGAAATCCATGGTGATGTGCTCCCACTTCCATTCCGGTATATCCAAAGGTTGTATCTTCCCATACGGCTTTGATGCTCGGCCTTCACCTGTAAGCAAGTAAGGCACTTACTCACATACTCCACCACGTCGCGCTTCATACCCGGCCACCAATAATCTTTCTTCATATCATGGTACATCTTCGTGGCACCAGGATGAATGGAGTACCGAGTCTTGTGAGCTTCATCCATTATCTTCCCCCGTAAATCCCCAAAACGAGGAATCCACACACGATCGAATCGGGTTCTAACACCGAACGTGTTTTCACCCAATTCTCCAACCAGACCTCTCATTCTTTCAGAGTTAAGATGATCTTCCTTCAGTGCCTCATCTTGAAACTCTTTAACCTGCTTCATTACGTCAGAGGTCATGATCAGCTGATATGCTTTCACCCGAATCGGCTCGGGCCTCTCCTTCCGGCTAAGGGCATCAGCCACCACGTTGGCCTTGCCCGGATGGTAGTGGATCTCACAATCATAATCCTTTATAAGTTCCAACCACCGCCTCTGCCTCATGTTCAAATCCTTCTGCTCAAAGAAGTACTTCAGACTCTTGTGGTCAGTGAAAATGGTGCACTTCGTCCCGTACAGATAGTGCCTCCAAATCTTCAATGCAAAGACCACAGCTGCTAGCTCCAAGTCATGAGTAGGATAATTGACCTCATGAACCTTCAACTGTCGGGATGCATAGGCTATAACCTTTCCTCTCTGCATTAACACGCACCCCAACCCCGAGTAAGAAGCATCGGAATAAACCACCAGATCTTCACTTCCATCGGGTAACGACAGAACAGGAGCTTGAGTCAATCTCGCCTTCAGCTCTTCAAACGCCTTCTCTTGAGCTTGACCCCATACGAACTTCACATCTTTTCGGGTCAACTTGGTTAGTGGAGAAGCAATCTTGGAGAAGTCTTGGATAAATCTTCTGCAGTAGCCCGCCAAACCCAAGAAACTGCGAATCTCGGATGGCGTCTTTGGTGACTTCCATTGCATAACCGCCTCCACTTTCGCCGGGTCCACCATAATCCCATCAGGATTCACCACGTGACCCAAGAACTGAACTTCGCGCAACCAGAACGCGCACTTGGAGAATTTAGCATACAACTTCTCCCTCCTCAACGTCTCAGAACTTCCCGAATGTGACCGGCGTGTTCTGCTTCGCTCCTCGAATAAATCAGGATATCATCAATAAACACAATCACTGATTTATCCAACATAGGCCGACACACACGGTTCATCAAATCCATAAAAGCAGCTGGCGCGTTGGTCAAGCCAAAAGACATGACAAGAAACTCGTAGTGACCATAGCGCGTACGGAAAGCTGTTTTAGGAATATCCTGCTCCTTCACCTTCAACTGATGGTAACCAGATCGAAGATCTATCCTTGAAAACCAACTGGCACCCTGAAGCTGATCAAACAAATCATCTATCCTCGGTAAGGGGTATCGGTTCTTCACTGTCAACTTGTTCAGCTCGCGGTAGTCGATGCACATCCTCATACTACCGTCCTTCTTCTTTACAAACAGGACCGGAGCACCCCAAGGAGAGATACTCGGTCGAATGAACCCCTTATCAAGCAACTCTTGCAACTGCTCCATCAACTCTTTCATCTCGTCGGAGCCAACCGATACGGTGCCTTGGCAACAGGTTGGGCACCCGGTATCAATCAATCTGAAACTCAATCTCTCTGTCAGGTGGCACTCCTGATAAGTCTTCTGGGAACACATCTGGAAAGTCACACACAACCGGTACATCAGCTAGTTGTGGTGTTGGCGTATCCACATCCTTTACGTAGGCCAAGTAGGCACTACATCCACGCCTCATACACTTTCCCGCCACTGCCATCGAGATCACCTTCGGAATTGTAGTAACCCGATCGCCATAAACCGTTACTGAACTACCGTCAGGAGCCAACAACCGAATCATCTTCTTGCGACACACAATGTTCGCCTCGAAGTCCGCTAACCAATCCATCCCGAGAACCAAATCAAAACCACCTAAGGTCATCACAAACGGTCTAACAGGAAACTTATGACCCTCGAGCTCCACATCACAATTCTCTATCATCTCAGAAATCCTGGTAGACTTACCTATGGCAGTTTCTACATCAAAGGGCGCATCGACACGTCTACTACTAACAGGCAGCTTAGCACAGAAAGCAGCAGAAATAAAACTCTTACTAGCACCCGAATCAAATAACACAGAAGCTAAAGTTTGATTCACCAGAAACGTACCGGACACGACATCAGGGTCCGTTCTAGCTTCCTCCTGTGTCATGGTGAATGCCCTGGCGCTCGCCCTCGGTCCATCACCTCCCGTCTTCTTTGCCCCTGAACTCTCAGCCCTCGGCTTCTACAATCTTTGAGCATGTGACCCTCTTCGCCACAGTTAAAGCATCGGACCGCACGACAGTCCTTTGCCATGTGCCCCGCCTTTCCACACCTGAAGCACAAGTTCGACCCAAACCTGCACTCCCCGCTATGCTCCCGTCCACATTTACCACACCTTCTCGACCCCGCACCTGTCGTGACCACACGGCGGTCATCCACCCGTGCCTTCTTATTACCCGTCGAGGCATTACCCCGACCAAACCTCTTCCCCTGCCAGCCTCGTTCACCACCGCTCTTTCTGCCACCATCAGTCACCACCACCGCTCTTTCATCATACAGTCTTCCCGCTAAATCCACCGCCGACCTAAACGTGCTTGGTCGGGCGGCGATCATGTGCCTGCGAATATCCGCCGGCAAACCCTGTATATACCTCTTGATCTTCCGGGACAGAGGTGTCACTTGATCCGGCACCAGACGTGCCATCTCGTTGAACTTCGTGGTGTACTGTTGGTGTGTCATGGTTCCCGCCTCCAGTTGCAGAAACTCCCTTTCAACCTTATCCATTTCCCGATGAGGACAAAACTCCTCGATCACCATCTTCTTCAGTTCGGGCCACCTCATTCGCCCGATCGCCCGATTACCCTCTGCTTGGACAATGTTGTCCCACCAGCATAGTGCCGAGTCCACGAAGGAGTGGGTGGCAAACTTTACTTTCTGATCTTCTCGGCACTCGCTGATGTCGAGAACAGCCTCCATCTCTCTCACCCATCGGTGAGCAGCAGCCGCATTACCATTTCCGTCAAAAGTAGGGGGCTTGCATCGCATAAACACCCCGTAGTTACAGCCTCGTGCCACCTCCCGCACAGGCTCCTCTTCCTCTTCCTCTTCATTATCCGAGAAAATCGTTTCAGGCTCCGGTTGCTCCCCCGAGGCCCGGTTTCTCTCCTTTCTTTCCCCCTCCTTCACAGCCTTGATGACTTCGGTCACCACAGACGGTAAGATTGTCTGCATGACCTGATGCACTTCCTCAACAACAGCCTCCTTTACTGAGGCCCTTAAGTTCGCGCTCTCATCCCCAGCTTCTGGATGAGGAGTCTCAGGTTCTGCAGGAACCTCTTTCTCGGCTCTAGGCCTTCCTCTCTTAGGGCGTGGTTCAGCAACAGGGCCATCACGGCCTCCACCCCTAGAAGCTCTAGAAGATCTACCACCAGCCATTCTCTAACACACTGAAAGATTCAAACACCAACACGGTCATTCAAGGAAACAACTCAGTTTATGTCAAGTATAGTAAGTCCCTAATTACAGTGGCCAGTTGTGATTAGCCACTTACTGTACTCTTCATACCCCAAGTATTACCTGTCCTGACTACATCAGTATTCAAATCTACATACAACACATAACATATACCATGCGCACATAAAACCGGTTAACTTTAAGAAAATACCTGATGGCACGCAGCTACTCAGTTTGGCATCCCATTCCCCATTCGTCCCATTCTCAGTTTAAGTTAAGGTTTATTTTGAAAGTTTACCCATTTCACTTAAACTTTGGCTCTGATACCAACTTGTAAGGCCCCGTTCCCGGGACGCTTACTGTTGGTCATTCATCGCACATAAAACATATAATTACATTACATTAAGAAATCATTGCAGCGGAAACATTCAAAAATGACATCACGATTTATTATAATTACTTTTGCCAAATAATACATCATTATCCGGTTACAAAATTCATGTTTGCATTACATCACAAAAGCTATATAATTGGATGCCATCCCAAAAGAGCCGAGTAGCCTTGTCGTGCCATCCCCAGCAATCATTTACCTGCCAACTGGAAAATGCAATAAAAGTCAGCGTTGCTGAGTGAGTTCTAGTTTTATTAATAAAACATACTTTACTTTCATTAAAAACCATTCCTTTATCATGCGATCATGCAACATACGTATACACAGATAATTTCATTATTATCTTTCATCTCATTCATTATCTTCCATTCTTTTCGTTCATTCTGTCTTCCGAGTCTTTTGCGACAACATGGTCGCTCACCTCAATGGCAATCTCAATGATTGCTCGCTATCCGAGTCTTTTGCACCCCTAAGGTTGCTCACCCCAATTGCCCATCACGATAGCAAGCTATCCGAGTCTTTTGCAACAACAAGGTTGCTCACCCCAAGGCAACGTCACGATAGCTCTTACTCGAGTCTTTTGCAACGACAAGGTTGCTCACCTCATAGGCAATCTAATGATTGCACTTCATCCGAGTCTTTTGCAACACAAAGTCGCTCACCCCAATAAATATGCTTGCAAGCCTTTCTTTCGTTCATTCATCATTCATTAATGCATGCATTCTTACTTCATGTTCCTCTTTCATTATCTTTCGCTTTACATTACATAATACTTCATTCATTCATTCATTCATTCACATGACATGTAAAGCCAGAAGAAAGATAAGCATACATCATAATAAGGAACATATAATACACATTCATCATATCGTCATATAGGGCAACATCATACATACATAACATGGATAAACCTGCAACATCATCATCATCATCATCATCATTATTATTATCATGCCCTACATGCTCTCTAAGGCCATAATCATCCTCTTACATGCTCTTACGGGTTACTTTACGTCAACACTTACATCTGCACCTTTCCCCCGAAGGCCAGAAGTCAAACTACACATTCCTTCGAGTGTAACAGCCCTATTCGGGCGTATGGACACTCTTCAGTCGCATGGCCTCCATGCGACTGAACATCATGCGACTGGACACATGCGGATGAACATCTATGCGGATGAACATCCATTCGTGCGTATGGACCTTGTGCGAATGGGATTACTGCGAATGGGCACCTATGCGACTAACCTCATGCGTATGGACTCATGCGACTAAGCATCTATGCGACTGAACCCTCAGTCGCGCATCCCTCATGCGACTAGACTCCTAGTCGTGCGACTGAGTCCCAATCGTGCGAATGAACCTTCAATCGCCCTCATTCGGCCGTATGGCCTTCATTCGGTCGCCTAGCCCTAGCTGATGCAGAATGGAGTTCATCCCGAACCCAATCTGCCATTTTCGGCCTCCAAGCTCATCCAAACCCATTCTAAGCCTAAATCAACCCTCCTGGACCTTAGGAATGCATACCATAACACCATACAAGCACACACAAGCCCGAAATCATACTCTAAACACATCATACACATCACACCCAAATGGGTCAAACACACACACACACAAAAACGGGTTTTGCACATTTTCCAGCCCCAAAATCGGTTGAAAACTAGTAAAAGTGGGGTTCTAGGACTCACACAATCGAGCACAAAGACAAGAGCTTCGATTTGGCTTGCTACTCGACGGATTTGGACACCCAAATCACCCGAATCAACCCTTTTCTCCCTTTTTCTCTTCTTTCTCTCTTCCCTCTTCTTGTGAGCTGAATTTTGTGAAGTGTGGGGAGAGTGGGCTGCCCTCTCCCTACACATATCACCACATTACCCAACTTTTCTTCGTTGGCGAGTTTGGTCCCTCAACTTTGGACTTTATTTCTTTTCTTTCTTCGTCGGCTTCAAAATAATAAATTTCCGGGTGTTACAGTTTGGTGATCACAGATGATTTTACAAGATTCACTTTGGTTTTCTTTCTTAGAACTAAGGATGAGACCCCTGAGATTCTAAAGAATTTCATCTTAAAAATTGAGAATCAAAGTGATCACAAGGTCAAAACCACAAGATGTGATCAAGGGACTGAATTCAAGAATAAAACCCTTGATACATTTTGTGATGAAAAAGGTATTACAAGACAATATAGTGCTCCCGGGACTCCTCAGCAAAATGGTGTTGCTGAGAGGAGAAACAGGACACTAATTGAAGCTGCAAGAACTATGTTGTCTGACTCTAAACTGCCCATCACCTTCTGGGCAGAGGCAGTAAACACTGCTTGCTATGTGCAAAACAGAGTTTTAGTAGTTAAGACACATGGTAAGACTTCTTATGAACTTTGGCATAAGAGAAAACTTTTCATTGGCTTTCTTAGGTCATTTGGATGTCCTTGCACCATCTTGAATACCAAAGATCAAATTTGCCAAATTTGCTGAGAAATCAGATGATGGACACTTCATTGGATACTCTTCCCAGGCTAAGGCTTATAGAGTATACAATCTCAGAACTAAAATTGTTGAGGAATCAGCCAATGTGACTTTCAATGAACACACACCCTGTGTGGCTGGTTCTTGTCCTGATTGGCTATTTGATCTTGATTTAGTTACCAACTGTTTTAACAAGTCTTGTGAGAATGTTTCAGGATCTGCAGAAAATTTAAATACAGGTGATCATGATCCAAGATTTGAGCTAAGAAGACCCTCAACTCATACATCTTCAGCTCCAGTTGGAACTACTTCAGCAAATGAGGTTTTCATCAGCACTACAACGACAAACTCAGCTGATACATCTAGGGTGCCTTCAAATTCCAGCTCAGAGGCTCCACAACCAGATAAGGATACCTCAATTGTGGAAGACAACAATGGTGGTGGTGACAGTGATCAAGAATTCCTTGATGCTAATAACCACACCATAGGTGACAACATCAATGATGTCACACACTCATTGGATCAAGTCAATCTTGATAAGTGTGGTGATGTGGAAGGTGAAACATCTATGCCAGATTTAAATTTCTCAAATTTAGATCTTTCTCAACTTGCTATGATCCCTCAGCTTAGGATCCACAAGTCTCACCCCACCACAAACATCATTGGAGATGTTGTCACAGAGGTAAGAACAAGAGGACAAACCCATGAAGCAAATGTTTGTCTTCACTCTTGTTTCTTATCCCAGATAGAGCCAAAGAAAGTTGATGAAGCTCTAAGATGGAAGTTGTGTTGAAGCTATGCAACAAAAGTTGCTTCAATTCAAAAGACAAAAAGTTTGGAACCTTTGTCCTCTTCCTCGTGGGAAGACTACCATTGGAACCAAATGGGTGTTTAGGAATAAGAAGGATGATAGAGGCATTATCATCAAGAACAAGGCTAGACTATTTGTTCAAGGATACACACAAGAAGAAGGGATTGACTACACTGATGTTTTTGCTCCTGTAGCAAGACTAGAAGCTCTTAGGATATTCCTGGCATTTGCTGTATCCAAGAACTTCAAGGTCTTTCAACTTGATGTGAAGTGTGCTTTTCTGTATGGAGTGATTGATGAAGAGGTGTATGTCAAACAGCCAC
The DNA here is from genome assembly GCA_025215565.1 of Flaveria ramosissima. Taxonomy (NCBI): domain Eukaryota; kingdom Viridiplantae; phylum Streptophyta; class Magnoliopsida; order Asterales; family Asteraceae; genus Flaveria; species Flaveria ramosissima. The sequence goes on from CM046042.1 coordinate 2,856,660, forward strand.
CTGGTTTTGTAGACCCTGATCATCCTGATTATGTCTGCAAGCTTGACAAAGCTCTTTATGGGCTGCATCAGGCACCCAGGAAGTAGTATGAGACATTTTCTGAGTATCTTTACAAACATGGATACAGGAGAGGTACGATAGATGGAACTCTCTTCATCAAAGGACAGATCTTTGGTTCAACTAATCCAAAGCTCTGCAAAGACTTTGAGAAGCTGATGAAATACAGATTTGAAATGAGTGCAACGGGAGAACTCAATTTCTTTCTGGGAATTCAAGTGAAGCAAGTTAAAGATAGTATCTTCATAAGTCAGTCAAAGTTTGTTCAGGACATACTCAAGAGGTTCAACATGACTGATTGTAAGATTGCTAAGACACCCATAGCCAGAAACCACTCCCTTGGACCTGATCTTGAGGGGGAGTGTGTAGATGAACACTTATACAGGGCTATGATTGGGTCTCTTATGTATATTACTACTAGCAGGCCTGATATCATGTTTGCTACATGTATTTGTGCAAGATATCAAGCCAACCCTAAGATGTCTCACCTCATCACTGTCAAGAGGATTCTAAGATACCTCAAAGGTGCTTCAACACTTGGTTTATGGTATCAAAGAATCCTGACTTCAATCTGTATGCTTATACAGATAGTGATTATGGTGGTTGCAACATGACTGCAAAGTCTACATCTGGGGGATGTCAATTCCTTGGTGGAAGGGTTGTCTCATGGCAATGTAAGAAACAATCTTGTGTGTCTGCATCAACTGCTGAGGCTGAATACATTGCTGCTGCAAGTTGTTGTGCTCAAGTGCTTTGGATTCAAAATCAGATGTTGGACTATGGATTTAACTTCAAGGAGAATCGCATTCACATAGACAACAATAGTGCTATCTCTATCACTGAGAACCCTGTGCACCACTCAAGGACCAAACACATCAATATCAGGTATCATTTAATAAGAGATAACTATGAAAAAGGATTAATTAAACTAGTCAAAGTTCATACAGATGAACAATATACTGATCTGTTTACAAAATCTTTTGATGAACAGAGATTTAAATATATAGTATCAGCTATTGGGATGATTAACTTGAGTAGATCTTTTCTTAAAACTAATTCTAATTATTTCTTAAAATTATGTGTGTCCTAAGTTGTCTAGTTCATCACTTTCATAAGCTCATGTTTTCTTTGGATAAAAAATCCTTTTTGAAGATTTTCCCTAGATTCTTGAAAATTTTCTGATCCTTTGGAAGATATGTTTTTACCTTCGGAAGCAAATCATGTCTTCAAAATAAATAACTGTCTAAGAAATTTTACATTCGGAAGAGGTTTCAATCTATCTTCCGAAGCTTAAATACTTGTCTCAAACACTTATTTGTTTTTAAAGAACTTTTTCCTTCCGAAGCAAAATTAACTCTCGGAAGCTTTGTTGTTTTATATACAAAGCATTCAAGTTTTTATTTCTCTTCCGAAGCAAAATTTTCAAAACTCTCAGGAAATTCTTCCGAAGTCATTTTAGCTTCGGAAGCTTTTTCATTAAAACTTCCGAAGATAATTTACCTTCGGAAGCTTTTCGAATTCCAAGAAAACTACTTTTTGAGCCAAAGTAAACTACTTTTTCAGAGGTGGGACCGACATTCGGATTTCAAAGTTTATCCTCTTTCATTAACTTTGGTTCAAATCCTTTTCACATAAATACCCAACGGTTTCCCCTCTCCCTCACTATCTTCTTTAATTCTGTTATTCCTCAAACCTAATTCCCAAACCGCCTTTGCTTTTCATCTTTCTTCATCCTTAAGCTTCTAAAATGGCCAACCTTAACCGAAGAAACAACCCAGATTTCTCCATGCAACTTCACAGGCAACACAACTAGGTTGCTCTGTTAAGCTCTGAGAAAGATGATAGTTTCTCAGAGATTTGCCGTTTCATAGCTTTATCCAATTACTTCACCTCCCTAACCATTGATCCTACTCTCTATGAGGATCATCTGCTTGAATTTTGGAAGACCTGCAAAGAGGTCATCATGGATGGGGAGAAGGCACTGTCTGCCACAGTGCAAGGGAGGACAATCTTCATCACTCCGGCCATCATCAACACTCATTTGCAGCTGGATGATGAAGAAGGTGAGTTGTCCTTCCCAAAGGAAGCTGTCAATCATTCCTTTGAGCAGATGGGCTATGAGGGAGATTTCTCTGTAAAGACCTTCAGGAAAGGGAAGGTCTCATCCCAGTGGAAATACCTACTCCATGTGGTTATCCACAGCTTGTCAAACAAGCATGGAGGGTGGGACCAGATTCCTGAGGATCTCTCCTTCATAGTGCATGGAATGGTTCAAGGGATCAAGTTCAGGTACTCTCAATTTGTCTATACAAATTTACTTGCCAACTTGGACTCCTTAGAGTATTATATGTTTCCTAGATATGTTTAACACATTCTCAACTGTGAACTGGGCTCACAGTTCAGGGAAACAGATAATATTTTTAAATTGGGACAGATGAAGCCTGGCATCTTTAAAATCATGAAGAAGCCAACTGTAGGCTTCTCAGGGGTAGAAACAGCCTTGTCCCTAAAATGTTAGAGCTCATTGCTCAAGGTGACAACCTAGCAACACAAGCTAGTGTTGAACCCACACCTTCTACCTCTCAACCACCAAAAAGGCCTCAAGTAACCCTCACCTACCAAAGAAAATCCAAACGAATCCCTGCTCAAGCTATTGAGTCTGTGCAGGTCCCCATATACTCACCAACACAGGAGGAAATGGACACTAGAGCTCCTACTTCCCCTGAGGAGCAAACCACTCCCATCTCTTCAACGATCAGGGCTGAGGTTCCTCATGCTCACCCTGATGAGCTCACAAGCCCAACTGCCTTAAGCCTTCTCTCTGAGTCTCAACACTCAAGTGAACAACCTTCATGGGACAGCTACCATCCCCAGCCTTTAGATCTAAATCAACCCATTCCCAACCTTTCATTCTATACTGATGAAGACTTAGGTTTCAGTGAGTACCATGAGTCTCTCTTCTCTTCCCCTACTCAAAGAGAGATGAGTACTCCTGAATCTCCTCAGTCTAGCCCACATCAGTCACACATAACTGAGGTGGATACTTCTGAACCTGTTCAGGATATCCATATGGAAGAGGCTCTCACTTTTGCAAGTGATTACATTATTAAGACCTCAACTATGGCAACTCAGCTCATTGACATCTCAACCGAGAATGTCAATGAGCAGAGGAAATCCAGCAGCCAAGAACCTGAAGCTGGTGGTGAGAGAGAGGACTTTGGTCCAATCATCTCATCCCCCAATGATTCTTCTGATGAAGAAGAGGGGAATCTTAGACTAAAGGTGCAAAAACTGTCAAAAACATGCTCCTATTTAGTCTCTAAGGTTAGTCACCTTGAATCTCAGGTGACTACCCTTCACAATATGGTCAATGATCAGCAACTTGAGATATCTTATCTAAGGGAAAAACTAGTTGGGAGACCTTTAAGAAGAGTTCAACCAGGAACACAAGAACCTGTGAATGTGGTTGACCTAACCTCTAGCTCACCTATGCAAGAGGGTGATGCTACCAAAAAGGGGGAGAAAGTCATTACAGACACAGAACCTGGGAGTTCTTCAGAGAGTATGGACATTGAGGACTCACCATCCTCACTTGTAGTTGTGCATACTCAGCAACTTCCTCAAGTTCACATTAATATGGACTCTATAGACTCTATCATCAGGAGTCTCTTTGAGGAAGGTATACCAAGGGCTATGTCATCCCCACCTCAAGGAACTTCAAACTACATTATTGGGTGGAGGTATGATGCTGATAGAAGAGCCCTTATTCTTCACAGAGTTTAAGGGCAACAAGAAGTATTTGATTTTCAAACCTTGAACTGCTATGAAGGTCTTGATCTGGTCAACATGCCACTTGTCAATCCAAGCAAATCAAGACAAGCTGACAGGTTAGCACTCAGAATTCAAGACAGAATTACTGAAGAGTTCAGCCTATGAAGAAGACAAAGGCAATTAGGTAATGTCATTGGTCAACTGGATGCTGAGGCAGACCCTGAGATTAGCTTCAAAGGGAAAACCTTGGCTGAAAGCCCAGTGATAGAGCCTGAGAGCCCTGTCACATCAACAACTGCTTCAGAAATTCATTCCCTCAGTGAAACACCTGTTGGTGAAGGTGTCTCACAACCTCTCTCTAGCCAGAGCATGGATGCTACACCAAGCAATGAAGGCCAAACCTCTATCCACCCTGAGTCACAAAGGTCTGTTGGTGACAAAGGGAAAAGGATTTTGACTTCTGAGGAAATTGAGGAGGAGGAGAGAGCGAGGAAGAGGAAGCTAAGGGGAGAAAGTTCCTCTGGGTCTTCAGGTTTTATGCAAGCTGCAATCAGGGCTGCCCCTAGACCAAACACTCATGATGAGTTGAGGGCAGTCAGGATTAGTTCCCTGCAGACCACGAACTATGACATAGATGAGATTATATCTCTCCCCTTAGAGCAATTAAATGAACTGGCTGACATGGAAGTGTCAAGAGAGATGAAAGAAAAAGAGGATGCAAGGTTACTTCTCCAATTCAAAGAGGAGAAGAGACAGAAAAGACTATACAATCATGCTCCTACTCTCTCCCCAGTTCAAGAAAGCCCTGTGCAAGAGACTATGGCATCTACACAAGAACCTCAGGTAGACAAAGAAAGAGACAGACAAAACATGATAAACTACCTGAGTGCCACATGTCTCTACCAGGCATCTACACTTCTTCCCTTGTCCTTTGAGTACATTGAGTTTGAGTATCTCAAACAGCTTGAACTTCAAGTGCTCAAAGAACAAAAAGCTACAAAGAGAAAGATGAGGGAAGAGGCTACAAAGTCAAGAGCCATTATCCAAAAGAGTATGAAGAAGTCTGCTGACAGACAAAGAATGATGAGCTTCTTGAAGCTGTATGGATTCTCCGGAAGGAGACTTGGCCCTATGTCTCTATCCACAATGGATGAGCATATCAGGGTAATCAAGTAGAAGATCAAGAGTGGAGAGCTGATTGACTTATACTCTCCTCCAAGTCATATCCCACCTGAAATGGAGGTTAAGGTTGAACAACCTGAGACAACACAACCCGAACCTCCTACTGAGCCTCAGCAAGCTTCATCTTCTGATCCATAGCAGGGTCAAACGCCCTCTCCTTCTGAACCTGTGAGGGAGGAACACCCAACTGAGAAAGACAAGGATGATTAACAAGGTGCTGCAGACCAGTCTTCTCAGTTAAAGTCTTCTAAGAGGAAGAAGAGGATGGCTTCTAAACCAAAGTCTAAGAAGAAGAAGCCTGAATCATCTACCTCTACACCTCAGGCTGAGTCAGATCAACCTGAGGAAGTGCATGTAGAGGCAGCCCAACCAACTCCAATTCAAGTGGCTCCTCTTGCAGCTGAGACACCCATCTTATCCTGGACCTTCACTACTAATCCAGAGAGATGGCACGTGATCAGAGATCAAGGTGTTGAGAATGTCTATACATGGCAAGACATAATCAACTTACCTCTGCATGATCTCTTTGAGATAAGAAGAGGCTATGAGAGTCTGAATGATCCTGACCATTTAATGAAGAAGGGTATGGTCATCATTATGCTGAAGACTACAAACATCTGAAGATCTTCTAAATGTTTTGGTAGCATTAGCCTAGGGGGAGTTTGTAAGGATTCACATAAGTCTGATGCAGCCAAAACATCCAAAGCCTCTCTGCAAGCATGCACTAAAGAACTGAAGTAGAAATGCTTCGGACGTTTTACACCATGCACTAGAAACATTCTAAGTGTAAAATCTTCCGAAGCCAAGACCAATACTTCTGAAGCCAAAAGTGAAGTCTTATAAAGCTTCAGAGACAAAGTCTTCCGAAGACAGATTTCTTCCGAAGACTTTTAGAGATATGCCTTTATCTCTGTGCTTTACCATAAAGCTGGACCACCTTTCCGCTGCAACTTTGTAAAGTCACCAACTTACATGAGTTGGTTAAAGGTCCATGCTTTTGGTAACTATACATTGAGGTCTTGAGTCCATGCTTTCTACTTTATGTACTTTTATCCTTTTTGTAATATATTCGGATGTGAGCTATGGCATGTCATAGTCACAAGTCAAAAGGCAGATATGCCTTTTGATTCTACAATTGATTTTGTTTGTGTCTAGTCAATTGTATCTAGCTGGCTTTCAAAGTATAGCCGGCTGTAGGTTGTAGTAAAAGTATTCCTTGTTCTTGTATCTTTCCATTATGCTTTGTAACACTTGTAATAGAACTTGAGAAAGCAATATACTGCATCCTTGAAACCCAATCTCTTGTGTTCTCTTGTTTTGTCTCTTACTTATTACTTGTGTTCTTAGTATCATTCTTGTGGTTAATCCAGTTCATTGTTTGATTAAGTATGGTTAATCTCCTCTTTGTGTTGTTGTGTTATAAGTGACCACCCTTCACCGGTCCTGCAGAGATGTTACATGAAGAGCCTGAGACCCCTCACCCGGATAGTGGTGATGAGAGTGCTAACTTAAGGGCCTCAGTGAAGGAGGCTATGGTGGAAGAGGTTCACCAGGTCATGCAAACGATTCTACCGTCTGTGGTGACCGAAGTGATCAAGGCTGTAAGGGAAGGAAAGAGGAAGGAGAGGAATAGGTCCTCGGGGGACAGGGAGCGACCGAAGTCTGAGACGGTTGTCCTCGACGATGAGGATGAGGAGGAACTTTTGTAGGAGACAGCACAAGGCTGTAATTATGGGGCGTTCCAGAGATGCAAGCCCCTTACTTTTGATGGCAATGGTACTGCTGCCGCTGCTCATCGGTGGGTGAGGGAGATGGAGGTTGTACTCGATATTAGCAAGTGCAGGGAAGATTAGAAGGTGAAGTTTGCTACTCACTCATTTGTGGACTCGGCTCTGTGTTGGTGGGATAATATCATCCAATGGAAAGATAAGGTGGGCAGAGTTGAAAAAGTTGGTGATTGAGGAGTTCTATCCTCATAAGGAGTTGGACAAGATTGAAAGGGAGTTCTTGTAGCTAGAAGCGGGAACCATGACACACCAGCAGTACACCACCAAGTTCAACGAGATGGCACGGCTGGTGCTGGATCAGGTGACTCCCGCATCACGAAAGATCAAGAGTTATATTCAGGGTTTGTCGGCGGACATTTGCAGGCACATGATCGCCGCCCGGCCAGGTACGTTCATGTCGGTTGTTGATTTGGCGGGAAGATTGTATGATGAAAGTGAGGTGGTGGTGGCTGAGGTGAGCAAGAAAGGTGGTGGTGACCGGAATCGGAATGGGAAGCGGTTTGGACGGGGCGGTGCCCCTGCAAACAACAAGAGTGCATAGGTGAATGACTGGCGTGTGGTCACACCCGGTGTGGGGTTGAAGAAGTGTGGTAAGTGCGGGAAGGAACATGCTGGGGAGTGTAGATGGGGATCAAATGTCTGCTTCAAGTGTGGGCGGACAGGTCATGTGGCCACGAATGGTGGAGTGGCGAGGTGTTTTAACTGTGGCGAAGAGGGCCACATGAGCCGGGAATGCAAGAAGCCAAGGGCTGAGAGTTCCGGAGCGAATAGGACGGCTGAGACCGAAGGGGAAAAGGCGAGTGCCAGAGCCTTCACGATAACCCGGAAGGAGGCTAGGACAAACCCCGATGTTGTGTCTGGTACGTTTCTAGTAAACCAAACTCTTGCTTCTGTGTTATTTGATTCAAGTGCTAGTAGGAGTTTTATTTCCGCTGCTTGCTGTGCTAATTTGCCTGTTAGTGGTAGAAATATTGATGAGCCCTTTAGTGTAGAAACTGCCATAGTTAAGTCTATCAGGATTTCTGAGCTAGTGGAAGGTTGTGACATAGAGTTAGAAGGTCATAAGTTTCTTGCTAGACTGTTTGTGATGACCTTAGGCGGGTTTGATGTAGTCCTAGGAATGGACTAGTTAGCGGTCTATGAGGCGAATATTGTGTGTCGCAAGAAGATGATTCGACTGACAGTGCCTGGCGGGAGTTCAGTTATGGTTTATGGTGATCGAGTCACTACGATTCTGAAGGTGATTTCGATGGCGAGGGCGGGAAAGTGCATAAGGCGTGGATGTAGTGCCTACCTGGCCTACGTTAAGGATGTGGATACGCCAACACCACAACTGTCTAATGTACAGGTTGTGTGTGAGTTCCTGGACATGTTCCCAGAAGATCTACCAGGTGTGCCACCGGACCGTGAGATTGAGTTCCAGATCGATTTGATACCTGGTGCTCAGCCTGTCGCTAAGGCACCGTATCGTTTAGCTCCCTCCGAGATGAAAGAATTAATGGAGCAACTGCAAGAGTTGATTGATAAGGGGTTTATTAGACCGAGTATCTCTCCTTGGGATGCTCCGGTCTTATTTGTCAAGAAAAAGGACGGTAGTATGAGAATGTGCATCGACTGCCGCGAGTTGAACAAGTTGACGGTGAAGATCCGATATCTGTTCCCGAGGATCGATGACTTGTTTGATCAGCTCCAAGGTGCCAGTTGGTTCTCAAGAATAGACCTTTGATCTGGCTATCATCAGCTGAAGATGAAGGAGCAAGATATTCCTAAAATAGCTTTTCGTACGTGTTACGGACACTACGAGTTCCTCGTTATGTCTTTTGGTTTAACTAACGCGCCAACTGCTTTTATGGACTTGATGAATCGAGTGTGTCGGCCGAGGATAAATCAGTGATTGTGTTCATTGATGATATCTTGATTTATTCAAAGAGCAAGGAGCAAAATTTCAAAACAAACACAGTTTTATAAAATTTTGAACTGTAGTCACAACAGATAACAAACAGGCATCCATTGTTGACACAGTCAACCAGAAAAGATATAAAATACACCAATTGTATATATTGGACACATAAATGCACATCCGTTATGTAACACCCGGATTCTTAAAGAAAAGAATAATAAAAGAAGGAAAAGAAATAAAACCCAAGTAGAGGGGTTAATATTGTACAAAGGCCAAAGTTTATTATTATTATGTTCAAAAAGGTAACATGGCTGCCCATAACCTAGTACATCAACCTTCTGGTCGGATTCTAGAGAGAGAAAGAGCAGAAAACTCTCGGATTTTCAAAGATCAAAAAGAATAGGTCGGATTTGAGGTGAGTTTTTAGTGTTTTAAGTGTTCTTGGCTGATTATAGCCTTGGTTATATGCTTATGTTTGTGTTTTATGGGTTTGTGTGTGTGTTTTGGTGGATTTTAGGTGGTTGAACTCTTTGCATACGGGTTTGAAGGAGTTCTACCTGAAAGTTGCATAAGGTGAGTTCTAGTACCCCACTTTTAAATGTTTTAAACTTGTTTGGGGATGGAAATGCATGTATGAACGTTTTTATAATGTTTGAGTGTGTATACCCGTAGGTATGTGTGTGTGATATGTGGGTGGGTGTATGCTTGGGATGATTTATGATTATGTTTATGTTATGTGCATGTTTGTGTTGCTTAAAATGCTAGAACTAAGCTTAGAATATGTTAGAATGATGATTTGGGGCCTGAAATGATGATGTTAGTTAAGTTAGTTGCAATGCGCCTAAGTCTCCATGCGCCCAAGGTTCATACGCCCAAATAGTTCTCATGCGCCTAGGTTTATGCCAAAATTTACTAAGTTTCCCATGCACTTAAACTGCCCATGCGCCCGGGTACTCATGCGCCTGCATAGTGCCCATGTGCCTAGAATAATGCTCAAACTGACTAAGTGTTGGGTCGTGCGCCCAAATAGTGTCCATGCGCCCAAAAGTTCCCTATGCGCCTAAGTGTTCCCATGCGCCTGCATAGTGCCCATGCGCCTAAAATACTTAGAATGTTTTCTGAAATTTTAGGAAGAAAGGAAGTTTTAGGCTTTGACTTGAGATGTTCCCGGGGTTGATGTATGATGGTTTATGATGATGTATGATGCCTTATGTGATTATTATGATGATGTTATGCGTGCTTATGATTATGTGTGTTTATGTTATGTTTTCTTTATGTTCCTCATTATGTATATTTCCATGGCTTTACGTGGTATGATTATAAAAATGAAGTAAAGTATTATGTAACATAAAGCGGAAGTTAATGATAATAAAAAGAGGAGAGTAAAGAATAAATGAATGCATGCATGAATGAATGAATGGATGAAAAGTTTTGCAAGCAAATGAAAGGAGTTGAACAACTCTAAAATGTTGTTAGCTCAACTGTGTGTGGTTTACCTAACCCTTAAGGATACACATAGGGGTCTGGTCTTTGTGACTGACCGAATGTATGGGACCCTTGTCACTTATCCCGGTACTGTGGTCAGGCCATCGGGCATAATGTATGGGGGTCTATTTATAGACTTCACCCCAGTACCCGCTTTATGCATGATGTTGGAGTGTACACATGGCATTGGTCCAAAAGGAAAGTGAAAGATAAAGATGAATGATGAAAGATAATAATGAAATTATCTACTTGTACGTATGATGTATGATCGCGAATGAAAGTAAAGAACGGTTTTAAGCAAAAGTAAAGTATTTTATTTATAAAACTAGAACTCACTCAGCAACGTTGACCTTTATGCATTTTCCAGTTGGCTGGTGATTTTTGCAGAGGATGTTACGGGGCAGCTAGTTGGCTTATTTTGGATGGCATTCGTTTTGTATAACTATGATGTTTTTGTGATGTAATGCAAACGATGATATTTTGTAACAATTAACTATGTTGTATTGTTTTGCAAAAGCATTCATTCATATATGAAATGGTTTTTAAGTTATTTTGTTGCGATGTTTTAATAAATTTAAATGTATATTTTATGTTTTATGTGTGATGATTGTCCAACTGTGAGCGTTTCGGGAACCAGGCCTAACACGTTATACATCAATGAACACAATTACAATGTGTTCACAACGCATGTTCACAGGTAATACATCCACTATGAATACAATGCCATTCCACAACGCATGACCAAAAGCAGTCATCCGTTGTAGAAATAGTTCAAGTGTATACAACGTATGGATACAGGTAAGCATACGCTATACACAAACATTCAAGCATTCACAGCGCATGACAATCAGTCATCCGGTGTGAACTTTCATCATAAACAACCAAAGTGTCCACAGCGTATGAGAAACAAGTCATCCGCAATGGATATAGTTGAAGCATACACTACGCTTGAGAAATTGTCATCAATTGTAAAACTTGACAAACAAACAAGTGTCCACAGTGAATGAACAAACATCCATCCGCTGTGAACAATCAATGCAAACACAAAAGTATGCACATCGCATGACAAATTGCCATCTGCTGTGAAGTTTGAAAGTCGACCAAGTGTCCACAGCGTAAGTACTAACAAGCATCCACTGTGAACAAAGTATTAAAACATCAAGTGTCTACAACATACACTTAAAAGTGTACATCGGATACATTGTAGCCATAACACACATGATACTTATAACATATGTCTTAAATGTAACTTAGCTCAGCAGTGGTTGTACATCGCATGAACATGTTGTATACACAGCGGACACACATTTTGTCCGTTGTATATATAGTTCAACATTTGTCAGTTTTTTCATTTATCACGAGTGTGCGAGCCAAATCGGATTTTTAAATGTTGCTATAGTACCAACTGCTTTCGATCATCAAACTCATATCTATTTGATTTCACAAGTGCTATTCGATCAAATAGGTATAATAATATGTTCTAAATCATCATACATACATGACAACAATCTTTAAACTAGTTTTAATCCGATCATTATGAAACCTTAGGTTATCTAATGATCTGGACCAAAAATCATACAAAAGAGTGTAACTTGTGTAATCAAAAATTGAATACATGTATAACAATCATAGTCGCACTTATTAGAACAATTTATTTTAGTAAATTTGATTATGTGTTTATTGGGTATATGATCAATGAAGCTGTTCATGTCAAACTACATAAAAAATCAATTGTTGGTTCTTGAAAAATGTTAAAAATATATTAAATATGATATAACTTATCAAACATTTTCAAAATGCATTAACAAACATTGTATGGCAGTTTATTTGGGATAAAACATAACAACATTAAATATGCACATTCAGTGTACATTAAATGTAATAGTTTGACTAAATAGTCAACTGAAGATGTTGAAAATCTGATATGAGATACAAACATGAATCATTTTGAAATAAATCAACATTTTATCATCAAACAAACATGATTACAACAATTTTTAAGGAAAATAACTCAAAATCAATGATCTTTGCATATGCAAATTTGGCTGAAATTGATTTCTTGTACAATTTCACCAAAGTCAAACATTTTAATAGTCAAAATAAACAAATCAAACAGGCTTGGCATTGTAATATGCTAATCAAACATGTTTCATCATTTCATATTAACCCAAATCACTCATGAACACTAAATCAAATTTTCATCAAATAAAAAATCATTCATTTTAAAATTTCAAGATCTAACACACATCTTTTTTTTGTTTGCAGATATGGCACATCTTGTGTTTGTCAGAGATCATAATCCTTGTGCTTTCTTAAATCCTGACTCTCCTAAGTCAGAGAACTACAAAGATATGATTCAAGCAATAAGGCAAACAGGACTTGTTCACGTAATGACTGCAAGACCTGGGATTCTTGAAGAACACATAGTTCAATTTTGGACTAATGCTCACTTAGAACAAGACCAACATCAACAAGTCATAGTATCATCTGTTTATGACGATCCAATTACCACTACTGAAGATGTTTTCAGGAGGGTACTACAATTGGGTGATGAGGATGCTCAAGGACCCATATAATTTGATGAGAATTATGTGCTTCATGTGTTTAGACAGATTGGATACAATGGCACAATAGACAGAAAACAGATCAAAAAGCCTTATATGTTGATCAGTTCAGGTTTCTAATGCTCACATATCATAAGACTATGACAAACAGGAAGACTAGATGGGATGTCATGTCATTTAGAAGTTCATCTGCCATTGCAAGTATCATAACAAGAACGCCCTTTAATTTTGCAGCCCAAATCCTGAATGGAATGATCTACAACTTAACAGAAGTCAGGAACAAGTTTCTGATGTATCCAAGGTTCCTCCAAATGATCATCAATGATTTGCTGCCAAACATACCAATAGAAGGAGCTATGTTTGAAACAGTTCACTTTAATGAACATGTGATTAATAGAATAAATTCCAGTTTGTATCATGGAGATGAAGTACATGTTCCACCTGACATGATCAATCATGACATACCAGTTCCTGATGTGTTTATGAGGATACCTGGTCAAGGAGAGCCATACATGCTATTTTAGAATGTAATTCATCAAGCCCTCATCATTCAACAACCACCCATCATTCAACAAGCATCAATCATTTAAGAAGAAGTACCAATCATCCATGAACAAGAACGAGTTCATGAAGAAGATCAAGAACAAGAGCCTTTCCATTTTAAGCATAATATTCCATCTCTACCACACAACCCAGTCTTATCTGATCAGCATACACTGTCATCTCTGTTGAGAGATGACTGAAGTGCTTAAAATCAAATGACATGACTGAAGTTCTAAACAAATAAAAGAATAACAATATACCAAGGATAATAAAAGGCCAATCAATGCAAGAATAACCAAATATTTAGACTGAGCAAACTAAAACAGAATACCTATCAGAGGAGATCCCCACTGAAAAGGAGATTGAACATTCAAAGGTGTTTCTATTCACTGAATACAATAAGCTTATTGAAAAGTCAAACAGAAGGGCGAAGAAATTGAAAGATAAAATCAAAGCAAAAGATGAAAAGATTCAGAAGCTTGAAGCTAATCAAAAGGCCTAGAAACTGATTGTTTAATTCCTTGAACAGTAGTTAGATCATACAATGAATGAAGTAAAGGCAAAAACTCAAGAAGTAAACAATGCAAGGCTTGATGTAGCCTATTTGACAGATCAATCAGAAGTAAAAGATAATGAGATAGATGCTTTAAGGAAAATCATTGCAGAACAATCTGAGGAGATACATAGATTGAACAGAGAGTTAGAGGATGTTAATCAGCAAAGATTGAATGAATAAGGGCAAATAGAAGGTTATGAAGATGAGTTGATTGAAAAGTTCACAGATCACTATCTATCACCACATACTAAAACTAGCACTCATGAAGATCAAACAGAGCAGTCAATCATTATTCCAGAAGAGAGATATACAATGGATTAGTTGTTTAGTGATGCCAATCCATTTGAGAACATTCACTATTCACCAATTTTGAGGCAACACTTTCATTCTAAGGATTCTCAATAGCAACAACAGACAAGCATCAAACTGTAGATCCTTTAACTTAAGAATAAAAGGAACTGATTAGAAAGTTTGTTGAGTCATTAAAAGCTCAATCACAAAAGTCAAAACAACCACAATCATCATCATCATAATAGATTCTCAAAACCTATGAAAGGAAGAGGAAAAGGTTATACCTTGCTTCATCAGCAAAAGGGAAAGAAAATATAGTTGACAAGAAAAATATAGTTGACAAGATGAACCATAATCCCCTCCTATAAAGCTATTAAAGGTTAAAGTTGAACCCATTGATGTGGATAAATTCAAGAAACATTAAATAGAGTTTGTGGATCTAGAAAAAGGTGAAATAGATCTAGTTCATGAACAAACTCAAGATCCAATTATCGTTTCTGGTTCTGAAGATGAAGCTAAAAACATTCAAGATGAAACATAGGACATCCAAAGCTTGTTACCAGATGATCCTGAAACCCTCATTGCAACTGAACTGAATAGCAGAGGATTTCCATATGATTCTTTCATTCACCTGAATCTGTCTGAGTTCAAAGATGTACTCAAAGACTTTCAAGAGGTGATGATGAATGAAGCTGATAGACATATAAAAGATACAAAAAATAAAAGACCAACAAGAGTTCTAGAAGAATATCTCTAAGAATCCTCAAATTGATAAGATGACATACTCACAAGTTAAAAGCAGGTTAACTCATACTAGGATTCCTTTTAGATCCTATGCTGGAAGGTCCCTGGCCCAAATGAAAGAACTAGCAAGTAGTGTATACAAGAACATGCTCACTAATGCACTTAAACCTTAGATTCTCAAACCACACATAGCCTCTGAACTATCTACATATCATAAACACCACCAGAGCTACATCCCATTGAGGAGTGTAGATAGTTCATGCCACACAGACTTTGGCAGAGGGCAATGAAGTTAGAGACATGATCAATGAGAATACAAATTTTGTGAAGCTATATGAAAAAATCACTCTCATAGCATCTGCCAATGAAAGGAAAATAATAGCATGGAAATATAATGAGATATAGGATGTTGTTCTTATAAAGAGAATATCTGGTCTAGTTCAATATCTATCATATAGATCACAGTTGGGCTTATTATCTTATGAAGATAGACTTGACCTCATGTAGTTGAGAATGGTCAACCATACAAACAATTCAAGAGGTGCTAATTTCTTCCATATACTGAGATCATACATGAACAGACAACATGGTGACATCAAAAGAAAAGTAGACAGATAAGACAAGCTTCACATTGAAAAGCTGAGAAGAGAACAAAAGTCAGTATGCAAGCAACTAAAACAAGATGAAAGAGAGATGAATGCTTTAATTCTGAATTACTCAACAGAGTTGCATATCCATTGAGACCAACTAACCTCAAGTTGATTATGAAGAAAAATAAAGGAAATCAATACAATTATCCAATTACAAGATGGTATTATGATGAAAACCATTTTGAGGTTGTATTTGAGAGGAAATTAGAAGGGAATTAAGCTGCTAACATCAGTTTATTTGATCCACTTGAGATCAAATTATTACATCCATGATATGTCTGCTTCATGAAAACAAAGTCATTCCCTCAAATTGAAGAAGTTTTTTTGCAAGGGTGACTACTACTACTTCATACAAATGTTCATAAACCTAGGCATTGTCTATGTCAATACTGATCTAAAGAAAAGGTTAGATACCAATCAGTACTCATTGACACATATAGATGGAATTACAATCCTGCGGATCTCAGAGAACAACTTAGAAGTACTAAAGGTTATCATGTTATAACCACTTTGGTTAGCAATAATGAAGTGCAAAGGTTAGACCCATCAACCCTGGAACAAATGGTTCAACTTCCAATCACTTACAAATACAAAGATATAGCAAGTGTTGTTGAATAATTCACTGATCACATAGTAAACTACTTGAATCCACTAAAGGCTGTACCCTAGCCTGAACAAGCAAAAGTAGAAGCAAAAGATCAAATCATAGAGAAGGAGATTCAAGATCCTATCAAAGCTTCATCTGAATTGCAAAAGAATCAAGATGAAGTAGGCCCATATCTATCATAATCAAGGTTCACTAACAATCAAAACAAGCAACAAACATCCATATCTAACCAAACATAACATTCATAACATCAATCATTCATTGACAATATCATTTAATCAAATAGAACATCATTCATTCAAATATCAAGCCAATACAAGCATACATATGAAATATAACAGACAAATCAATCTGAATTACACATGTGTAATTAGTAAATAATGCAATCAATCAATCATTCAAAAACATTATAATCATTCAATCAATCAATCAAGCAATCATTTAATCAAGTATAATCAAACATATCATGTCTAACAAACAAAACTAGTAACAATCAAACATAACAAAGATTGGCAGCATCATCCTTACGGGGAGTATTATTGGACTCGACAAGCTCATTAAAGGATTATGCCTGCCTTAATCAATCAAATATGTTCTAACATCCAAACAACTATTTACTAACATACAATCATAAGTAACATTCAAGCCAACCACTACTTATTATTTGAATTTCTTTTAGAGATTTTGTAGATAAAAGAATTTTGCAAAGTTTTGGCAGCGGATGAAGACTTTTCCGCAAAGAATGCAGTAGCAATCACAGCTAATGAAGTCTGAAGAATGTCCAAGTACATACAATAGATGAACAAATGCACAGCGGATGAACAAGCACTCACAGCTGATGAACAAGTCTACAGCAGATGTTCAATATTCACAACGGATAAAAACTCCATAGCGGACAACATTAGAGCAAACATCTAAGTGTTCATAGCGGACAACATTGTGTTTATAGCGGACAACAAGTGTTCACAGCGGACAACTCATTCTACCATCCGCAACGGACAACCAAACATCCATCGTAGACTTGTCATCATCCACAGCTGACAACACTTAGACTTAGGATTAATTATGTAATTTGTTTTAACATAAGGGTACTTTTTTTAATTTTACATAGTATGTGCATAGGTTATAAATAGCTGGGTACCCAAATCTTTTATAAGCTTTTGAACAGATTATCAATCAAACAATCATTTCTATTTCACCGAGCATTCATACCATACAAACACACAAACGTACACACATAATAGAGATCATATCACACATCATGAGTTTCCGCACCATGTTGTTTGAGCATTGATTCGTTGTTGAGAGATTAAAAAGGTTCTTGAAGGATCAACTTTGTTGAAGAACAAAGTTGATTCCATCATCAAACTGTGACAACAAAGCAAGCGATAATGCTCAAACCTTTTACAATTGGATGATACACTTAGATCATCTTTTCTGAACAAAACGTATTTAACAACAAACATAACTACAATAATTTATTATGCAAAGGTCAAAAAAATGTAAATGTTAACTATAACTTTCTAAAAATTTATTGTTATAATAATATTTAATACGCAACCCATTAGGCAAAACAATGTAATCATACTACTAATTACGCTTAAATGTAAAAAATATACCTCCAATAACCCATCACCATATGCCTCAAAATCTTAAACCAAAATTTTAAAATACTCTCCCTCGGTTGCAACATTAATAGACACGCACTTCTTACAAGCAGCATATATTTCCTCTTGAACATCATTAAATATAGCCCTTGTATAAATTTTTGCTGCTTGTTCCTCTAAAGGAAATGACTGGGTGGTGAGAATGAAATTCTCAGTTGATATGAATCAACTAGGACTGAATATCATGATTGAGTCAGTGATTATATTGCGGAATCATATAAACACAGATCATTAAATGCTTGAAATACTCATATATGCTTTTTATTAATGGTGTTGTAAAGTTACATTGAATGCTAGGGTTTTAGCATGAAACAGTAACAAGACACCTCTAAAACATATGACTATCAAAGATTCTAATATTCTAGTTGTTCAGAATTACCCAAAAGTAGGGTTTTCTATTCTATTTATAGGCTGACAAAAAGGCCTTTACAAAATAACAAAACTACCCCGGTACTATACATCAAGAAAGTAGTCTAAGTACAAAAGTCTTCATCAACATTTTCTTTTGTTCATCCGCATTAACTAATGCGGATGTGTTGATCTTCATGAGCATTTCTTTTTATTCTTCTGCATTGGTGTTTGGTCATCAGCATTAAGAAATACGGATGAACAAACACTTGGCAGCATTTGTTCGGCTGTCCGCATTTGTTAATGCGGAAGAACAAATACTTGTCAGCATTTGTTCCATGGTCATCCTCATAAACAAATACGGATAGGTTCTTCAAGAACAAATACTTCTTCTAGCAGATTCTTTAGCCGCATTATTTCTTGGACTTGGGGAGAATTCTAGCAGAGCAACCATCAACCACCACTTGAATTGGCATGTATGATCCTTTCGGGGTCCAACAATACTCCCCCTAAGGATTATACAGCCTAGGTACTTCAAGGGTTTGAAGGTGTATGAGGTTGTGAGGATTCTGCTGGGTTTTGAGCAGCAGGAGGAGCAGTCATTGGTTCTGCCAGAGAAGGATCCAAAATAGCCTTGATCATGTTGACAAAGTCATTAACATCAGACATCTTGTCTCTGTTCAGCACATGGATCTTCATCTGACTCATCGTGTAGATGGCTTCAATAGGTAGCTTCTTCAAAGAAATGGGTTCCCATATGGACACAGTGGACAACCCATCCCTATGAATCAAAAGAGCTCCTTCCACATCAACCTCCAACTTAACAATGTTTCCCAACTGCAAGGGAGTCTTTTTCTTCTTTCTCTGCTATCTCTTGGCAATGATTCGGTCATATGCCATCTTCAAGATCTTGATGCACTTAAGAAAGAAGTGCATATCAGCTTCTCCAAGCTTGTTGTTGATTTCTCTGAAGTGCCTGATGTAGATGTAGTGAATGTAAGATTCATCAAGTAGTCTCACTTCATATCCACTGAATAACCGAATCTCTGCACCCTCCTTTCCTCCCCACCTTCTTTCAATCACCAACTCATAAGTCTTCTCATCATTGAATACATTAGAGATTGGTTTGGAGGAGTGAGTTCCTGCTACCATCTTTCTTTTTAGAGACTCTGTAGGCTTCACCTTCAACTCAGGGAACACTACAACCTTAGCCTCTTTTGTCTTCTTCTTCTTTTCTAGAGGGTTTTGAAAGGATCTGTCTTTCCTCATACAGATGGCTTTCAATGATTTGAAGTTGTTAGTCCTTTCAAACATCTTCAAATATCTTCAAACTCATACCTTCTGAGCATAGCCTTATGGTTGATCAATTCCAAATTGGCTAGTTTCTTCAAGTCATGTATCTGCAGGGAGTTCACCAGAGCAGAGTACTCTATGAAGAATTAAGCTAGCCCTGAGATTCTCTTGATCATGAACATGTTCCAATTACTATCATACTTCCAGGCAATAATTTTCAAATCAACTTTGCCCTGGGGAGTAGATACACCTCTAATCATCTCTACAGTGGTGAGCCCTTCTTGTAACTTCAATTGAGAAGGCTCAGCAAACCACTTAGGATTTCTATGAAGTACATGTGCCAAAGAATCATGATCTTTATGGGTGAATTGGATGTCTTGGGCTGAGACCCTAGATCTTGGTTTCTTGCTCACTATCTCTTCTTAAAGCTTCTTTATTCTTTCTTTCTTTTCATTTATTAATCTCAGCATTGCAACCTCAGTGAGTTTGTTTTCATATTACCAAGCTTTCTTTTTGTGAATCCTTGCTTAAAGATATAATCTTTCATCTCCCTATTAGTCACGTTATAGGGACTCGGATATAGTGATTGAGGAGCTTCAGTCTCTTTGGATTTGGTGATAGAGGGAAATGCAGGTGACTTGGTTGTTTGTGCCTTTTCATACTCAGTCACAAAATTAGGATCCAACAGCTTGTTTAGCTTTTCTCCTCTTCAACCATTCCCTCATATGTCATCCCGAACACTTCATCAGCATCATAGCCATGATTGATAAAAAACATAGCCTTGACCATCAAATCATCGGTTTAAGCTTTCTCAGCCATCTCAAACACTAAAGTTTCAGCCTTTACAGGACTTTCTTTTGCTATTGGTTCATCAACCACATAGCTTTCTTGAATATCTCCTTCCTCTAGGTTTATAAACTCAGCCCTTTTCTTCAATTGTTCCTCAGCCTTCTCATGTTCTTCAAGAAATTCAGCAATTGCTGCTATGCTTCGAGGATCATCTTTTTGCTTCTTTTTGACAGGTTCTTCTTCCTTAATTGGTCTTTTGCCTTTAGGTTTTTTTAATAAATACTTCCTCTTTCTGGTATATGTTTGCATACTAGGACCAAAAGAGGATTCTACTATTTCAACCTCTTTTCTTCCTGTTCAACAGCTTTATTTTCTGACTCAGCTTGTTCTTTTTCTTTGTTCTTTATAGCTGATTCTTCTTATTTCTGTTGTTCTTCACACATTCTTCTGATC
The DNA here is from genome assembly GCA_025215565.1 of Flaveria ramosissima. Lineage (NCBI taxonomy): Eukaryota > Viridiplantae > Streptophyta > Magnoliopsida > Asterales > Asteraceae > Flaveria > Flaveria ramosissima. The sequence goes on from CM046042.1 coordinate 2,877,347, forward strand.
AATTCCTTTTGTTAATCGGTCCACGTGACGGCTGGTACAATTTGTAAGCTCAATTCCTTTCCAATGGCATAGGAGATTGAGGAATCATAACAATAGGTTCAGCAGGCTGTCTTTGATCTCTGATGAAATCCCAGAATTCATCATCAATGATGAATTCTTCTGCTGAGTAGCTGTCAAGTTCTTTAATCATATCTCTAAACTCAAATTCTTCACTTTGAGTTTCTTCATATGATTGATTTGTGTACAACATCAAAGCTAAGCTTTGTTCTTCATGTTTAGTTCCACTGGGTCCAGTCTCTTCCACAGACTCAGTGGTTCTCATCTTTCTAGTAGGAGGAGAGTCATTATTACCCTCTCCAGAAGAACTATCATCATCCACATCCTTATCACTGTCACCTCTCTTCTCCACTTCATCCTTATCATTCTTATCCTCCTTTTCTTTCTCTATTTCTTGTTTAATCATGATCAGTAGCTCCAACTCAGAAACTCTCATGATCAGCTTCCAACAAGCCTTCTTGTTCTTCCATAGCAATGGTTTGGATGGTCAAAGTGTCTACATTCCCACTGACTTCATCCCTTGAGTGTTGAAGAGCACCCTTTAATTCCTTGATCTCATTGTCTTTTACTTTCTTTTCTACTTCATATTTCTCCCTGAGATCTTTCAATTCCTTCTCCTTTTCATCTAACTCCAAAAGTCTGTCTTTGATAATACCAGATCTTCTATCCAGGAGTTTTCCATCCTTGCTACCTTTTGTAAAAGCTCACAAATCATCTCATCCTTTTCATCAGGTCGGTTCACCTCAGACTCAGCAAAACTTTCAGAGGGACCTTCCTCAGATGTAGCTTGTCTTACATGCATTCTCATGTGATGTTCCTCCTCATCAGATGATGATTTGGAATCCTTTGAAAAGCTGGTAGATTCACCATACTCTACTGGTTCTGTAGCAGCTGGAGATGATGGAATAGGAGAAATATGTGGTGAGGTAATGGGAGATATGTGAGGTGATGGAATGGGAGATATGTGTGATGATGGAATGGGAGATATGTGTGGTGATGGAATTAGAGATATGTGTGGTAATGGAATTGGTGTTGGCATAAAAGGGGATGCAATCTCAGCTTCTTGAATAGAAGGCCCAGTGTGAAGATCACCACTAACATCCATCTGTGGTGACACTGGCCTTTCCTTCTTCAGCCATGCCATCATGCTCATTAACATTGTGTTGATCATGAGCAGCTTGTTGTTCTTCTTGATCTTGCTCATCAACAGGAGCTTTTTCTTCTTGGTTAATTTGCTGTAACATCCATGGTAGCAGAGGAAAGAAAGTTCCACTGTAGTAGTTTCTTGTATCTCTTTTCTTGATGTACTTGTAGGACTTAGCATTGTAGTGAGGAATGTCCATCACTCATCCTTCAGGCACAATTTGGGGAAATGCCTCATTGATCATGCATTGGAGAAACCTTGGATACATTAGAAACATATGCCTCGTCCCCGTTTGAATGTTGGACACCAGGCTATTGAACACATATGCTGACATATTGAATGGCCTGTTTGTACATAAAGCACAAATAGCAGATGAAGTAGTCACTTGTATATCATTCCATCCAGTCTTCCTTTTTGATAAACAATGTTGGAATATATGAATGAGGAACCTCCATTGTAGATCAACCAGTCCTTTCACAATCTGTTTGCCTTCATAACCTCCTTCATACCCAATGTTAGCAAAGAAGGTCATGATATCATCATGTTCAAGTTCCATAGGAGTGTTGCATCATCACCAAACTATAGACACTGTCTCACAGTTTGTTCAGTGATGGACACAGAATGATCATCGTGATTCTTCCTGTTAGGGTTTTAACACCATCCACTTCTGCAACTTCAGCTGTGCTCCAGAAAGACCTATGAAGTTTTCATAAATGACAGGTCTAACTGTAATAGCATGAGCAACTCTGGTGGTAGAGATGAATTTGATCATATCCCTAAGTCTTTCAGCCTTGGGTACATCAAGGTCAAGATAACCACTGACATTGTGGAGCTTGCTCCATGTGAGATTATCCACTGTACCCTGCATTAGATGCATATGTATTAGAACACTGAACAATGATTATCAGATTGTAAATCGTAAGTCAAGTTAAGTTCTTTCAGTTTGATTTTTGTTGGTTAAAATTGAGTGTTCATAGTTACTGTTCCATAGGAATTAGACCTAACTTGATTTTATCAATCAATGATCATTTAGTTGTGTTATTCGTGTTTGTTGAGACGATCTTTTCTGATTTTAACATCTTTTAACACTTAAAATCAAGTTTTGATTTCAACATTGTTGGTTCTTGTTTTACCCTGTTCATACGATGAACTAGGTTTTTGCAAATAATATGCTTGTTGTTATATTCATAATCATGAAGTTCATTGCACTCGAAAATGTCAATTATTTCTTAGATTGTGTTTAATTTTGATGATTCTTGATAACCTAGGGTTTTAAGTTTATCATACGTCTGTCGGTTTGGGTCATGAGATTTTTAAATAATCACCTTAGTTTGATACTACTATGGTTAAAAATCAAAATTGAGATGAAACGTAGGTGTATGAACTTGAGAATCACGGGTATATGATAATGATGATGATGATGGATGAAGAACAGCGATGAATGCTCGTCACACTATAAGTCTCTCAAATTTGAAAAGTATTAAATGACCTTTTGAAGTTGGTTTAAATAGTCAATTTAATGGCTTTTACAAATGTTACAAGTTTCCAAACAAATGCGGTTGATTTTTGATTTTCAATGTAGCAAATGCGGTAAGGATTTGTTCATCAGCATTTGTTTACTATTACAAATGCGGAAGAGTAAAAACTTCACAGCATGTGCGTACTATGACAAATGCGGATGTTTTAATACATTGCCAGCATTTGTACATTGTAGCAAATACGGTTAAACAAAGTTGATCAGCATTTGTACACTGTAGCAAATGCGATAGAACAAAGTTTGTCAACATTTGTATACTGTAACAAATGCGATAGAACAACTTCCTTGACCACATTTACTTCAACAAATGCGGTAGAACTATGAGTTTGTCCGCATTTCTTCACTTTCAAACATCATTATGACAGAAGAGATTGAGCACATTTTTATTCATTTTTGATACACATACAACAAAGTTTTAGTATTGATGCCAACCACATTAAAGAAATGCGGCTGAATAAACTTATCTGCATGGAGAAATGCGGCAGAACAAAAGTTAACCACATAATGAAATGCGGTGGAACAACTTTGTCCACATAAGTTTTCAACACTTCAAAATTTGTATGTGCATTTGTTGTTATACAAATGCGGTAGAGTTATCCTGACTGCATTAGTTTCACTTTGTTTTCAATGAATTAAGACATTTACTCGCATTGGTTATATGCCTGGGATACCTTCACCCGCATTAACCAATTCATTTACCCGCATTAATTTTTTAACTTAATCAAAAATTAATGTTTTTGCAGTGTATTTTTTGCTGTTTTTCTGCTGAGTCATTGACTTTTATGAAGAAATGTCTTCTGCTTTTGACTGTTATGAATTTGATTCTTTTGATTTGTTTCTTATGAAGTTTTGACTGTTGCTGGGATTGTCAATTCTTTCTCGGATTGACTTTCATCATATGTGATACAAGTTTACTAGTATTTGACTGATCTTGGACTTTTGTGCTTTCAAATTTCTGCATAAAGTGAGATACTATAGTGTAAGTTCTGCACCAACACAATCAATTTATTTTTTATTTCTATAATTTTGATGTTAAGAAAGGAAATACCTGTACAAACCGATCAAAATTTTAAATTACTCCCCTAAAGTTTTCATCCATTAAGGGATAAAAACTTTAAAGATTTAAAACTTTTGACAATGAAATATTTATGTAATGACTTTGTTTTCTCATCTGTACATGAGGAGGAAGTATACCTTTCTTGGGATCATATCAATCTTACATTACACAAGTGCAAGCTTTTGTTAGTAAAATAGACATGGTTATGAGATTATTGATTGAAGGTATGTTTGTCCTCTTAACTCATGCTTGCTTAATATTGTGATGCATGTGCTATTTATCATGTTTGGATTAATTTTAGTATTCAACATGTACCCAACACTCAAAAGCATGGCATGATCAACCACCTGAATGAATGCATGGTAAAACTTTTTCACAGCTTACTTAACCAGGTTATTTAAAGTATGGGATCTCATTTTCACTAATCCTCATTGGGATTCTTTTACTTTGATCCTTTTAATGATTTGATTCACATTGGAATTCTTTTTCACTTCACTTTGGAAGGTGATCCATGATGGGATTCTTTTTGTTCATTCACAAGGAATGTAATATTTTGTTACATCATCCAAGGTGGATGTGTTGCATATTGGGAATCTTTTGGGATCATGACATCAGCACTATGTGCTTGTTTCTCCAGATCTTTGCTTAGCAAAACAGAAAAGAAACTAATGTAGGTGAAGGAGATTCATAAGACATCATTACCTCGTGTGTTTAGGTTACTACACACAAATACACTTAGATAAGCCAATATGTACCAATACTCTTAGATGAGTGCTTCATAGTTGAATACGGATTTTAGTTCATCACAACATGTATCTTTTTTTCCAAGTTGAGCCTACCCGCATATCAGGTAAGTCATGTCAGTCTTTTGAGATTTTTAAATAAGCACAGCGACTGATATAACGCCTGTAACTATATCATTTCCTAGATGAAGTATAGATCATGTTTTTCAACAAAGTGACTTCTTTTTTGATTTTTGTAATTTTTGAATGTTTTTGAAGTTTTTGATTTTACTCAAAGTTAATCATGCCAATTGATTGAACTAGGAATTCAAACCGACTAGGTTCAAATGCCTTGGTAAATAAATCAGCCAACTGATTGTTAGTGTGAACTTGAATCAACTTAACTAACCCTTTTTCAGCATAATCTCTCAAAAAGTGATATCTAATTTCAATATGTTTTGTTTTTGAGTGTTGAACAGGATTATTTGTGATAAACATTGCTGTTGTGTTGTCAATATGAATTGGAGTATGCAAGAAGTTAAAACCATAGTCAAGCATTTGGTTTTGAATCCAGAGAACTTGAGAGCAACAAGCTGATGCTGCTATATACTCAGCTTCTGCTATTGAAACAGGCATGTTTGTCTGCTTCTTGCACTGCTAAGAGACAAGTCTGGGACCAAGAAATTGACAACCACCAGTAGTGGATTTCGTATTGAAGTTGCATCCCCTGTAATAACTGTCAGTGTAGGCATAAAGATTGAAGTCTCATTCCTTTGGATACCATAATCCGAGAACAGGTTTACCCTTAAGATATTTGAATATCCTCTTGACAGCATTAACATATGATTCCTTGGGATCAGCTTGATATCTATCGCACACACAAACACCAAACATAATGTCAGGCCTAGTGGCTGTTAGATACATGAGTGAACCTATGATAGATCGATAGTGAATCTGATCCACTGTAACTCCAAGATGATCAAACTTGAATCAAATCATGAAGGATTAGATCAAAATATGATGAACACAATAAAAATCCTTTGATCTTCAATTAGATTGCAAAATGTGTGTTTACAAATAATCCCTCAATCTATTGGTCATGCAACCATTAACCTAATTCTAATTACGATTAGGCTATTTATAGTCTAGTTTAAGTTTCCATATTTACACATAACCCCCTAGACTATATATTTAGACTAAAAAATGACTCAAAGAAAGTAAAATATATTTTGTTCACATAAATATATTTATTACAATAAAACTCCTAGTCATCTAAATCTTCAACGTCTCGTCTCGGTTACTCGTCTCGAACGTGTCGGGTTTGACTTTTGTTGACTTTGACCATGACGTTGACTTTTGTTGACTTTCATTGTGTTGATAATATAGACTATCTTTTCCAGCTCCAACAATACTCCCCCTTAGTCTATCATTATCAACGTCTTCATACCAATTCAGCCCCGAGAAATCAACTGTAGAAAGATCTTCAAATTATAGCTTTTTGAATCTGATGAGAAAAGTTATTCATCTCATAAGCTCCCCTATTTATATGCTCTCCCTTTTTGAGTACATCCTTTGTGAGGATATTGGAACAACTTTCCCAAATCTCTAATCTCGAGTGCTTCAGAAGATGTAGGAGGAGGATTCCTAGCTCGGTATCTTCTGCAAACTTGAGGAACAGGTTCTCTGATCAGGTACACTGCTCAACTGACGGCCATCATTTACAACAAAAATCTGAAACACATTCTCAAACACAATCTCGACATTTCTAATTAGATCATTTCATTTTAACAAAATAAACCCGTGTTTTTTTTGTGTTTGAAAACAAGCGAACCCGTGTTCGGTTGTACGCAATTTCTGTGAAACGCATGAAAATGATAAAATTGTAACAACATAATATGGAAGACCTAAAAAAATTTGAAAAGAAGTTTTATTATATTTTTCTATTTTTTATTATATACATGTATTATAACATATTTTATATCTATTATATAATTTTTTGTGTTTTTTTTTGTTTTTTTTTAAAAACCGAGAACTGAATCGATCATGAGATCATATCCTCAAGATATACTTTAGCACAAAGATGAATTTAATCATCGACAAGCAATGAGATCACACTGATAACTGAATCTAATCACAGTCTTTAAATGATTTTGAAATTCTCAAACAGATCAATAACGATTGTTGATATGTTTGTCCACTTAAACTCATGCCCTATCTTTTTCAACAAGCAGTATATGATTCGTTAAGGTTCGATTAAATACTTTAGAATGCTAGGACCCCACAATCATTTGGCAAAAACCCTCACCCAACCTCAGGATTTCTTGAATTTTGTTACGATCTTTATATAGCAAGGCGTGTGCATTAGTGTGCAAGTGATTATCAACAGAATATAGCATTCTGTGAATTAGATGATTTGACACAACTTAGACCAAAATGGTGAGAGCTCCAGGTCTATACTCACGTATAACAAAGGAGATGACCATTTAATTATGTGCCGATGAGAGCTCCAGGTCAGTACTATCGTACAGCAGAGAAGATCATCACTCCGGTCAGTACTTCCGTACAGTAGAGGAGATTAGCACAAACACAAGACACATAAATACACCAATCACGGCCAAAGATATGGCTTATATGATTTGTATCATGGTGGGAGAAAGATCAATTCTCAATCCAATTTTTGTCAGGACTCAGTTTTTGTGCAGGCCAAAATGATTGCGTAAATCCAGACATCCTTAAGCATATATTTTAATTTAAATCATCATACTGTTGTCTACTTTATTCTTCAGGCTGAGTCTACCAAGCATATCATTAAAGAATCTGTTTATTTTTCTATTATTTGCAATTAAAAATAAGATGTAAATCAGATAACAGCATCAGTTACTATCATTTCTCATTTTAAAAACGCAAGACATGCAAAAACAAGCATTGCAAGAAGATATACAATCATTTCTCAATCATCTCAAATCAAGTTCCCAGTTCTCTTTTCATTTTTATTTACGTATACTCTCCCCCTAAATTTTTATTTTTGCAAACTTTTATATTTTATATTTATTTTTATTTTTCATTTTTTTTAATTTTTATTATTATTTTTTTTATTATTTTATTATTTTAATTTTTTAAACTGTACAAAAATAAAAATTTATCAAAGAAGGTCTTCCAAACTACACTGATATGAAGATAAGAAATGAATTCTCAAGAAATATGCAGTGATTGTGAGAACGGTGATTGTGCATATAAATATCCAGATTGTGGATAAAATACCATGACCTTAACCTGTTTGTTCCGCCTCAAATTTGAATCAAGAACAATCTCTGTCAGTAAACCGGATTACTAACAGTCCTCCTGAATTGTTCCTGCACTCATTAATAAATTAGTTAGAAAGGGAAACCCAGGCCATCGTAGTCCTGGAAGTTCCTTTTTCATCAAGATAAGTAACAAGCTTCTGCACACAACCGTTTAAACAATCGAGGATTGTTGTATCCTTCTTTTTAATTTGCCAAATTTGCTTTGGTTCAATTAACTTGGATTTGAATGAATTAAATTTGGAAATCATTTTCTGTTTAAAACCGGAAGGAAAAGAATTTGGTTTGAAACCTTTGGTCATTTTCATCTTTGAATCATGTGAAACCGGCTTCACATGAAAAGGTTTGGATGGAGGGTTTTTCATCCAACCATTCAAAGATGTGTGCTTTTTACCTCTTGATCCAGAGAAGCAATCCGTGTTGCCTTTACCATCTGGAACATTCTTTTTATACTTACATTCGGAGAAGCAATTTGTTTTGCCTTTACCATTCGTAGCAAGCCTTTGAGGACATTTCTTTACCACATGCCCTTCTTTTCCACACTCAAAACAAGCCTTGAAAAGCTTTTGATTCTTTGTAGTCCCGTGTTGTGGAGGTGGAGATGAGGATTGCTTGGAGCTTGTAGCAGATTCTTGCTTGTTCTGTAGTTTCTCGTGCTGAGCAGTGAATGAGATCTTTTCTGATTTACTGGGATGCTTTGCAATTGGAGAAGAGATCCGTATTGGTCTTGATTCAGCTTTTGGAAGCTTTTGTGACTTGACAATGTCAGGAGATATCTTGATCTGTGAGGAACCAACACGCTCCTCTGTGATTGATTCATCATCTGAGCTTATCCAGTCTTGTATACACAGATCATTCTCCAACGGATCTTGATTGACATCTCCTATCGTGTTGGCTTCGCTTGTAGGATTCTCATTGCCTGATGATTTAACAATTGTTCCTTCTTTGACAAACCTGACGGGAACAAACGAAGGAATGTTACCTGATTTGAATTTGTTGAAGAAAGTTGGAGAAGAAACTGATATTGGTGTTTGAGCATCAGAAGTGGAATCGTCATTAATCTTCTTATCAGGCCCTTGCTTGAGGAATCCCAAACCTACAGGAGAATCCTGCACATCTCTAACCTCTTTAAGATTAACACTGCTTAGACCTGCATTTAAACGATTAGTTTCTGCAGCTTCAATCAAATCATTTGTTGAATGAGGTCTGGGAATTGGTGAATAACATAAAGTAGAAGGAGGTGGAACTGAATTAAATACAGTTTCACCATCAGATTTATATCCAATCCCATGTTTTACCCGCACCCCTTGTTGTTTAGCAATAAGCTCATCCTTTTTCATGTGTGAAAGGATCCATTTATCAAGCTTTGTTTGAAGCTGAGTTGTTTCAAATTGAGCTAAAACAGCCCTTTCTTTCAATATATTAATTTCAACATTACGCTCCAAAATGGTTCTTCTTAAAAGATCATTTTCAGCCAATGCTTCATTAAGTTTTCTTGAAAAAGCAATTTCATTTTTCTTTAATTCTTGATTGATTGTTTTTAATTCTTTTTTATTTTCCAATAACAATCTGTTTGCCTTATAAATCCCAAATAACCGGATTTTGCATGACGAAGAACACATATCCTGAACAGTCTCATAAGGAAGACCCATGATAGTTCGTTCTGCAGCTAAGCTCTTTTCACAGTTGCAAGCCCATGTGATTTCTTGTTGTTCCTCTTCTTTGACCTTCAGCATCTTGTCAACCTCAGACTCTTTCTCTCTTTTATCAGCTTTTCCAGCCTTATCATCATCGGTTCTCATAAACTCTGGTTTACTGTCATTGTCGACTCTTAAAGCTTCACGATTCTCTTCAACAGTTTCTTTGAATTTAGAGTTTAAATCTGAATCAGTTCTCAATAACTTCAACTTTTCAATCATCTCTGTTTTGTAATCAAGTATGCTTGTTACAGAAGACACAAGATCAGTATTAAGCGCGTGGGTTTGATGTGGGAACACGGCTTGCTGAAATTTGTTTCTTTGGATATCCAACTCGAGAGATTTTAGCTTGTTGATCATATCCATAAGTTTTGTGTCGACATAACCTCTTTCTTGCTTCAGCATTTTAACTTGATGATTCCATGCAGACGGAAGAGAGTCTAGAAGCTTTTGAATCTGTTCATGATTACTGAGATCAGGAACATGCTTCTTTAGATTATTTGCCACCTTTAAGAATCGATCAATCAAATCTGACAATTTTTCTTTCTTCATTGCTGCAAAAGAATCAAACCGGCTTTGTGCCGTTGTGAGATTATCTGATTTAAAATCTTCTGAAGATGACATGATTGTACAAATCTTGAACAATTAAACGTCCCAAAAATATTTTTCACAAAAAGTTTAGAATAATTCTCCCCCGGGAAAAATATATATATTTTTCACAAAACCGATGAAAATTTCTTTATCGGGATGAACTCAATTAATCCCAACTAGGGGGAAAAAGTCATCTTTAACATTCGAATTTAGCTGAATAAATGATAGTTTCGCCGAAATTATAGTTTCGCAGAGCTAGTTTCGCAGAAAAGTATAGTTTCGCTGAGCCGACAGTACTTTCGCTGGCAATTTCGGCAGCAGTTTCGCTACCCAAATGCTTTAGACTGCTTAGTTTCGTCGACAATTTCGCACAAAACAAGCTTGAACTTTCGTTCAAAGATACTTTCGATAGCAATTTCGCTTGTAATATGCACACAAGCACTGTTGAACTTTCGTTCAATGAAACTAGTTTCGCAGGACAGCAGAAAACAACTTCAATGAGGATAACCGATGTAGTTTCGCTGGAAGAACTCGTAGTTTCGCTGGATGAACTGGTAATTTCGCTGAACGAAGCTGAAAAACTTTTTCAACACGAAATCAATCTGAAATCGCCCAAATCTCAATGGATTTGAAATTTGATGATTAACAGAGCTTTCCCAACCAATAACAAGCAAACTTCAATCAATTTCCATATCAATAACACTCAAATCTGATCCGAATTTAATGAAAACTTGATATTGAACAAAAACAACCAAAACCTCAACTTCTCTCTCTAAAAATCTTCAAATCTTCAGTGAATTTGATCCAAAATGGCTCTGATACCAAATTGTAACTCCAAGATGATCAAACTTGAATCAAATCATGAAGGATTAGATCAAAATATGATGAACACAATAAAAATCCTTTGATCTTCAATTAGATTGCAAAATGTGTGTTTACAAATAATCCCTCAATCTATTGGTCATGCAACCATTAACCTAATTCTAATTACAATTAGGCTATTTATAGTCTAGTTTAAGTTTCCATATTTACACATAACCCCCTAGACTATATATTTAGACTAAAACATGACTCAAAGAAAGTAAAATATATTTTGTTCACACAAAATATATTTATTACAATAAAACTCCTAGTCATCTAAATCTTCAACATCTCGTCTCGGTTACTCGTCTCGAACGTGTCGGGTTTGACTTTTGTTGACTTTGACCATGACGTTGACTTTTGTTGACTTTCATTGTGTTGATAATATAGACTATCTTTTCCAGCTCCAACATCCACTGATTTGCCTTCAGGGTCTAGACGAATCTTCAGTTTAGTATCAATAGGAGTTCTAATGGACTGACATTCAGCAAAGTGGAATTTCTTCAACATTGTGTCCATATATTTTGATTGATTGATAAAGATATCGTCTGCTCTTTGTTGGACTTGCACCCCTAAGAAGAATGTGAGTTCCCCCATAGCACTCATTTGGAATTTAGAATGCATAAGGTCTTCGAAATCCTTGCAGAGAAGCTTGTTTGTAGAGCCAAAAATGATATCATCCACATAAATCAGGACCAGCAACATGTCTTTTCCTTTTCTTTTTCTGAAGAGAGTCTGATCAATCTTTCCACTTTCATACCCGTGTTCAAGAAGAAAGGATGATAGAGTCTCATACCACTTTTGTGAGGCTTGATGAAGACCATACAAAGCTTTATCAAGCTTGTACACCCTGTGTGGGAAATTCGGGTCTTCAAAGCCTGGTGGTTGACTCACGTAGACTTCTTCAGCTATCTTTCCATAGAGAAATGCATACTTAACATCAATTTGATAAACAGTGAATTTCATAGATGCTGAGTATGAAAGAAAGAGTCTTATGGCTTCTAATCGGGCAACAGGAGCAAACACTTCATCATAATAAATTCCTTTTTCTTGTGTATACCCCTGAGCCACCAATCTTGCTTTGTTTCTGATGACAATTCCCTGGTCATCAGTTTTGTTTCTATATAGCCATCTGGTACCGATAGGGTATTGTCTCAATCCAGCTATTGTCTTGGAGAGCCTTTTTGATATTCTTGGGTACTGTTTGACACAGAGTTCAAAAGAACAAACAAATGTTTGCAATGCTTGACTTGCTTCTGGTTACCTATTCATTAAGTTCACCAATGATGCTTTCCACTGAATGATTCTTGTGCATTCTGGTGGTTGATTGAGTCACTAGTAATGGATACATCAAGATTGGAGACACTCAGATCATCTTGGTGAGAGGAACATTCATCTTTTGATGGGGAAGAGTTGTGAAAGTAATCAAAGTCTTTTCCAGTTCTTGCTTCAGTATCAACAGCACTTTGAAGTCTTTCATCATTTGATGTTTCTCAGCTGCAACTGGTAGTGTGGCAGGATCTTGATTTCTGACTTCAGTCGATGGTTCTTCTAAAGGAGAAGGAAGTGCACTTGGACCAGCCTCAGTTAAAACACTCTCATTTTAAGATGGTTGTCTAATAGGATCAACTTGCAGTGGGACATCTTCATTTAGTTGATCAGTAGAAGTAGGAGGAATCATTGGGAAATCATTTCTTCTTTCTACTGATGCAGAAGACTCAGCTAATTGTAGGTTGCCCGCAGCAGACAAGTGAAATTGATCAAATGATCTTGTAAATGAGTCAATATCAAACAACCAGTCAGGACCATTTATTGATTTGGAAAAAGAGTGCTCATTGAATTGAACATTGGTTGATTCATCAATAATTTTTAATCGAGGATTAATGTCACACCCCCGCTAAAAGCGGAAACACGGGGATGTAACGAGATCGGGATCGTCATAACACATGGCAGCGATAGAGATGCAATTATATAAAGGATGACAAGTGTGTCATGACGGCACCCGACAACAAGGGGACTTGTGTCGTGTTTAGTCAATGTTCACGACAACATATCCATAAGCAAAAACATGATAATGATTCACATAACCAAATAAGATGAAATTGTAATATGAATTCCCACAACCCGGGAACAAGGATTGAAAGATTGTAATTGTTTACACAGATCAACATTGTTCAAATTAATTGTTTGTCAAAACATGTTTTGTCCCAAAAATGCATCCTAGGGTCTCCACTAAGGCAGCACACCTAGATTATTGAATTTGCATGATCACCTGAAAAGACATGCTCAAACGGTCAACATAATTGTTGGTGAGCTCGCAGGTTTAAGTAATAAATAAGTAAGTGATGCTGTATAGTAAATGATGTGGAATACTGTGAATACAGTTATATAAACAAGTAAAATCACATGACATGAGCTTTGCAACCAAACCTAGCGACGTACACAAAGAAATTGTCGGCATATATTCACCCAAGGGCCCGTTCCTGGCAACTGATGGTACCAACTAGTATACCATCGAACAAGGGTGGGGGTGTCAACCCAGTAGTACTACCAATGCCTAACCATCGGTTCCCACACTGAAATTAAATAGTTGCAAAGATAGAACCACACAGCAGACCCAAGCATGTATCAGATAAGTACTTGTAACACAGTATCACGTTGATTCCTTGTATGTAAAATGTAAGTAAGTTGTACAGTATTGAAAATGGGTGAGCATACTTTTTCCCCAAGTTGTAAATGATTGAAATTTTGTATAAGTGTAAAAAGGGGCCACGAAACTCACTTGTTAGGTGGTAAGTATGTATGATCAAAGTATCCAAATGTTGAATGCAAATGAACGATCAAACACCTATTGACAGTTATTGTTAAGCATTAATGATATGAAATAAGCGCATAATAATGATCGGTCGGTTCGGGTTGTATCGGCTGGGTCGCGTGTAACACACACAAACAGACACACGTACTAGATCTTATGTAGATCCAAGTACTAGACATTGTCGCCATTGTTGATAATAATTGAGTAAAAGTTTCGTTGTCATTAAAGACGTATTTTAGTAAACATTAATAGTTATAAATCGGTTTATAATTGTAAAATGTTAGTCTGATTTGGTTTTGAATAGTATTTGTGCCCTTTTTAGCGTTGACTTTAATCTTTGTGGCCGAACAATGGCAACTGTGTTAATGTTACCTCAACATCACACGTCATACTCACACCACGCACAAGAAGGAATTCACACACAACAATTACAGTCGCACGACAGGACCAGACGCACGACTCAACCTCCATACGCACGAATCAACCCTCAATCGTGCGAATCAGCTTCATTCGTACGATTGAGCCTTCATTCGTATGACTGGCATTCAGTCGTACCACACAACACCCAATCGCACGACTCAATCTCCATACGCACGAATCAACCTTCAATCGTGCGAATTAGCTACTTTCGTACGATTGAACCTTCATTCGTGTGATTGGACTCCAGTCGTGCGAAACACTCACAATCGCATACATTCAGTCGGTCACCTGTCTCAATCGCACACATTCACTCGCTCGCATGACTCAATCGCATACATTCATTCGCACGCATGACTCATTCGCACACATACACACAGTCGCACGACTCAGTCGCACGACATACCCAGTCGCACAACTCAGTCGCACGATTGACTCAGACGCATGGCTTAGTCGCACGACTCACCCAGTCGCACGACTCAATCGCATGACAGACCCAATCGCCTGGACAGCAGAATCGCGACTGTGGTCGGGCAAAGCAGCCCCCGGCTGCTCGAAACGTGAGTTTTACACAACAAGGACTTCCAGAAACACTTTACAAACATACACAAGCATGAAACACAAGCAGAAGGACCTCACACGCACCCACACGACCTCATGTGTTCGGGTTGAACCCGAAACCCGAAACCCTAGTTTGGACAGCCGTGAATAAGCAAGAAAAGAGACAACCAAAGTCGTTTACCTTCTATAAAGGAGTAGACTAGGCTGTAGATGGAGTCTAGACGACGAAAACGAGACCAAGCGGGTCGGATTTGGTGCTAAGATGAAAAAATGGTGTGGAGAGGATGAAGAAGATAAAGTAATGGGTGTTTAGGGCTGGAAATGGGTTTATATACCCAGCGCAAGTTTGCAAAATGTCAAGTTTAGTCCCTGCACTTAACCCCCGAGTTTCCCAAATTTGTTTCGGTTGAAAAACGACTTTATTAGGTTGATTATATTAATTATAAAAATGCATTTAATGATATTTATGACTTAAAAATGGTTTCATTAGTGACGTTTAATATATATAAAAATGATATATTGTGCGGTTACGATGTCGAAAGTTTTAAAAGTTTTTAAGGATAGCATAAGATTAAAATAAAAGCACAAGCACAACGATGATATGGTACACATGATATCCACATAAAGAGTTAATAAAGATGAGGAATGATCGATCAAGGAATAGTTAACAGAAAATCACGTTAATTGACGGACCTTAAGGTGACGGATGTCACAGTATCCCCCAGTTGAGAAAATTTCGTCCCGAAATTTAGCTGGAGTTAAGGTCCAAGAGTGCCATCCTCGAATAGATGTGGATATTTGAGTTTCATCTGATCTTCTCGTTCCCATGTAAACTCTGGCCCTCGCTTTGAATTCCACCTTACGCGAACAATAGGTATTCTACTGCGCTTCAGTTGTTTGACTTTTCGATCCATGATCTCAATGGGTTCCTCAACAAAATGAAGCTTTTCATCAATTTTGATCTCCTCAATTGGCACGTGAAGGGATTCGTCGGCCAAACACTTCTTGAGGTTTGACACGTGGAAAGTATCATGCACACCGCTGAGTTCTTGTGGCAACCTTAATCGGTAAGCCACTGGACCAATTCTTTCTATGATCTCGAATGGTCAAACGTATCATGGGGCTAACTTCCCTTTCTTTCCAAATCGAATGACTCTTTTCCAAGGGGAGACTTTGAGTAAGACTCGATCTCCAATGTTGAATTCTGGAGGCTTCCGACGGTTGTCGGCATAGCTCTTTTGGCGATCTCTTGCAGCTTTTAGTCGGTCTTTGATTTGAATGATCTTGTCAGTTGTTTCTTGAATAATTTCTGGGCCTGTTAGCTGACTTTCACCAATCTCGGCCCAACAAACGCGTGATCTGCATTTCCTTCCATACAACGCTTCGAACGGAGCACACCCAATGCTTGTATGGTAGCTGTTGTTGTAAGAGAACTCAATCAACGGTAGATGAGCATCCCAACTACCACCAAAGTTGATTACACACGCTCTCAACATGTCTTCTAGCGTTTGTATAGTTCGTTCACTTTGGCCATCTGTCTGAGGGTGATAGGCGGTACTCATGTCTAACCGAGTGCCCATCGCTTTCTATAGTGTCTGCCAAAATCGTGAAGTGAATCGGCTATCACGGTCGGAAATGATTGACACCGGCACCCCGTGCCGTGTCACGACCTCTTTGATGTACAATCTCGCCAACTTATCCATTTTGTAGTCTTCTCGGATAGGCAAGAAATGTGCTGATTTCGTCATTCGATCCACAATGACCCATATCGAGTCATGACAGATGCTTGTTCTAGGGAGTTTGGTAATGAAATCCATGGTTATATTCTCCCATTTCCACTCAGGAATTTCAGGTTGCTATAATAATCCCGATGGTTTCTGATGTTCAGCTTTGACTTTCGAACACGTCAAGCATCTGCTGACGTATAAGGCAATGTCTTTCTTCATGCCTGGCCACCAGTATAGATCCTTGAGATCGTGATACATCTTGTCTGCACCAGGATGAATAGAATATCACGTCTTGTGGGCTTCATCCATGACTAAGGTTCGAACACCTCCCTATCTGGGTACCCATATGCGATCCATAAAGTATTGTATACCATCATCCTTGCGAATCATCTGTTTATCTAACCCTTGGAATTCTTCTCCCGCAAGGTTTTCTTCTTTCAATGCCTCACCTTGTTCAATTTGGATCTGGGCTTTCAAATTCGTTTGAATGGTCAATCCCAACGCTCGAGCACGTAGTGGTTTCACACGTTCTTTGCGGCTTAAAGCATCAGCCACCACGTTAGCTTTCCCCGGATGATTCCGGATTTCACAATCGTAGTCACTAAGTAGCTCTACCCAACGTCGCTGTCGCATATTAAGTTCCTTCTGATCCAGAATGTGTTGGAGGCTCTTATGACCAGTGAAGATGACGTATTTGGTTCCATACAGGTAATGCCTCCAAATCTTGAGTGCAAATACTACAGCGCCCAACTCAAGATCATGAGTTGTGTAGTTCTTTTCGTGCACCTTAAGCTGTCGGAAGCGTAGGCAATCACCTTGTCCTTCTGCATTGGCACACATCCCAATCCCTGATGTAATGCATCGCAGTATACCACAAAATCGTCAGTTCCGTCTGGGAGGGACAGTATAGGCGCGTTACACAACTTCTCTTTCAACGTTTGGAACGCTTGTTCTTGTGCATGTCCCCAATCAAACTTCTTGTCTTTCTGAGTAAGCAGGGTTAATGGTTGCGTAATCTTTGAAAAGTTCACGATGAAGTGACGATAGTAACCGGCCAATCCTAAGAATTGCTGTATCTCTGATGGTGTCTGGGGCGTATCCCATTTCTTCACTGCTTCGATCTTGCTGGGATCTACATGAATCCCGTCCTCATTAACCACATGACCCAAAAACTTCACTTCCCGCAACCAAAATTCACACTTTGAAAACTTGGTGAAAAGTTTTTCTTCCCGTAACAATTCCAGAATTGCCCGAAGGTGTTCTTCATGGTCCTCTTTTGATCGAGAGTAGATAAGTATATCGTCTATGAACACGATCACGAACTTATCCAAGTAAGGTTTGCACACTCGATTCATTAGATCCATAAACACGGTTGGTGCGTTAGTCAGCCCGAACGGCATGACTAAGAACTCATAGTGCCCATAACGTGTCCTAAACGCCGTCTTCGGTATGTCGTCCTCGAAAACCCTTAGTTGATGATAACCAGAACGAAGATCGATCTTTGAGAAATACGAAGCTCCTTGTAGTTGGTCAAACAGATCGTCGATCCTGGGGAGAGGATATCGATTCTTCACAATTAACTTGTTCAGTTCACGGTAATCGATGCACATGCGGAACGATCCATCCTTCTTTTTGACAAATAGTACCGGTGCTCCCCACGGTGAATGACTCGGTCGAATAAAACCTTTCTCCAGTAACTCTTGTAACTGACTAGATAACTCTTCCATTTCGGATGGCGCTAGTCGATATGGCGTCTTTGCTACCGGTGTAGCTCAAGGAACCAACTCTATACGAAATTCCATCTGTCGTGAAGGAGGCAAACTAGACAAGTCATTTGGAAATACATCTGGGTAGTCCCGTACTACTGAAATATCTACTAGTTTCCTCTCTTCGTCCTTCTTTTCAACCACATGAGCTAGAAAAGCGTAGCACTGCTTTCGTAAACTTTGGCGTGCTTTCATGCAGGAAATAAGCTTTAAGTTCCTTCCCGGTCGTTCTCCCTGAATCTTGAGTACTTCCCCGTTTGGCATAGGGATTCGTACTACTTTGTCCCGACAGACAATCTCCGCTCCGTTTTGCGACAACCAATCCATACCCACGATCACATCAAAACTTCCTATCTTGAAGGGTATCAAGTCTATATCGAAGGCATGATCCTCCAATGTTAACGAGCACTTCCTAACAATCTCATCGGCCTGAACAACCCTACCATTGGCCATCTCTACAGAGTAGCTAGTTTCTAGTCCACTAGGACTCAAATCAAGCAATTGCACAAACTCAGAAGATATAAAGCTATTGTCTGCTCCAGTATCAAATAATATAGATGCGAAGTGATGATTGAGTAAGTGCGTACCCGTGACAACATTCGGGTCCTGACGAGCATCGTTGGCTCTGATGACAAATGCACGTCCCCGAGCTGCATTCCCCTGATTGGTCGGGCCTTGATTCCCAGCTATAGCCATCACCTGCTGCTGGTTGTTTCCTTGCTGCCCAGTGCCCGATTCAGCCTGGGGCACATGTTCCTGTAATGATCAGGGCTCCCACACTCATAACAAGCCCTTGCATTCCCGGCGGGGTTAACCGCGTTGACGGGTGCCACAAGATTCGGCGCAGTTCTAAAATCTCTCGCCAAATGCCCCGGGCGCCTACAGTTCACGCACACTTGGCACTGCACTCCTGGGGGATGATGATAGTTGCACCTGTCACATTTGGGGTGCGGCCCCACATACTCTCTGTTGGCCTGAGACACGGCCACAAAATTCCTGGTCGTCTTGGCCCTCTTATCAAACTTCCCAGCACTCGACCGGCTCGTTTCCCCAACATCCTTTTGCTTCTCTGCTCCCCTGCCCAGAACCCCCGTTCTCACCATCTCATCAGTCAAAGCGCCAGCCTTCAGAATTGCGCTTTGAATAGTAGGAGGAGCAGCTGCTGTAATCTATTCCATAATTTGAGGCGCAAGTCCCTAAATGTACCTCTCGATCCTCTTTGATTCCAGCGTGACCAGATGCGGAACCAATCTTGCCGGCTCATGAAAACGGTCGGTATAAGCTGCATGCACGGCCCCCACCATAGCATGATTCCAGAACTCATGCTCTAATTTATGCATCTTGTTGAGGGGGCACTATTCCTCGGTGATCAAAGCTTTAAACTCATCTCATGACATCTGCATCGCAGATTCTCTTCCTCTAGCTTGAACCTGGGTGTTCCACTAGGTTAAGGCCTTGCCCTGCAGTGAAAAGGTGGCATATTTAATTCTCTGGCTGTCAAGGCACTCGCTGATGTCAATTACTG
Source organism: Flaveria ramosissima (assembly GCA_025215565.1). NCBI lineage: Eukaryota > Viridiplantae > Streptophyta > Magnoliopsida > Asterales > Asteraceae > Flaveria > Flaveria ramosissima. The sequence goes on from CM046042.1 coordinate 2,897,126, forward strand.
CCTCCATCTTTTCCAGCCACCTGGTTAGGGCTATCGCCCCACCTTTCCCATCGAATTCCCTCGGTTTGCAAGCCACAAACTCCTTGTACGAACACCCCCGTCTTGCATTAACAACCCCAGTCTCAATACCGGCTGTACCACCATTCCCGGTCTCCTAGTTGCTTTCGTTTCCGGTCGGGTTTCCATTTCCCACCTCAGTTTCGATCCCACCATGAGCTCTTTCTCCATTATCTCCATTATCATTGCCACCATCCCCGTGAGGGTGGTGTTGCTGGAGTGCGTTGCTCACTTGGGCCACGATAGTAGGAATCAGTGCGGCCAACTGTTGAGCGATCAGGGCTGCCATGTCAGCATTCCCTGTTTCCTTATTGTTACTGGCAAGAGCATCACTTGTTCTTGGTGCTCTGCCTCAACCCCTGCCTCTGCCCCTTGGGGCTTCACTCCCGCCACTATTGCTGCGGGTAACTCTTCGAGGCGGCATTTTCTAATCATAGAAATAGTAAATATGTAAGCTTAAATCATTTCAAAGTGTATATCCATAACACTCATCAAGTCCAGTATTCCCAAGTTAATATCACACTTATTGTCATCACACATCACATGCAATTCGGGTAGTTCTCACACCATGAATTGGTAATGTCTCAACAATAGTCCATCATAACAGTTGTAAGTCCACGTATATAGTCATGTTTAGTCTAGCGGAGGTTGTCTATTTCTTCCTCTTTCGAGGTTTCAGACATAACCTCCTCAGGGTTAATCTCAATGTCCAAGGTCAAGCGCATAACATGATCTGTGAAGATCTCTTCGGGTTTAATACCCGGATTTGATAAACCAACTTGACACGCAGAGGGAACGGAAGATCCAATGGAAGCATCCCATAAAAGAGTGAGCACAAGGGCTCTCTCATAGGGTGAAAGATCACATAACAGATAAATGAACAAATCAAGTAGCGAGGAACACATACACGAGATATAATATGCATACAAATCCTAGCATGCAAATCTACATGAAAGTTCCTAGGTTATAGTCTAGGTCAAGCGTATTGCCTAATTCTCTATAACCAATGACTCTGATACCAATCTGTCACACCCCCGCTAAAAGCGGAAACACGGGGATGTAACGAGATCGGGATCGTCATAACACATGGCAGCGATAGAGATGCAATTATATAAATGATGACAAGCGTGTCATGACGACACCCGACAACAAGGGGACTTGTGTCGTGTTTAGTCAATGTTCACGACAACATAGCCATAAGCACAAACATGATAATGATTCACATAACCAAATAAGATGAAATTGTAATATGAATTCCCACAACCCGGGAACAAGTATTGAAAGATTGTAATTGTTTACACAGATCAACATTGTTCAAATTAATTGTTTGTCAAAACATGTTTTGTCCCAAAAATGCATCCTAGGGTCTCCACTAAGGCAGCACACCTAGATTCCTGAATTTGCATGATCACCTGAAAAGATATGCTCAAACGGTCAACATAATTGTTGGTGAGCTCGCAGGTTTAAGTAATAAATAAGTAAGTGATGCTGTATAGTAAATGATGTGGAATACCGTGAATACAGTTATATGAACAAGTAAAATCACATGACATGAGCTTTGCAACCAAACCTAGCAACGTACACAAAGAAATTGTCGGCATATATTCACCCAAGGGCCCGTTCCTGGCCACTGATGGTACCAACTAGTATAACATCGAACAAGGGTGGGGGTGTCAACCCAGTAGTACTACCAATACATAACCGTCGGTTCCCACACTAAAATTAAATAGTTGTAAAGATAGAACCACACAGCAGACCCAAGCATGTATCAGATAAGTACTTGTAACACAGTATCACGTTGATTCCTTGTATGTAAAATGTAAGTAAGTTGTACAGCGTTGAAAATGGGTGAGCATACTTTTCCCCAAGTTATAAATGATTGAAATTTTGTATAAGCGTAAAAAGGGGCCACGAAACTCACTTGTTAGGTGGTAAGTATGTATGATCAAAGTATCCAAATGTTGAATGCAAATGAACGATCAAACACCTATTGACATTTATTGTTAAGCATTAATGATATGAAATAAGCGCATAATAATGATCGGTCGGTTCGGGTTGTATCGGCTGGGTCGCGTGTAACACACACAAACAGACACACGTACTAGATCTTATGTAGATCCAAGTACTAGAAATTGTCGCCATTGTTGATAATAATTGAGTAAAAGTTTCATTGTCATTGAAGACGTATTTTAGTAAACATTAATAGTTATAAATCGGTTTATAATTGTAAAATGTTAGTCTGATTTGGTTTGGAATAGTATTTGTGCCCTTTTTAGCGTTGACTTTAATCTTTGTGGCCGAACAATGGCAACTGTGTTAATGTTACCTCAACATCACACGTCATACTCACACCACGCACAAGAAGGAATTCACACACAACAATTACAGTCGCACGACAGGACCAGTCGTACCACACAACACCCAATCGCACGACTCAACCTCCATACGCACGAATCAACCTTCAATCGTGCGAATTAGCTACTTTCGTACGATTGAACCTTCATTCGTGTGATTGGACTCCAGTCGTGCGAAACACGCACAATCGCATACATTCAGTCGGTCACCTGTCTCAATCGCACACATTCACTCGCTCGCATGACTCAATCGCATACATTCATTCGCACGCATGACTCATTCGTACACATACACACAGTCGCACGACTCAGTCGCACGACATACCCACTAGCACAACTCAGTCGCACGATTGACTCAGACGCATGGCTTAGTCGCACGACTCACCCAGTCGCACGACTCAATCGCATGACAGACCCAGTCGGCTGGACAGCAGAATCGCGACTGTGGTTGGGCTGAGCAGCCCCCGACTGCTCTAAACGTGAGTTTTACAGAACAAGGACTTCCATAAACACTCTATAAACATACACAAACACGAAACACAAGCAGAAGGACCTCACACGCACCCACACGACCTCATGTGTTCGGGTTGAACCCGAACACCCGAAACCCTAGTTTGGACAGCCGTGAATAAGCAAGAAAAGAGACAACCAAAGTCGTCTACCTGCTAGAAAGGAGTAGACTAGGCTGTAGATGGAGTCTAGACGACGAAAACGAGACCAAGCGGGTTGGATTTGGTGCTAAGATGAAGAAATGGTGTGGAGAGGATGAAGAAGATGAAGAAGATAAAGTAATGGGTGTTTAGGGCTGGAAATGGGTTTATATACCCAGCCCAAGTTTGCAAAATGTCAAGTTTAGTCCCTGCACTTAACCCCCGGGTTTCCCAAATTTGTTTCGGTTTAATAACGACTTTATTAAGTTGATTATATTAATTATAAAAATGCATTTAATGATATTTATAACTTAAAAATGGTTTCATTAGTGACGTTTAATATATATAAAAATGATATATTGTGCGGTTACGATGTCGAAAGTTTTAAAAGTTTTTAAGGATAGCATAAGATTAAAATGAAAGCACAAGCACAACGATGATATGGTACACATGATATCCACATAAAGAGTTAATAAAGATGAGGAATGATCGATCAAGGAATAGTTAACAGAAAATCACGTTAATTGACGGACCTTAAGGTGACGGGTGTCACAATTAAACACTCTATAAGCCTTTGAGACGGAGGAATAACCTATAAAGAATCCTTCATCAAACTTAGGAGAAAACTTTCCTAATGATCTCAGGTGTTCAATATTTATACAGGACTACCAAATGACTTAAAAAATCCAATGAATGGTTTTCTATGAAAGAGAAGTTTTGTTGGCAGCTTAGCATTAGCTATTAAAGATCTATTTTGTACAAAGCATGAGGTGTTAACTGCTTCTGCCCAAAAGGTAATTGGTAGTTTAACATCATCTAGCATAGTTCTTTTTACTTCAATTAGTGTTCTATTTCGTGTTTTAGCTACCCTATTTTGTTGAGGAGTTATAGCTATACTTAATCGATGAGCAATGCCTTTGGTTGTACAAAAAGAACTCTTATCTTCATTTTTAAATTCAGTCCCATTGTCATTTCTAATTGATTTGACTTTATGATCAATTTGATTTTCAATTTTAGTGATGAAATCTTTTATTAATTGGGATGCTTCGTTTTTATGAAGTAAAAAAAAGACCCATGTAAATCTGGAAAAGTCATCTATGATCACCAAACAATATTGTTTCTTTCCAATGCCCATAACATGAGTTGGTTTGAAAAGATCCATATGCAGTAAATTTAATGGAGAATTGTTTGTGTTCATAAGATTTGACTTGTGGGAAGACTTATGTTGTTTCCCTTTGAGATAAGCTGAACAGTGGTAAAGAAAATGTAATGCTTTTTTAGGCAAACCAATCACATGGTTCCCCTTAACTAATCTATTCATGTTTTTGAAATTTGTGTGTCCCAACCGTCTATGACAAAGCTGTGACTCATCAAAAGATGCTTTTGCTAGAAGACATGATTTTTCTTTGGTAGAGCTGAATTGAGGTTTAAGACATAAGTATTATTCTTCCTTGGGGTCTTCAAGACAACCCATTCTTCAGGAATCTGAAATCCTGGTTTCAGAATGTAACAAAGAGTGTGAGTAAAGTGAGTGGAATATTTTTTGTCACAGATCTGGGACACACTAAGCAAATTGAAGTTCAATTGTTCACAGTAGTTCATTCTATCAAAGCTCAGCATCCCATTTGTCATAGATTCTTCACCGGTGATTTTGCCACCTTGTGAAGTTCCACCAAATGCTACAGTAGTTCCTTGAATATGCTTGAAATCATGAAGGAGGGAACTGTCTCTAGTCATGTGTCGGGAGCACCCACTGTCCACATACCATAGGCTATTTGACATGTATGGACAACCCTGCAAGCATAAAAATAACTAATTACAATGTGGAACCCAAGCCATGATGGTCTTGGGTTTCCCGTTCATATCCATGACAGTAACTTCTTGATATTTTCATTTAAATTGTGGCTTAGAGGATGAAGTTTTGTTTGATTTTTGATATCTTGCAGATTTCTTTTAAGAAATTGGACACGTTTTTTATTGTCAAACTTCATCTAAAGAGTTAGAAGAGTATTCAACCCTTTGGTCCCTATTTCTTAAGAAATTGGGCACGTTTTTATTGTCAAACTTTATTTTTGATTTATGAAAATCATGTGTTTGTTTGATGTTTTGGTTTGTATTTCTTTGAGCATTCTTCAAATTTTTCTGATTACCTAAGTCATCATCAGAATTTGACATACTGGATTGTTTATATACAAAGGACTTCTGATTTTAGGTTTCACTGCTGAGATTGGTGAGATGGGCTTGTTTTGTGGAATTCTCAAGCCGTTTTATTTGAATCTAACGAATTGTGGTTGGTCATATCACAGACTGAGCAATATTTGTTAAAGTAGCATTTTGTTGTAGAATGATTGTTCATGTCACAAATTGAGCAGTATTAGTTAAAATAGCACTCATCTGTTCTGTGATTTGACATTTCACAAATGTCACAATCCATGAGTTTGTCTCTTGTGGTTGACCTTGATGCCTCAGTAGATTTACCAGTTTTCAACTTAGCATCACTCTTTGATTTGAAGAGGAAGCAATATCAGCCTTGTTAGCAGTTTGTTTCACAATACTATTGTTTTTCACTCTTTTGGGTTGATGTTGTTTCCTTAACCCTTTTCTATCCTTCTTTTCTTGCTGGTTTACATGATCTTTATTAAAGATCTCATAGCCAACTCCTTGGTTCAGTTTTAATGATTGAGAATCTGTTTTGCTTTTAGTCTTTTGAATCAGAGGGGTTTTCCCTTTGCTTTTTAGTGAAACTTTGTCTGATATGATTGAATTCTTTGGAGATTTGATCTCACAATCAGATCAGCTTTCAGCAGATGGTTTCACAGAAGCATCAATTTCCTTCTTTTCTTTGGAAATTGTAGGGATGAATTTCACAAATGGCACTATGGCTTTGACTGGGCTTCTTGGTTTAATGACATTTGCTGACTTGTCTGAGCACTCTTTGATTTTGATTGGATGACCTAACTTGGTTTTCTCCTCATTTGTTTCAATATAAACACTTGGTTTATTTTGAGGATTTGTAATTTGTGATACTATTGTTTTAGTTTCAATAGTTTTAGGTTCATTTAGCTCAGTAAGAGTGATTTACTCAGGCATGACAGTATAATTATCATTGTATGGTGGGGACATGAATTGTATCCAATCCCAGTCATGTCCTTAGGATCCTTTTGTGAATCAAGCATCTCTTGCAGCTTGGCTGAAGACAATTGAAACTTTTCAAGTTTCACTTCAGTGGCTGATTGCTCAGCTTTGGATTGAGCTAACATTTCAGTTAACTTTTCATTTTCAGCTGCAAGAGTATACTTTTCTCCGTGCAGTTTGTCAATGTCAGAGATGAGTGATTTGATTTTAATTTCAAAGCTTTTCAGTTCTTTTTTAAGCATCTCTGATTTTACTTTTTCTTCTTTAATCTTTTGTGATTGTGCTCACGATATCCTTGTAGTTCAGCAATGCATTTATCACTACAAAACTTAGATTTTACCTATGATGGCATAGGTGTTGGGCCATTATTTATGTGAGCCATAAGAGCATGATTTTAAAATTGAGGCTTCACCTCCTCAACATATAGGCTCCAATCACATAATCCATCTTGTCTGATGACAAGAGCATTAGAAGTAGGTTGCCTGCTTCCATGGGCTTGATTGGTTAGTTGTGGCTGACTTTTGTATGGTTGGTGATGTTGGCTTTGATGATGATATTGATTTTGGTTGTTGGATTGAAAGCTTAAGTTTGGTTATGATGATGGCATAGCCTTAAGAACTCCTCTGAAAGTTGTTGTTTCTTCTTGGAGCATTGCATTCTCTTTAAAAGTGGCCATTCGTACCACAGTTGAAGCATTTAACCTTGGATTTGTCATATCCAAGTTTGGTATTCTCATTCAGACTTAGCTTCATACCCTTTTGAAAGAATATTTAGCCCTCACGGCTATCATAGCCATCTGCCATTGCATATCCATTTCTTCTACATCATAGGATCCATTTCTTCTAGGTCTTCTTGGATTAGATGAGCAGAGGTGAGTGTTTCTCCTAAGTATGCTTCAAAGCTTGCAACAAAGGCATTGTAGTAGCCTTTTGCTCTTCAGATTTCTGATCTTCTGGCATGCTTGAAGGAGTGATAGTAAATCCAGTTGATTGAGATGAGGTTGATGGCTTGTTGGTTGATGGGGCAAAAATAAATTCAGTTGATTTTACTAGATCTCTGGATGAGATGAAATCATCTTCTTCAGTAATGAGTGCATTTTCCACATAATGAGTTTCTGAAGGAAATTTATATGCCTCAGTGACTTGTGGTCCACCAAGGTTTCTGATCCTTTCATCAAGTTCAAGAGCTTCAAATTTTGCAATCATTATATCCAGAGTAGTGCTTTCTAGATCAAGTGTGTTTTTTAACATGGTTACATTATGCTTCCAACTCTCAGAAGGTTGTGTAACATCTTCTTGTTCAGCTCCTTTTCTTTATATGTAACCCGTATAATCTCAAGATCATTCACCAACTGCAAAAACCGATGCAGTTGTTTTGAGATTGACTCCCCTTTGGAGTGATGGAAGGTTTCATATTAATTGACTAACTTGTCTTTGTTGATTTCAGCCACTTCACTGCTTCTTTCACACATGATGAGCAGTGCATCCCATACAGTCTTTGTTGTTCCATATTTCTCAAGTCTTTTAAGTACATCCATTTTTAAAGCTTGTATGAGAATGGAATATGCTTTAAGATTAATCTTTATCTTCTTATACTCATCATCATCGAGAGTCAGATCTTCAATGGGTATTCTTGCTGTTGTGTATAGAGCAGCTTGGTCAACTGAGAGCGACACATGGATGTAAGGTCCTTTGCATATGGAAATCATATAATCTAGATCTACACCTGTAATATAATTCATAAACCTAATTTTCCATTTCTTAAACTCCGATTTGTGTCTAAGCATAGGAGATTTAGGAGCATGACCAAGTTCTGGAAAAGTTAAGTGAATCAATTGTAATAAACTTGTTTTAGATTATTGATATAAGTATTAGATTAATTTTTAAGTCCAAGTGGTCCAAGCATTTTAACTTTTGTATATTTCAATGGATCTGATGAACAGTAGCAATTGTTTTGTTTATGAGAACGATCTGAGAATTAATATTGTAACTATTCTGTTAACTTTAAGGTCAGAGGTTTATGATATTGATGATGTTGTTATCATGATTTTCGAGTAGAATAAGTTGTTCAACAATATGTTCTTGGTTTGGTACAGATGAACAGTGAATCAGTCGATGTTTCAGGAGGATTTCAGCATGAATACATGTTAGAAGTTGATGAACTCGCTAACAGTAACTCAATCATCAGTTCAATCGAGTTTCGCTCAAATCTGTGCAGATTTGAAACGAATCCGAGAGCCAAAGCTCTGATACCAATTGAGTGGGTGGTGAGAATGAAACTCTTAAATGATATGAATCAACTAGGACCGAATATGATGATTGGGTCAGTGATTATATTGCAGAATCATATAAACACAGATCATTAAATACTTAAAATGCTAATATATGCTTTTTATTAATCGTGGTGAGAAGTTACAATGAATACTAGGGTATTAGCATGAAACAATAACAAGACACCTCTGAAACATATGACTATCGAAGATTCTAATATTCTAGTTATTCATAATTACTCAAAAGTAGGGTTTTCTATTCTATTTATAGGCTGACAAAAAGGCCTTTACAAAATGACTAAACTACCCCTGTACTATACATCAGGAAACTAGTCTAAATACAAAAGTCTTCATGAGTATTTTCTTTTGTTCATTCACATTAACTAATGCGGATGTGTTGATCTTCATCAACATTTCTTTTTCTTCTTCCGCATTGGTGTTTAGTCATCAGCATTGAGAAATGCGGATGAACAAACACTTGGCAGCATTTGTTCGGCTGTCCGCATTTGTTAATGCGGAAGAACAAATACTTGTCAGCATTTGTTCCATGGCCATCCGCATAAAAAATGCGGATAGCCGACACTTGTCTTCTTCTATTGAGCTGATTCTTCATCCGCATTATTTCCTGGAATTGGGGAGAATTCCAGCTGAGCAACCATCAACCACCACTTGAATTGGCATGTATGATCCTTTTAGAGTCCAACAGGAAACTCTAACCATAGATCTGGATAGGTGTATCGTGATTCATGATTGTTTTTTGGCAGTTATGCCTCTGAATACTTGTATGGTGATTAAAAAAACTCAACAAGAGTCAATTGTGAGTTTGATACCTGACAAAAAAACAATTCTTACTATCAGACATGACATTATTTGCATAAGACCAGACATAGGCTTATTAAGGTAGAATACAAGGATTAGGGATGGCAATGGGCCAGAGTCAAGTCGGGTTCGAGCCGGGTATTGGTAATCCTAAACCCATACACGGTCTTGAAATATTGTCCCATTACCTGTCGGGTTTCGGTCGGGTAATTACCCATCAGGAATCGGGCATACCCGCGGGTATCGGATATACACATTAGCATCGGGCTACGGGCTACGGGCTTACCCGCGGGTATCATCAGATCCTTGTCAGGTTGTGGTGTTTATTTATAAAATTTTATGTAATAAAACTACAATAACAGATAAATTTAACATTAACAAAAAGTTACAACAAGTTGCTTAAACTTTCTGATCATGATTACAAAACAACTACAACATATAAATGTTTTAAAATTTCACCTCAAAATAGTCACAGCAAGTTAGCAACAAGTATTCTCATTTCATAAAGTTTTATATCTAAAATACATATCTAATATTAAAAAAAGTTAGCTAATTTTTCTTTAATGTTGAAAAATAAAGAACTTCAGGTATATGTTCGGGTAAAAGGGTATGTGGTTTCGAGTAATCAGGCCGAGTATTACCTAATCCATACCTGTAAATTTTTTATAAACTAATCTCATACTCGACTCACTACCGATCGAGCTTGGGGTATATCCGTCCCATATGTTTAGGGTTTCGGGTCATCGGGCATGGGGTTTTTTTTTGCATCACTAACATGGATCCACATTGATCTCATATTGAAAACATCTGATAGCCAAATATTGTATGTGAACTCACATTCGTTGATTAAATCTAGCCACTCCATATAAAACACATCGAGACTTATACAATCTGTACATACTATGCTGCAGATTTTCCTTTTAAATTTCTCATTATTGCTCAACATAGCACCGACCTAAAGAACCAAATACATAATCCTTTTTACGCGAGAATATTTACTTTGTACATTATAACTAGTTGATTAACAATAATGCATGCTTCGTAAATAATCACACATAAATCAACAATAATAAACATGAATCAAAATGAATCACATAGCAAGTATACTTAATCACACAAAGCCAACAATAATAAAGCATGAATGCATACCTTTTCAGCAACCTTTTTCATAATATACCACATGCATAACCTATGTCGGCTCTCATTGAAGATACATTCAGTGGCTATATTCATAACTGGATCCTTATTTGTGACAGCAACTTTAGGCTGACGACCGTGAGATTTCAAAAACAAAAAACAGTGAGAATCAGTTTATATGATTCAGATTATTCAGAAGACAACAATCCAGCATCAAAAGTAACATTCCAAAAGTGATTATCAATGCCGGTAAATGGAACAAAAATCATCTGTATCTACAAAAATACAAAATTACAACCAATAATGATTATAGAATATATTCAAAAAGGACAAATATCAAATATAAATATACATACCTGTTGGTATTGAATGTTGCATCAAATAAAAATAATATTATCAAATGCAACATAGTAAGTGTAACTTTTTTATCAACTGTATATTCAAATGAATAGTTAGGGAGTTGTTATTTCTTGCTAAGCAGTATTTGAACAATTATTTCAGCATCATATTCCCCGATATAACAGTTTAACTTACTCTTAAAATTCTTACACTCGGTTACTTTTACACCTACATGCTCAAAACCACCATACCTGGTCTTCATCACATTAAATGCCTTGACTGTGCCTAAATTAGAATTGCGAAATCAAAAATCATCTTTTCTAATACGTAGGACAACTTCTGATTAGAACGTACAAGATGCATATCTTTCTCTCCCACCAACTCATAATTATGCTCTTCACTAAACTTATAAATTTGAAAAGTCTTATCATTAGAGCAGTTCAAAGCAATGAGAGCCTTACACCTAATTATAATTGAATACCTTTTATTGTTCTTAGTGTTTGCATTATTACTGCTAGTATCAAGTGAATCATATCTTTTAAAGGGTTTGTCCCCTTCTTAAGGATATAAAATACTTCACTTTCTTGATCACCCATTGACCCCGTCCAGCTCCATGTTAGATTAACATGATCAAGTTGTAAGAGGTTGCAGAATCTTCTCACGAGTGAGGATGGTCTAGTTATTAAGCATAATTGGCGTAGCCAAACGCTGGTGAAGAGTAGTGCTTCCCGTAAGGTGCATCATGTGATGGATTCGGACTCTCTAGTGCCTGTTAGAACTCCAAAAGGGCATGTGATGGTTTCTCCTTGCATTAAGCAAATTTCTCTTGCATTATGTACGAAAAACAGTCATGTAGGTAGCCCGGTGACACCTGTTGTCTTGCCTGTTATGAATGATTTGGGACTGAACTACAAGGAATTGATCTTACGTTTGTTCCTAGTCCCAAGGAGGTTCAAAAGGAAGTGGTTGGTGGTGATTGCATTATGGGTGAGGATGTCTCTGAGATTTCTAATGTTCCTAGGCCTTCTACTCTTAATTCTCCTGTTTTGGGGGCTGTTTCGGTTGGTGGCAATTCTGATTTAGGCAAGAGTGTTGAGGGTATTGTCTTTACAGCATCTAAGGAGGGGGCTCATGAACAATCTGGTAAAAAATCTTATATTGGTGTTGTTAGGGTGATAAGAAGGTGGTGGAGAAAGTTTTTTTTAAGGTATATCCCTCCTACAATTACTGATTCTGGTGAGAAGATTGTCAAATTGAAACGTGAGCATTTGCAAGCTTCTATTTCTACTTGTTCTTTAACATTGTATGGTTATTTGATTGGTGCCAAGTTGTCATATCCATATGTGAATTATCACCTAACTCGTATGTGGAGAGCTTATGGAATTGTTGATATTGCAACTAACAGTTCTGGATTTTTCTTTTTTAAGTTTGCTAATAAGGAGGGGTTAACTAAGGTGTTAGAATATGGTACATGGATTCTTAATAATGTTCCTTTATGTTTTAAAGGGTGGGAGCCTAATTTGTGTTTGGAAAAATCTGAACCTAGAAGGATCCCTATTTGGGCTTCCATTGTGGATGTGCCTTTAGAATTGTAGAGTGAAGAGAATATTACTGCCATTATTATTTTGTATTGGTCACCCTATTATGCTGGATAAACTGACCAATGATAGGTGTGTGAACAATACTAGGAGAGCGTGTTTTGCAAGGATTTTGGTTAAGGTTCGGGCTGAAGTAGAGTTGCCTGATATGGTGAAGGTGGTTTATCCTAGTATTGGAAAGGCTGTGGGGAGGACTGTTATGCTAAAAGTTAGCTACCCATGGAAACCTCCTAGGTGTACTCATTGTTGTGTGCTTGGTCATACCCTTATGGAGTGTAAAGTGAGGCCTTTATCGGATGGGGAACAGGCTGCAAATGCTAAAGCTAATACTGATTTTGTGGAGGATGGGAATGGTAATGGGGGTGTTGATATGGATGGTTTTCAGGTTGTGGGTAAGAAAAATAGGGTAGTTAAACCGAATACCTTGAAGCAGCCTCCTAGAAAGGGTGCTTAGTCTTATGGTTCTTATGGTAATAACAATAGTAGAGGGCTGAGTAGTGGGGAAAATTTTCTAATAAGAATGGGGTTGGAAATGGTAGTTTTGAGAAAAGGAATTCTAATATGGGCATAATTGGTAAAAATCAGAGTTTGGGTGGGGAGGGAGCTGGTAAGGCTAAGGTTGTGAATAAGGGTGTTTATAAACAAGGGGGAGCTAAGGTACAGAATGTTAAATATGTCCCTAAGAGTGTTAAGGAGGTTGGGTCTTCTTCAGGGACTAAAAAGACTGTTGTAGCTGATGAAAATGAAGTGGGTAAAGTGAGTAAAGTTGATAATAGTATGGATTTGAGTGGGCAGAATTTGGTGAAACAATTTCAGGCAAAGTATGTTGGCCCGTGGAATAAAAAGGTGAAAAATCGTGTTGATGTTTTAAGAAAAGGTGGTCACTTTTATTATGTGGAAGTTGAAGATTTTAACGATGATTTGGATGAGGAAACTAGGTTATATAGTGAGGAGAGAGCTGAAGTTTGGGAACTTATTGATAAAAGGGAGTTGCCTTCGGTGGAAATATTAGATAGGTGGTCAGAAAATCAAAAGAAGTTCTTTTATTGGCAATGTGATCTTCATAATATGATTGTTGAGGAGGTTGAATCTGATCGTGAGGGCATGGCTGAATTTATGGTTAGGTTCGGATGAAGGTAAGGCTTCTACACAGGGGATTAATAGTGTAGAAGTCTCCAACTCTATTGTTTAAATATGTTAAAAGTTGTTGCCTGGAATGTTAGAGGCCTTAATAAAGCCTCTAAACAAAGGCAGGTTCGTGATTTGATTGGTGAGGAGAGTATTAGTATTTGTGGGTTGGTGGAATCTCATTTGTATAAGAAGAATATGGATATGGTGTGTCAGAGAGTCTTTGGTCAATGGGACTGGGTGTCTAATGCTACGTTTTGTATTGGTTACACCAGAATAATCATTGGATGGGATCCTGCTTTTGTGAAAGTTATGATTATTAGCCAATCTATTCAATCTGTGTTGTGTATGGGTACCCGTTGAATGGATAGAAAAGTTTTTTTGCTCCTTTGTTTATGGTCATGTTAAAATGATTGGGAGGAGATACCTTTGGAAGGCTCTTACTGAGCATAAGATGGTTGTTCAAAATTAGTCGTGGATTGTGCTTGGAGATTTTAATATTATCTTTGACCCATCTGAACGATCTGCTGGTCCTTTTATTATTTCAGCAGCTACAGCTGAATTTAAGGAGTGTCTTGCTGAAATTTAAGTGGATGATCTTGCTATGTCTGGATTAAAGTATACTTGGAGTCAAGCTCCTGGGTGTACCTCGGGTATTTTAAAGGTTAGATCGGGTTATGGGGAATATTCAGTTTATGAGTAATTTTCCATGTGCTAGTGTTGTCTTTCATCCATTTTTAACTTCGGATCATGCTCCTGTTGTGCTTAGTATTCCCGAGCTTAATAAAGCTAGGCCCAAAACTTTTAAATGTGCTAATTACTTAACCCAAAAGGCTGAGTTTTTACCTTGTGCTGAGAAAGGATGGAAGCTGAATATTCATGGATGGGCTATGTTATCTCTTGTGTCAAAACTGAAGCAGTTGAAAAAACCTCTTCGAAAGTTACATTATTACCAAGGCAATTTATTTGAGAAAGTTAAAGGTTTAAAGATGAAGTTGGGGGATATTCAAACTAAAATGGTTGAAGACCCTTCTAATGAGCACATTCGAATGGAAGAAGCCAGATGTATTAAGGAGTATAATGAGGCTGTGGTGGATGAAGAGATATTCCTCAAGCAGAGATAGAAGATTGAATGGCTTAAGGAGGGGGATAAGAACTCAAAATATTTTCATAAAGTTGTTGATGGTAGACTGAATAGAAATAGAATTAATATGGTTTTTGATATTAATGGAAAGTGTTACTATGTGCATGAAATTAATGACCAGTTTGTGCATTATTTTAAAGGTTTATTAGGCTCAAGTGGAGGAGTAGAACCTATAGTTGCTGCTGATCAATTATTTTATAGAAAGATTCCTAAAATTGCTGCTGACTTTATGGTTAGGAGGGTTACTTCAGAGGAGATCAAGGTTGCTATGTTTGATATTGAGGATGATAAGGCCCTGGGCCTGATGGTTACTCCTCAAAGATCTTTAAGGAAGCCTGGTATATTGTTGGGGAAGAAGTTTGTGCTGTTGTGCTTCAGTTCTTTGAAAATGGAAAACTTTTGAGAGAAGTTAATGCAACAATTATCTCTCTTGTCCCTAAGTCTTCGAATTCTTTAAGTGTTGCTGATTTTCATCCTATATCATGCTGCAATGTCCTGTTTAAGTGTATTAGTAAAGTTCTTGTCAATAGGATAAAAGGATACTTGGATGTTATTATTGATAAGAATCAGAGTGCCTTTGTTCTGAAGAGGCAAATCAGTGATAATATTTTGTTAACTCAAGAACATATGAGAGGTTATCATAGGGATAGAGGTGAAGCTAAAGTGGCTTTTAAAATTGATATTCGGAAGGCTTATGATTCGGTTGAATGAGTTAAACTTGGTATTGGAAATTGTATTGTGTATTTTAGAATGTACAAGAGGACCTATATATATAGAGTACAATCAGCTAACTATGGTAAATTGTAATCTCGCAATTATAGCCTAATCACAATCATTGACATATATAAACAAAATTATTGTCTAACATTCCCCCTCAAGCTAAGGCCGGGGAGCGACCTGTAGCTTGGCTCTAAGAAGTTCAAATCGCTGAGAGGATAGAGGCTTCGTGAACACATCTGCAATTTGATCGTCTGTGTTTAGGAATTGTATTAGGAGCCTTTTTTGAGCAACCTTTTCTCTGACGAAGTGAAAATCAATCTCCACATGTTTTGTGCTGGCATGAAAGACTGGATTGGCTGAGAGATAAGTGGCCCCTAGATTGTCACACCATAAGATGGGAGCTGATGTCATAGATGTGTGAAGTTCCTTCAGAAGCGCTTCAAGCCATGATAACTCAGCAACGGTGTCTGCTAGAGCCTTGTATTCCGCCTCTGTTGATGACCGAGAGACAGTGCGTTGTTTATGAGCACGCCATGAAATGAGATTAGATCCAAGGTAGATGGCATATCCCCCGGTGGATCGGCGGTTATCAAGAGATCTAGCCCAGTCTGCATCGGAAAAGGCTGTGAGAGAGTGATCTTGGGCATCCGTGTAAGCATGAATCACAGTAGTTGACTTTTGTGTAATCCGCAAGCCATAATGAGCAGTTCCTTGTAGATACCGAAGAATCCTCTTGACCACAGACCAATGATTCTCGGTTGGTGAGTGCATAAATTGACACACTTTGTTAACCGCGAAGGTAATGTCAGGTCTCGTAAGAGTTAAGTACTGTAGAGCTCCTACAATTTGTCTAAATTTGACCGGGTCATCAAAGAGGGAGCTGTCGCCAAGAGCTAAGTGTGAGTTGGTGTTCATTGGTGAGCCAACTGGTTTTGATTGAGAGAGGCCTGCCTTTTGAATGACATCCTTTGTGTATTTCTGTTGTGACAGAATTAAGTCATTGGCCTTGTGAACAACCTCGATTCCTAGAAAGTATGACAGCCGACCCATGTCTTTGATTGCAAAGGAGGTATTAAGCCGCTGAATAGTGTGATTAATCAGCCGAGGATCATTGCCGGTGAGAATGATGTCATCGACATAAACAAGCATGTACATCAAGGAACCGTTGTGTGAGTAAATGAAGAGAGAAGGATCAGTTTTAGATCCCTGAAAACCCAGTTGATTTAAAGCTTGCGAAAGACGGTTGAACCAAGCCCGTGGAGCTTGTTTTAGTCCATAAAGGGACTTGTGGAGTAGACACAGATGATCCGGCTTAGCAGGGTCAACAAAGCCCGGTGGTTGGCGTAAATAAATAGTTTCCTTGAGATCCCCGTGGAGGAATGCATTTTGCACATCTAGCTGTCGAAGTGGCCATTGTCTTGTCACGGCAAGGGATAGAACCACACGAATGGTGGTGGCTTTTACGACCGGACTGAAGGTCTCATGATAATCAATCCCCGGTTTTTGATGGAATCCTTTGGCTACCAGACGAGCCTTGTGGCGTGTAATATTGCCTTGTTCATCACTTTTTAACCTGTACACCCACTTACAATCAACAACATTAGCATTGGAATCAGGTGGTACTAAAGTCCATGTGCCGTTTCTCGTTATGGCTTTGAACTCTTCGTCCATGGCAGCACGCCAGTGAGGATTTTTGTTGGCAATAGCAAAAGAGGGTGTTCGTTTGTAGGAGGTTGTGGGGAGGTGTGAAAGGCAGTGACATTGTAGGGAGTTCTTTGTTTTGGATTTGGCCGAAGGTGTGCAGGACGTTGACGTGGTGGATTGTCAGTGGAGACGGTTTGTGGAGGTGGTTGTCTTATGCTGTAGGTGTATTGGAGAGGTGGTTGAGGTATGTTAGGGATTGGTGGTGGTGTAGTGTTAGCTGGATTTGGGTTGATTGTTGGGCTGTTTTCTGGTGATATTGGTGGGCTTGTGGGCTGTTGGTTATTAGATGAGGTTGTTGGGCTGTTGGATGGTGATGTTGGTGAGCTTGTGGGAGTGGGATTGGTTAGTGTGTTGTTGGCTGGTGGTGCTGGAGGGCTGATGGGCTGTTGATTAGATGAGATTGTTGGGCTGTATTCTGGTGAGGCTGTTGGTGGTGTGGGCTGGTGGATATTATTAGGATTGGTTGGGATGTCGGATGATCTGGTGAGTGGATTTTGGGTTGTAGATGTTGGATTTGATGAGTGGTGGTGTACTGGAGATGGATAGGAGGAGAAATATGGATCAGAAGTGGCTGGGGTTAATGTGGAGGAGGAGGATTGTAGAAAAGGAAAGTATGTTTCATGAAACCGCACATGTCGAGCAACATAAATGCGATTAGTGACAGGGTCGAGACAGTGATATCCGTGATGAGAGGGGCTGTAACCTAAGAAGACACAAGGTAGGGAGCGAAAATCCATCTTGTGTGGATTATATGGGCGGAGGTGCGGAAAGCATTGACACCCAAAACCACGAAGAAACGATAGGTCTGGTTTACGTTTGAGAAGATGTTCGAATGGGGAAATATTTGAAGACGTTCGAGATGGCATGCGATTTATCAAGTACGTGGCCGTGTCAAATGCAAAATTCCAAAAACGCTTTGGAACACCCGACTGTGCTAAAAGAGTGAGGCCACTCTCAACAACATGACGGTGTCGTCTCTCAACAAAACCATTCTGTTCGCTAGTGTGAGGGCACTAGTGACGATGTATAATCCCCAAATTTGTGAAAAAGGAGGATAAGCTTCGAAACTCTCCTCCGCCATCCTTTTGAACAGCTTTGATTTGTGTTTGAAATTGCCGTTCTGCCATTTTGTGAAATTGTTTGAAGGTAACCAAAACATCAGATTTTTGTTTGAGGGGAAAGAGCCACATATATCTAGTATAATGATCAACAGAAAGTAAAAAATAACGATGACCATAGATAGAAGAAACAGGGGCTGGACCCCAAACATCACAAAATACTAATTCTAATGCACGAGTGCTTTTATGGGTTGAGTTTGATAAGTGCATTTTGGAGGATTTCCCCATAGGGCAGGATTTCCAAAAAGAGAAAACTGAATTTGATGTAACAGGAAGATTATTGCTTGAAATCATAGACTTTAACAGCTGCAAGTGAGGATGTCCAAGTCTTTGATGCCAAGTTGAGGGAGATGCTCGAACGGTTGAAAAGGTAACATTTGGAACAGGATGAAACGTTGGTAGTTGAAACGAGTAGAGGTCGTCTTTACTTGGACCCGTGAGGAGGATATTGTGTGTAACCATATCCTTCACACAAAAGAAAGTAGAGTGAAATTCAAAAAATACATTGTTATCTTGACAGAAACGTTGTACAGTTAGAAGGTTACGCTTAATTTGTGGAACATGTATAATTTTATTAAGGGAAAGGTTTTTGTCTTGGGAAGTAAATTTGGTGGATGCAATGTGGAGAATGGGTAAGCTTTTGCCATTACCAACAATAAGTGTATCCTTACCATTATAGGACTCGAAGTCGTCGAAACCATAGAGATCCGGCGACACGTGGCTGCTTGCACCTGTGTCCGGCAGCCATGATGAGGATGCTTGTGAGCGTTGGTCAACAAAGTTGGCTTGAGGAGGCTGCCTTGGTTGACGGATTGTTGTTGGGTCACGGTTGGGACATTGTGAAGGAATATGGCCAATACCACACCTGTTGCAAGAACCGTAGACGGTATTTTGATTAGATGCCCATGAAAATCTAGTATTTGTACCTGAGATAGGAGCTGCTTGACGGGTGTTCTGATTTGTGTTGTAGCGTGTGCGACCCCGTCGATTGAACGAGCCACGAGTCTATCCTCCGCGGCTGGCATAATGAGCCTGACTTTGCTGTTGTGCAGGATGGACAGTGAGACCTAATTGGGTCAACAGCTGTTGAAGGGAGTGAACGGTTTTTGGTGGCAGTTGGAGACTTGGCGAATCGTGGTTGCTAGTAGCCATGAAAGCCTGGGCAGTGGGTGCAATGGGATCAGCCTTTTTTACCATGAATTCATGATCTGCAAGTAGGCTGGGAAGTTCCAATAGAGTAACAGATGGTTGTCTTGAGATAAGGGTTGGTTTCAAGGGGTTGTATTCTTCCCGAAGACCAGAAATGGCTAGCATAACAAAATCTTTTTCTTTCATAGGCTCCCCAATGTTAAGGAGGGCATCAGAGTATTGTTAAACGCGTGTGAGGTAATCAGCGGATGTTTCTTCTGGCTTCATCTCGACCTTCAGAAGTTGGGTTTTGAGGGTATATTCGCGTGAAGACGTATGAGGGGCATAAGCACGTTCTAAGGCAAGCCACAATTCAAAGAGGTATCTCCTTGTACATGTTTGAATGAAGCTTCGGAGACAGTTGAGAGGAGTAGCATGCGGATATGTGCATCATTGGAAATCCATGCTGAGTATTCAGGATTTGGGGTAGTTTTTGCTGGACTGTCACCAACGATCACTTTTGGCGGGCATTTAACAGAGCCATCGACATAGCCAAAGAGATTATTGGTGATTAGAAAGGGTTGGATCATAGTTTTCCAAAAACCGTAGTTGGTAGGGCTTAATTTAAAGCCGAACATATGAGAGTTGTGGTTGGTTTTGTGTTCGGTGGTGAAAGTTGTGATGGCCATTGTGGACCAGATAGAATTGGGGCTAGGGTTGAAGGCGGCAGAAAGAAAAAAAGAAGAAACAGAGATGGGATTAGGGTTGATCGATCACTGCTCTAATACCAAGTTAAACTTGGTATTGGAAATTGTATTGTGTATTTTAGAATGTACAAGAGGACCTCTATATATAGAGTACAATCAGCTAACTATGGTAAATTGTAATCTTACAATTATAGCCTAATCATAATCATTGACATATATAAACACAATTATTGTCTAACAGAATGGGACTTTCTTAAAAATAGTTTAATTGGGTTTGGGTTCCACCCTTACATGGTTGGGTGGATTATGACTTGTGTATCCACACCTTCTTACATGATCGCTATTAATGGAGAATTGATGGATATTTTGAAGGAAAAAGAGGGTTGCGGCAGGGGGACCCTTTATCTCCGTATCTATTTACCTTGGTGATGGAGGTGCTGAACTTATGTATTAAGAGGAAGGTTGGGGATGCTGATAATTTTAGATAGCATTGGTGTTGTAAAGAGTTGAAGTTAACACAATTATGTTTTGCGGATGATCTGATTTGATTTAGTCATGGTGATGCTTCATCTGTATCTGTTTTGAAGGATGCTTTAAAGGAATTTAGTGGTATCTCTGGTCTTAGTCCTAATATGAAGAAAAGTGTGGTCCTTTTTGGCAATGTTCCTATGGATGTTTAGGAGGAAATAAGAGTGATCATGCCTTTTGATTTAGGTTGCCTTCTTATTAGATATTTGGGGGTTCCTTTATTGTCAAAGAGGTTGTTTCATAAGGATTGTCAAGTTTTAATTGATAGAGTCAAAAAGAAGGTTTTTGATTGGAAAAACAAGTCCCTTTCTTTTGCTGGAAGTTTGCAGTTGATATCTTCTATGCTTGGTTCTCTTCAAGTATACTGGTCTTCTGTGTTTATTCTTCTTAAATCTGTTTCTAAAGAGATTAATAAACTGTTTAGAGGGTTTTTATGGAATCAAGGTGACTTGCAAAGCGGAAAGGCTAAAGTGAATTGGAAGGAAGTTTGTTTACCAAAATAGCAAGGTGGTCTGGGTGTGAAGGATCTTGATACTTGGAATGTTGCTTTAATGACTAAACATTTATGGAACATTATTATAAAAAAGGATTTTATTTGGGTTCAATGGATTATTTCATACAGGTTGAAAGGTAGAAATTTCTGGGATATTCCTCTAAGGATGGATCTTGCTGGAGTTGGAGGAAAATTCTCCAGTGTAGAGATCTTGTGAGGGAATTTATTATTCCCAAAATGGGGGATGGTAAGAGCATATCCACATGGTTTGATATATGGCACTCTCTAAGTCCTCTTGGTGATTTTATTACTAAAAAAGAGTTATATGAAGTTAGAATGTCTCATGATTCTACTGTGGATGAAGTAATTGTTAATGGGGATTGGAATTGGCCTGTTGAATGGAACATTAAATTTCCAGGCATGTTTACGTATCCTGTTCCTATCCTTAAGAGTGGCAGAAGGATAGTTATTGGTGGTTTTCTAGAAGGAAAAATCAGTTGACTCACTTCTCTTCTAAAGGGGTTTTTTATGAGCTATGCATAACCTCTGATGTAGTTCCTTGGACTAAATTGGTTTGGTTTAGTCAGTGCATTCCTAGGCACTCCTTCATTCTGTGGCTGGCTATTAAGGTTGATTGAAAACTCAAGATTTAATTAGCAGATGGGAGGTTACAAGTGATATGAAGTGTGTTTTCTGTAATGAGCAGTTGGATTCTCACGAGCATTTTTTCTTTAAATGTAAGTATCCAATGGAAGTTTGGGAGCTTCTTAAAAGAGAGGCTCATTTGTTCCACTGTCGTGACAGATGGCCTGCTATTATTGAGTCCTTAACTAAGAAACCCATTAACAAGTCAGGTTGGTGTGTTATTCAAAGGTTGGTTCTTGCTGCTGGAGTTTATTTTATATGGCAAGAGAGAAATTTTAGGACCTTTAGAGATAAACAGAGATCAGTTATGGACCTATATGATATAATTACTGCTAAGGTTAGGCTCAAACTTATGGGAATGAAAATGAGGAAATCTGTCTACTCGGTGGAAGTTGCTGCTGTTTGGAATATTAAGGGGATTTGGACTGAGGAAGGCCCTAGTAATGGTTGTCAATGATGTGCTTGGTTCAGTTGATGATGGGTGGTTTGTGGAGTTTTAAGTTAGCTGTTACTTTTGGTGGTAGCCTAAGGAGTTTCTCTAGGAGGTTAAATTGGTTAGAGATTTTTAGGGGCCAAATGAATTTCCTTGTTCTTCTCTATCACATGGTTTTGCTTTTGAGTGGGTATGGTTTGGGCTGGGTTGGGTGTGGGCTTATTTCTAACTATATTTCTGTGTTGAGTGTTGAGTGCCATTATAGTGAGGTTGTTTGGGTTGCTTGGGTTTTGGGTTGGGTGTTTGCAGATCACCTTTGTGTATGGAGCTCCTTCGCTGTACTGGATGAAGCATGTTATGCTGATGCGGCTGATTTGTATTGGGTGCTGGTCTTGGACCGATGTTCTGATGCTTTGGGCTGTTAATGGGCTGGAGTGATGTTATGGTGCTGCATTAGATGGTTTATTCTATGGGCCAAGTGTTTATTCTTGAAGAGCTTACCTATGGGCTTGGTGTTGTGGGTTTTATATTATTAAAACGAATCACCCAAATGTTTATTACACGTGAGCTATTACTTATCATGAAAATATTCCACGTTTACACCAAATCACCCAAACGTTTCATCACAAACTTACGTAACAAATTACAGCACTTCACGCATGCATGTTACAATGAATCGCATGATAAAACTTGTTTTGATTAAACAGTAAAGTACTCATGATGCTAATCATCAACCGGGAAAATTACACAAATCAAAACAAATGAAAATAAATCAAACAATAGTCATATTGCAATCGATCATCAAAGAATTCAATATCAACTAAAATGAATAATAGCTATCTATACTCCCTAGATCAAAATGCCATTGCTATTATACTATACTATTAGGTGTGACCCGCGCTACACAGCAGGGGTTATAAAAGTTGGAAGATTTGTTCTGATGATTTATACATTAGTACTAACCCCCAAAACAAGATTATGTGCAAAACGCTGATATAAAAGTGTAATAGAAAAAAATACTATAAAAAGATAAATACCTAAAAATAGAGAAGAAAAATAGCAAATACGTAAACGGTGACTATACTATAACTAATGAGCTCTATTGTAATCAATTAAAAATTATTTTAACATAACTCGAAGGCTTAAGTATATAACTTATAAAAAGTTCAGGTGATTAAATTTAAATTTGAGATAACTCAAAGGCTTAAGTGTAAATTTAAAAAAATGATTAAATATAAATTTGACATAACTCAAAGGCTTAAATATAAAATTTTAAAAAAGATAAAATGTCACACCCTCAAAATCCACGTGCGGAGTTTTACCGCGAGGCGTGTGAACAAACCAGGATCACTGTTAGGACCTGGTATTTGAACGAAATACCGAGTGATTGCGTGTTAAACCAACTCAAATAGTGCGGAATCCTATTTGATTGGCGATCCAATCAGTGAGAACACACGATGAATCAATCAAGAATTGATTTCAACGTCAGAAATCGATTAGGAACCGATCTGATGTGTTCTATGAACTTGGAGAACGATTTGGGAGGCTTCTGGACGGCTAGGGTACGTCTGGAGTCGTCGTAATGGGATGAATGCTTACGTTTTCCCACGAATTGGGTCTATTTATAGGTTAGTATTGGTCAATCGTGCGACTGGGCCATAAGTATGGTTCAGTCGTGCGATTGAACCATGCGGTTGATTCATCCGCACGACTGAGTGTTCAGTCGTGCGATTGAGTCAATCTTATGTGTCAATCATACGACTGATCCAGTCTCCTGGTTCAGTCGTGCGATTGAGTCAATCGTATGAAGTTATTCATGCGTGTGGTCCATTCGCATGGGCCATCCGCATGAGAACTTCATTAAGTTAAGTTTGAATGTTCTATTTAATATAACTTAATGTGCACTCATTCAAACATTCATAAACCCAATTAATTCAATCACAACTCATTAATGAAATATTAAACATCACAGTAACAACAATTCATATCATTTCATTAATCAATTACAATTACATCATCAACAGACAGACAAGTTCATTACATTACAATCATGATCTAGGGACATACATGTATCAACAAACCTCCCCCTTGGACCTAGATCTATCTATTCTCTTGTCTTCTTCTGCATAACCTCCTTATATCTCTTGTACTTCTCCTCTTTAGTGACTCCTGCGTGTATCTCAAAAGCAAAGCAGAGTCTTATGACGTTTTGGAATTGGAGGGCTTGTACAATATCTTGCGTGTCATAGAACAGTGGCCACTTATATAATGTGTAGACATCATTAGCAGATAAGTTGGTTAGCCACATTGGGTCGAATACCCTGATAGTATCCATTTGGCCCTCTCTGTTTAGGACTATGACCGCTTCAGCTGTTCTCCAATCGTAGTACCACCATTTGAAGTGGGGAGTGAAGTCCTGTGGCATTTCCCTCAGAGGGATTCTTGACATAGTGCGCGGAGGACTCCACTTCAGCACAATCTTTGGCTTTCCAGTTCTGGGATTAACTTCAGAACGTCTGATATACCTCGTAGGTTGTTGAGGTTTGAAGTTGACCCACCTGGTGTGGTACTCTTTCCTCAGGGCAGCCTCAAACCAGCCTGACATCTTTCCTCGGGTCAGCATACAGCAGCTTTAGTTTAGCCAGCTGGTTGAGCTCAAAACCAGGTAGAGTCTTCAGATCATGTGGGAACCTGAAGTACTCTATGCCCTGCTCCCTCTTAACAGCATACGCGTTAAGGTCTTCAAAATATGCCCAAGAGATAATCCTGCCCGACACCTTATGGTGTTTCTTGACTTTGTAGAGCTTGTGTAGGCATCTCTCTTTGGTGCAGCCCGCTGGGCTCTCACTTCCTCAAAACAGGCAGCCCATTCAGCCTTACGAATATCTACATCTGCATTGGAGGCTTGGGCTGTTTTCTGCAGTCTTTTCTGCTTCTTGCTCCATCTTGTTGAGTACCTCAAAGGTATCACTGACTAGGGATTCACCCAAATTGGGGACCACATTTCCCTCGGCGTCAGCGTACTGAGGATACTCTTCTGCAGTGATGTCTTCAATCTCAACCTCATCAATGTCGTTCAGTTCCTCATCACTGGTTGAGTCCACTGTTGGAGCATCCTTCACGATTTCATCGGATTGAGTTTGAACATTTCAGCTATTTGCTCATCAGACAGGTCGTGAATTATCTCCCCTTCTTCAGGGGTAAACTCACAGACCGTCTTACTATCCCTTGTAGGTCAAGAATCATAGTTAACTGAGTCTTGACCATTTGAAGGGGAGTAAAGTCAAACTCATCCCTCTGAAAGTTTGGATCTGTTTGATATAAACATTCAACACATAAATCATTAGTAATTAATCAAACAGACATACATTAACTTAACTTAATATATATAAACATTTAATACATTTGTTTTTCATTACATGATTCAAGTACAAAGTAAATAAACAAATAAAACATCTAATCAGTACTTTGATCCTGAATCTGTGGTGTGTCGCTCGGAGGAGCAGAAGTAGTGGATGACTGGTCTTGTCGACGTTTGGATCTGCGCTCCTGACCTGAGGCAGAGGCCGATGCAGCCGCATCCCCTCCTTCTGCCTCGTCATCATCGTCATGTCCTTCTGTCCTCTCCTCTTCTGTCTCCTCATCATCATCATCTCCCTCATCATCATCCTCATCTTCATCATCATCATCTCCGTCGTCTCCGTCACCCTCCTTTAGCTTCAGGGGCTCATCCTTCGACCCCTTCAGCCTCAGCATGATCGTCTTGTTGGTCGACTCCAACTCCTCAATACGTTTGGCGGACTGAGCCTGAGTATCTTGGAGTTGGGCCACCTCAACTCTCTGCTGGTCTATGACCCGAGCTTGCTCTGCCAATTGCTGAGATTGGGCAGCAGCCAAGTCGGTCAGTCTGCGGATCTGGGCCGCCTTCTCCTCGTCAGCAGCAAGCAGACGCATAACCATACGGTTAAGCGCTGAGAGCTGCTCCTCTACCCCAATGTGAGGTAGAGTGAATCCATGTACCTGTGAGGGCTGGGCTGACGGTCCAGCCTGATGTGTGGTGGTGGTGGCAGTGGCTGTGGTGAATATGGGTCGGTGAGCTGATGGTGGTGAAGTGGGGGTGAATGGTCTGGTGATGGATGGGATAGATATAGTGGTGGTGGGTAAAGTGGTGGATGTGGTAGTAGGAGTAGTGGCTGTGGTGGCTGTGGTGATGGATGGAATCTCAGTAGTGGTGGTGGTGGTGGCTGTGGTGGTAGAAGTGGTAGTCACGAAGGTCAACCGACGCTTCTTCTTCTTCTTCACCCATGTGGTTGAGCCATCCGCTTCCTCCTGGTCCCGGAGGAAGTAGATGCTCCCCCTGCAACTCTGCTACCCTGACCCCGGAATGTAGTTGGGGTCAGTATCTCTCGCCGAGGAGTCCCTTGGGTGCTCACCAACCACCACCTTAGCCCGTGGTCTGTGGGAACGACTTTGCTTCCCACAGTCCTGGTGAGGGGCTCCTCGTCTGACTCTCCTCCTCAATGTCACCAGCGACAAACTCCTGATGGAAGCCGGCCATCTCTGCGACCTCTCCGGCAGTGGCTGACCCCGGGGGAATAGTCTCTGTATCTGTGCCTCTAGATGGGGCAGGCATGTCATCCCCGGCATCGCCACTATCATCATCATCAGAGTCTGACTCTGGTATAGCAATGTGCTCCACGTCTGAGTCACTGTCCTCGTGGCGCCACTTCCTCTTCGCTGGCGCCACGTAATCAACCCCGGGCCAGATGCCCAAACAGCCTCCTGACAGGGGGCTTCACCTGCTTCCCCCTGTAGACCTTCATCCGTCCAAGAGTCGTGTCGTCCATGACCTCGAGGATAACAGCATCCTCCTTCTCCTTCGGTAGGGAAGGAAGCTTCTGATCAATGATCATCTGTAAGAATCTAGGGTACATACAGAAGCCTTCCTTCCCCTTACCTCGAGGTTCTCCACTAAGTAGCTGAATATCATCCTGGAGAAGCTGAACGGATGGTTCAGCACCAACGCTGCGTAAGCGTTCTGGATCTGGTCCGAGAGCTCATCAAATCCACCCTTCCGTGATGCTATACACTTCAGCAGCACGTGGGCCAAGTACTTAAACTGGGGACAGAGGTTACTCTTGTTGAGTACCCCGGCGTTGATGTCCCCAGAGTACTTGGCTCTCATGAAGCATCCACGGACAGTGAGGGGGTGTAAACGTGTGGGACACTCAGCATCGTCCCCGAACTGAAGTACTATCCTCAGATCCTCCTCAGAAACGGTGATAGCCTCACCGAAGATCGAGCTCCTGATGCAGTGAGGCTCGGTGGATCTGTCTACTGATGCGCCAGCCCAAAAGGCCTGCTGCACTGATCTGTACGGTGTGCAGGGAGTAGATATAGCATACGCGATCCTGGATCTCTGAAGGAAAGTAATAATGCCAGCAAAGTCGGCTGCATTCCTGGAAGTCAAGTCCAGGTGAGCACAAATGTTGTGCTTAGTGCTCATATTCCAATTACCCGCCATCTGTAACACATAATAACATAAACGTTAGTTTCATTGGCTAAGAGTATAAAGCAACACTTAAACTTTGAATAAACATTATCTGTCATGCGATTGGGGATGTACGACTGAAGACAGTCGTGCGACTGAATCATGCGATTGAGGTTCAG
Source organism: Flaveria ramosissima (assembly GCA_025215565.1). Lineage (NCBI taxonomy): Eukaryota > Viridiplantae > Streptophyta > Magnoliopsida > Asterales > Asteraceae > Flaveria > Flaveria ramosissima. The sequence goes on from CM046042.1 coordinate 2,924,902, forward strand.
ACGTGCGATTGACCTCATACGCACGACTGAGTGTGCGACTGAACTCATGCGCATGAACTCTTGTGCGGTTACACCAGTCGTGCGACTGAGTCTCATTCGCAAGGTTCAGTCGTGCGATTAAGTGATTCGCACCCTTCAGTCGTGCGACTGAAGTTCATCAGGACGACCAGTCGTCTGTCCATTTGTTCAGTTACCAAGATCAAATCTACGCAGAATACGTTTTATCATTCAATTAACCGGTTCTTTAGTGTCGCCTATTCTTCCCTAATAACCTATTTTAACCAATTTTAACATATTACTTAGTTTTAATAGGTTATTAGGGTTTGACATTCTCGGTTCGCTCTTCATAGTCGTGTTCATCCGATTAGGGTTTTATTCTTTCTGATTTCGATGAAATAAGACTACAATATACCTGTAAGATGATGAACGAACGTTAGAATCACAGAATCAGCTAGAAAAATCAAATAGAGAAAATTTGGGCAGAGTAACGGTACTATATGGCGATTTAGGGGCGTTTTTGCGAATGAGAGTCTCTGCGACCGACTCCCCTCTATTTATATCCACCTAGATCCAATCGTGCGAGCTGAGTTCATTCGCACCTTTCAGTCGTGCGAGTGGGACTCAGTCGTGCGATTGGGTCAGTCGCCCTTCTCCAGTCGTCCGACTGAAGTTCAGTCGTGCGACTGACTCACTCGTTCGCATTTAAGCATCCGATTGGACTAATCGTATGTTCCATTCGTGCGAATGGACTTCATTCGTATGGTTAGACCATACGTATGGTCCATTCGTGCGAATGGGTCATACTTAGTTAATTTTTTTCTGCTATTTTCCCAATTTACCTTTAACTCTTTTATATTAGTTTAATTAACGTTATGAACTATTGATCATCTCAGACATGATCCTTTTAATCTAGAAAACATTGATCACCTCAGACGTGATCCTTTTACCACTTTGGTCACCTCAGACGTGACCCTTTTAAAAAAACTTTGTCACCGCAGACGTGACTGATATAACTTTTCAAAGAACATATGGTCATCTCAGACATGACCCTTTTAGTGAGTTTATTCCTTCTGATTTTCCTGATGTAGCCCGACACTGACTCAAGTTAAAACTTAAAACAACTAACTAATTTAAGAAGTTAAACTAATTACATAATCAGACATATTTTTGGCTTTTGTGAGAGATAAATCCAGAGATTGATATCTACGGGATTTGGATCGGGAGTAGATAGCTTCAACTTAGGTTGATCACATCTGGACCAATTCAATTTTTGGAATCATACAGGCAATTCAAATCATTTGGGATTGTTATAAAACCTTTTGATGCTCAAGTTCTCGGTGTTCATCCAGAGTCGTTAGCAACATAAGGAAATCATACTGAAACTCTTAGGTTTTCACATTGATTTGGACCTTTGAGAAAGTAGCCACAATGATTGTCAGTATGTTTGTCCACTTAAATCCATACACAGACTTTTGACACAGACTGGTGACTTATTTAGGTGTAATTATTTCAACTAACACTTGTGGATCCCACACTTATATGGTAATCAACATCCCTCAGGAGCTTTTGAGCGGTCTACGGGTATTATTACAAGAAGAGACTATTCTTAGAGCTTTCAAAGAGAAGCCTGTCCTCAGGTCAGTGCCATCGCACAGCAGAGAGGCGGCAAACAACAATGAATTCTAGAATATCTAGGTTATGCTTATCCTCAGGTCAGTGCCATCGCACAGCAGAGAGGCACATAACCTATCTCCTTGTTAGAGCAGCTTATTTTATTTTGCACAAAATGCACCAACAACATAAGTCATTAGCTTTATTGCATTTGTCTTTCATTTTTTCTTTGCTTTGCTCTAGTTATGGTCATCCGCACACATTTGTGGCGTTTAATTGCTCATTACCCCTTATTGGAATATTGTTGATTGTGTTAACCAGTGATAAGATGGACGCCCACAGTCAGTTGAACACTTTAGTTTTATCTTGAAATCACCAATCAGGTCTAGTTGTCTATTGTGTTGAATCTACCAACATATCATATATGGTCTAGCAGCCTCTAAGTCTACTTTCTTTGTGTCACCTTAGGAGTTGCCAGTTTTCTATCATCTTTCCTTTTAGTATTGCTTAGACTACACAGATTTATTACTTTGAACTTTTGCATATTACTAAAACTTAAATTTTAAAGTCCCTCTTGATTTGTTCCTGTGTACTATCATTTTCCAAAGGTATTGAATCGGTATCACAGATACAATCTACCTTATTTCAGCTCTCTACTCCTTCTCCCTCATTTTTTTTTTTTTTTTTTTTTTTTATGTTAACTTGCTGACATATTCTCCCCCTAAAATACTAAAATCATTTCTGGTTTAATTATTTTAGGATTTTAATAAACAGCAAGAGAACATGAGTTTAAATAAAATTAAAATCAAATAACAAATCAAAATAAATAAATAAAATAAAATTTAAGTACACGACATCGGACTACACATTTTCATCATCAGGAATTACCTCACTTTTCTTTTTAACACCGTTGACCTCTAATAAATATTGAAAACGTGGTTTATCAAAAGCTTTAGTATAGAGGTCAGCGCGTTGAAAATCAGTATTAATTTTAACCACATCAATTAAGTTCTTTTCAAAACAATCCCTTATGAAATGGTATTTAATACCGATGTGTTTGGTCTTAGGATGTTGGACCGGATTTTTAGTTACTGCAATTGCAGCAGAGTTATCAACAAAATAGGAGTAGATGAGAATTTTAAACCGTAATCCCGCATTTGCTGTTGAATCCAGATGATTTGAGAACAGCAACTTGCAGCAGCAACATATTCGGCTTCACAGGTTGACAAGGCAACCGATGTCTGCTTCTTACACTGCCAGGTAACTAATCTTCTCCCAAAGAATTGACACCCTGCTGATGTAGACTTGTAGTTCATCTTGCAGCCCCGTAATCCGAGTCACTATACGCGGTAAGCTCAAAGTCATCATCATGAGGGTACCACAGTCCAAGTGTAGGTGTACCCTTCAGATAACGAAAGATCCTCTTGACCCCAATCAGATGGTTGACCTTTGGTTTAGCCTGATATCTTGAGCATAGACATGTAGCATACATAATATCAGGTCTTGAGGCAGTGAGATACATGAGAGATCCGATCATTCCTCGGTACATGGTGGCATCTACTAGATCTCCATTATCATCCGGTGCTATATCATGATTAGTAGCAAGTGGAGTCCCAGCAGCAGAAGCATTCTCCATGTCAAAGCGACTGAGAATGTCTCCTACATACTTGGTCTGATGTAGAAAGATCCCATTAGGTGTTTGATCCACCTGTAACCCGAGAAAGAACTTCATCTCCCCCATGGCACTCATCTCAAATTCTTTCTTCATTACTGCTTCAAACTCTTTACATAACTCTTCGTTCTTTGACCCGAAGATTATGTCATCAACGTATATCTGTACAAGCAGTAGGTCGCCATCCTTTTCCTTATAAACAGTGTACAGTCAATTACTCCCCTGCGAAAGCCGTGTTTCACAAGATGAGTTGAGAGTTTCTCATACCAAGCTCGAGGAGCTTGATGAAGCCCATATAAAGCTTTGTCAAGCTTGTAGACTCTATCCCGATGATAGGGATCTTCAAAACCCTCTGGTTGACTCACGTAGACTGTTTCTCTGATTTCCCCATGAAGGAATGCACTCTTTACATCTAATTGGTAGACTTTGATCTTCATGTACGATGCATAGGCAAGGAAGATACGAATCGCTTCCATCCTTGCCACGGGTGCAAACACCTCATTGTAGTCAATTCCCTCGACTTGGCGAAAACCTTGAACCACCAGTCGAGCTTTGTTCCTGATAATGACCCCTTGGTCATCCTTCTTGCATTTTAGTACCCATTTAGTGCCAATGACTTTAGCACCTTTAGGTTTATCAACTAGTGTCCATACACCTAACTTCTTAAACTGCAGAAGTTCTTCTTGCATGGCACTCACCCACGCCTCATCATTGAGTGCTTCACTGACATATTTTGGCTCAACCTGCGAGACAAAACATCGATAGGCACCATCATGAATGTAACCTTTCTCCATAACCGAGGCGTAATCAGCTGAGTACAACTGATTTCGGGTTTGTACTCCTGATCTGACATCTCCAATGACATTGTCAAGGGGATGATAAACATTTAGTCGTGATCCTGGAGTAGTAGGAACAGCTACCTCAGAGCCAAGATTATGAACATTTGGTTCTGCATCTGAGGTAGTTGGAGTTTGAGGTTCTGAAGTCGAAGGTGCATCACTCGTAGATGCTTGTGGACTTGCTGGAACTGGAACCTGTTCCTCCTGACTGTTCTGGTCATCTTCTTCAGCTTCATCTTCAGAGGAGGAGTCACTGTCGTTGACTACTCCCCCTGACTGAGTAGATGATTCTCCCTGTGTGCTAGATGGTGTATTCAGAATATCATACATCATCCTAGTTGCTAGCTCATCATCCGAGGGAGAGAGAGGTATGTTGAAGGATTTGAAGAATCCATCATAATCGAAGAAGTAGGCGGGTCCTTTTCCTGTAGGTGGTGTGGTATATCTCTGAACGTCGACATTACACCACACTTCTACAAGACCCGTTGAGTTATTGTAAACTCGCTTATTCGGTATGTTGTATCCTAGAAAGATTCCTTCATCTGCCTTCTCGCTGAATTTTCCTTCTTGCGTCTTCTTCAGAAGTGTACATGGCGCGCCAAAAGGTTCAAGATACTCCAAATTCGGTTTGCGTCTTTGTAGTAGCTCATAACATGTCTTTCCGTGGCGCTTGACTATTAGGACTCGATTCAGTGTATAACATGCATTTGCTACTGCCTCATTCCAGAATTGGATAGGCAGTTTCGAGTCCGCTAGCATAGTCCGTGCAGTCTCTATCAAGCTTCTATTTTTCCTCTCAGCAACTCCATTCATCTGAGGCGTGTATGCTGAAGTGAATTGATGAACAATCCCCTTTTCCTTGCAGTATGCCTCCATCCATTGATTCTTGAATTCGGTCCCGTTGTCTGAGCGTACTTGTCTAACCTTTAGCTTGTAGAGAGATTCCAGAGTGGTGACTAATTCCTTGAATGACTCAAATGTTTGATTTGGATTTCAGAAACATTACCCAAGTGAACCTTGAGTAGTCATCAGTGACCACAAAACAGTACAGATCGCCTGCAATGCTCTCCTTGTACTGACTGGACCAAACAGATCCATGTGAAGAAGTTCAAGAGGAAGTTCTATTGAATGAACTTTCTTTTCCTTATGAGACTTCTTTGTCTGTTTGCCTTTCTTGCAAGCTACACAAAAGTCAGGAAGTTGGAAGTTCTTGACATTTACTCCTCTCACTAAGTCCTTCTGAATCAAGTGATTCATCTTCCTTTGACTAATGTGTCCCATTCTCCTATGCCAGGAGATTGAGTCCTTCTCAGTAGCTTTTGATAGAAAGCACTGCACCTCTTGATCCGTTGGAGCAGCTGTTGACAGATCCAAGACATATAGATCCTTATATCTTGAAGCAGTCATCAGAACTTGATCCTCTGGAATCATATAGTCTTTCTTCAGCACGTAACACTTGTTGTTGTCGAAGATGACTTTAAATCCTTTATCGCAGATTTGGGAAACAGAAAGCAAGTTATTTTGAAGTTGTTGAACGTAGTTCACCTTATCAAACTTGACTTTCTGATTTCCCACTTCTCCCTGTGCTGTGATGTATCCTCCCTTGTTTCCTGCAAAGGAAACATGCCCTCCTTTTATTTGTTTGACATTTGATAAAAGGGCTCTATTTCCTGTCATGTGCCTGGATGCTCCGCTGTCTATAATCCACGTGTTAGTCTCAGCGCTATATCGAACACCCTGCACATATCAAGTAAATGTATTAGTTTAGGTTAGGAACCCAAGCCTTTACTGTCTTGGGTTTCCCAGAGGCATCACACATCATAAACTCTACCCATTGACCTTTAGAAGGTGAGGGTAACTCAGATTCCTTCTTGTCATCAGTATCAGTCACACAGGTAGTCTTCTCTTTCCATAAACCAGATTTGTGCAATGCCTGTTTATGATAAACAGTCGTCTGGCTTACAGGTTGGACTTTAGGTTCACTAGATCTTCTAGGTGGAGTTAGAGAACTCCTCTTAGAAGACCTAGGTCTAGAGTCCTGAAGATCAATCTTCTTCCTAGGTGTCTGATAGAAAGGACAATAGGAAGCAATATGTCCACATTCTCCACAGTTGTAGCACGATCTGCTATCAACCTTATAGTTTGACTTTCTTTGTGGAGAAATGCGTGACACTTTAGTAACATCATTACCTTAGGTTTTGACTCTTGCATGTTTGATGTTTTCTCTGGTTTAACAAATTTAACTGTTTAACCTGTTTAACTTGTTCAACCTTTTGGTTAACTGGTTTTAGACTTGTAGCATGTGAAAAATTAACATTTGAAGTCTTTTTGGGTTCTGATTTGTGTTTGACTCTGACTTTTGTTAACTTTTTCAAATTCATTTTCCAGATTAACACAAGGCAATTTACCCTTTGCCTTTGAAGTGGCCTCCTTTTGTTTCTGTCCAGATTCAGTAGATGAACATGATGTGTCTGGATCAGTAACAAGAGGAGTGGTCACCACATGATCCTTGATTGGGTTGTTGTTTACTGGTCTAGACTTGGTGTTCATCAAGGTCTCAGGTGGTGGTGGAACCACTTTGTATCCTAATCCCTCCCCATTATTTCTTTCTCTCACTAAGTGTTGAACTATGTGTGAAGAACTAGTCCAACTATGCAGTTTCTGTTTTAAGGAATTAACTTCTACTTCTAGAACTGCCTTTTGTTTTTTAGTGTCCTCTAGGGAGTTTAGATAGTACCTAATGTCATTTGATTGATTAAAGGCAACTACTTCGGTTTCCCTAAGTTGCTTAGTCAATAGGTCTATCTTTTCTTTATAACTATGCTCATTTTGTTTTAGAACTCTATTGGCCTCAGTGCATAGTTGTAAGTCCTTTACTAAGTTATCATTGTGATCTAATAACCTAGCAAATTTTTCATCAATGCTATTCCTAAATTTATCACAGTTAGAACAAGCATGATTATTAAACAATTGGTCAGTTGTACTTACCTGTGTTGTTTCAGAGGAGTTAGCCATCAACGCAGCATCAGACGTCTCTGGTTCTGGTGATTCTGACTTTTCTGAATCTGACTTGGAAGTTTCCTCCTTTGGTGTGTAACTGACTTCAGCTGCAGTTGTTTCTTCACTGTGTGACATTGCTATATCAACTGCTATATCACCTTCACTCGCAGAATCATCATCAAGATCTTCAACACTGGCAATGTTGGATTCTGGGGTGACAAATCTAAACTCCAGTCCTGTCCTTCATCATCATGAGCAGTCAAGGCTTTTGGGTCCTTGTTTGATGAAGTAGAACTAGAGGCTTGCTTGTCTTGGTGAGTAAAGGATGAGAACGGGTTCCCATTACCCGTCTTCTTTGGTTTGACACATTCCCTCTTGAAGTGCCCTTTCTCTCCACAGTTGAAGCAAGTCACCTTGCTCTTGTCAAAACCAAATGTGGTATCCTTAGTAGCTATCAAGTTCTGTCCAGTCTTCTTAACAAACTTCTTCGCCCTTCGGACAGCGCTAGCTAAGGCCCACATTATATCCATCCTTTCCAGCTCCATTTCATCTACCTGCTCGTAGTCTTCATCAGCCAAGTGACAGTTTCCAATCTTCCCAGCCACAAGTCCATCATATGAATGAACTACAGCAGCGAGAAGATCCATATGCTCTCGTGCTACTTCTACAGTCACATTACCGAGGTTCTCGGTCTTCAATTTGGTAGCACTTGCTTCTGATCCAATATAATGGGTACATGATGACCCTGACGTGTCTGATCCAGAAGTAGAAGCATGTGAAGGACCTGACGAGCTAGACACAAATGCTGTCTGGAGAGGTGCTCCAGAAGTCTTAGCTTGGGGCGTGGCATTGTATAAAGCTGGGTTTTGTGTATATGATGACTTCTGTGCTCTATACTTCATCCTTAGTGCTTCTTCACGCAGTCTAAGAATAAAGTCATTTATATCCAGCTTTATAAGTATACCATTCTGTCTAAGATTAGACACGAATGATGCCCACTTGTCAGGCAATCCATCAGCGAAGTTGCTTACTTTTCTTCCATAGTAGTTTCCACTCCATGTGTATGCAACTCGCTCATCAAGTGGTAGAATCTGTCTATGACTTCATCTAAACCCTCGTTACCAATTGATGAGAAGTTATCGAATTCCTTCTTTAACTCCTTTGCTTTGATTGCCTTTAACGATGCATTCCCATCATACCTTTTCTCTAGCTCATCCCACAGTTTCTTGGACTGCTTGTTCTCTGAGTACTGGTGGAATATATCTTTGGGGATCGACTGAGTTATCATAGCATAAACTCTTTTCTCAGCATTATACTTTACTTTCTGAGCATCAGTCATCCCACTCAACGTTAGTTTCACTCCATCTGCTCCCACCGGTGTACTATACCCTACTTCGATAGCTTCCCACAGATTAGGATCTACTCCATTGAGGTAGATCTCAAAACGTTGCTTCCAGTGAGGAAACTCATCTAAAGTCAAGAGCTTTGGTGGTTTATTGTGAATACCCACCTCACTCTCAAGCAGCAGCAGGTTCTGTATTCTTGAGTCCTTCCCCGCAGTAAAGGCTGACATCTGATCTTCCATGGTTACTAAACTTAGAGTCTAATCAAATCAACTTTAACTGGTGCGACTGAAGAATGCGAATGGTCCTTTCGTGCGAATGAACTCTGCGATTGGTTCAACCGTGCGACTGAACAGGGCGAATGGTTCAGTCGTGCGAATGAATCTGGTGCGTGTGAGCTATGCGAACGAAACGGTTCAGTCGTGCGAATGAGGGTGCGACTAGGTCCAGTCGTGCGAATGAACACTGCGAATGAGTCTAGTCGTGCGAATGAGTCACTCGTGCGACTGAAGCTGCTGTTTTGCGAAAATTTCTAGGTTTGACGGGTTTCAGCCGTAAAATTCGAAATTTTGCAAGTCCAAATCGTCTAAGTCCGTAGAAACTGAACTTGATGAGCAGGGAACGTCCAAGATCACTTTTGATGCAAAAGATTGCGTTTTTCGTGCAAAAACACAAACTTTTATGCAATCTTGATTGAATCAACACGAAATCAAGAGCCAAAGCTCTGATACCACTTGTTAGGACCTGGTATTTGAACGAAATACCGAGTGATTGCGTGTTAAACCAACTCAAATAGTGCGGAATCCTATTTGATTGGCGATCCAATCAGTGAGAACACACGATGAATCAATCAAGAATTGATTTCAACGTCAGAAATCGATTAGGAACCGATCTGATGTGTTCTATGAACTTGGAGAACGATTTGGGAGGCTTCTGGACGGCTAGGGTACGTCTGGAGTCGTAATGGGATGAATGCTTACGTTTTCCCACGAATTGGGTCTATTTATAGGTTAGTATTGGTCAATCGTGCGACTGGGCCATAAGTATGGTTCAGTCGTGCGATTGAACCATGCGGTTGATTCATCCGCACGACTGAGTGTTCAGTCGTGCGATTGAGTCAATCTTATGTGTCAATCATACGACTGATCCAGTCTCCTGGTTCAGTCGTGCGATTGAGTCAATCGTATGAAGTTATTCATGCGTGTGGTCCATTCGCATGGGCCATCCGCATGAGAACTTCATTAAGTTAAGTTTGAATGTTCTATTTAATATAACTTAATGTACACTCATTCAAACATTCATAAACCCAATTAATTCAATCACAACTCATTAATGAAATATTAAACATCACAAGTAACAACCAATTCATATCATTTCATTAATCAATTACAATTACATCAAAACAGACAGACAAGTTCATTACATTACAAATCATGATCTAGGGACATACATGTATCAACATCACAATCAAAGTTCTCAGAATGACTCTTTATGCCACATTTAAATAAAATCAACCAAGTTCAAACTTTAAAACCATGCGGACGTTTTGTAAGTAAGAAACCAAAGTATATACATGCATAATATGGCAACACGCGCCAACCCAAATGAGTAAACATTAATAATAGAAACCAACAGATGTCTTTAAAATGGAGTCTTATATGCATGATGAACCCGTGCAGTGGCCTAATGGCAAGCGAAGTTAACGACCGGAGAATAGCATACTAAAAATGTCAACACAACTGTTGGTGAATTCAAGAGTTGGCGTTCAAATATAAACATTTAACAGTTGTGATATATAAGCAGTGTATTGTAACAGATAGCTAGTCTATTAACAATAAATATAAATTCATAGTGATTTCGCAATTGAAGCTGACTGTGATAAGTTTTGCCTCCTGTCATGACTTACCAGGTCGTGAAAATGTTAAATAGGACAAATTGCCCCGGTTGACCTCGAGTCACATGTGGGCTCGTCAGACCCAGTAGTACTACCCAAGTTTCCCCGCTATTCAATATTAACATTCGAAAGTGTGAGGACTTTTCCAAAGTAAACAACACTATATAATATTATACACAACTTAAATATATATAAAGCGTTGTAAATTACCAGTATGCTATCTCCCCCAAAAGAGATTAAGTAAGAGTGGGGCATGAACTCACCTGATATGCGAAATGAATACTTAGGTTTACTTGAAAGAAAGAGTGGACAACAAACCTTCAGAGGTTACCTAGATCATGTAAGTACATAAGTACGTGTAAACAGAGAACATGTAGAACCCTAAGCAACTACAACCAAAGACTCAAGGTTTTCAGAAAACAGACACGTTTAACTCAGTTGACCCGTTTGACCCGTTGGTGACATCATGAGTTATAATTCAATTAGGCAAACGTGAACATATAACATACATGGTTAACATTCAACTGGATCACATGAGGTGCTACATTACCCAATGCATAACTTAGATCATCATACCACTAATATCATACAAGTCATGCGAATCTAAACATTAACATGCCCATCAGTTATAACATAACTAACACGCCACACAAGGATCAAATCACGCACTACATGCCATGTGAAGCCACTCATGACTTCACATCCTAAACTCTGCCAATCCTACTAAGTAGGGGCCTCAGATTCGCACGCTGTATGATGATCACAATCATATTCATTAACCATGTTCATTGCATTCAACATCACCCATAATTAATTTCCAGTCCCAAACATGATGTCTTAACTACTAATCAACATCAACATCATACATGATCATCAAAGTCCATACATCACCTGATTATAAAGCATTCCACACAACTAAATTAACATATTCTATCACGTTAGAAATCATCCATGAACATACTAACATGCTCCTAATATCCCAAACATGCTCAAACTATAATCTTTCAAACTTGTGCAAATAAAGTTTCCCTTTTGGAAAGTACATTCCAAAATCTTCAAACACCCAATGTATTCCTAAATTCATTAGTAATACACCAATTCAAGTTCATATCAACATCTAAGCATGGTCAAAATACTCAATCATCATAATCCATCAACATCATGAACAAAAGTTTCCACTTTTGGCAAGGTATGAACTAGACTACATCATACATAGATTTCTTGCACTAAAATCATTATCTAATACTCATGAACCATTATCAAGCACATTACATCACCAACTCTTTCCAATTCATTAACATTCAATATCAAAGTTTTTACTTTGGCAAACTATGAACTACAACTTCCATTCCAAGGTTTCTAGCATTCATATCAACAATCTAGCACCTAACCATCATCATAAACACATCAACAACATCAATTCATGATCACATCACCCTTTCATGCAAAATAAAGTTACTATTCTTAGTAACCTATGAACACAACCTTCAATTTATCAATTTCTTGCAAGATCAATGTAATCTAGCATTCATACAACCTACTAACCATCATACATTCATCATACAATCATCAATCTCACTTCATCACATCAATTTCGAATTAGGGTTTATCTTGAATCAAAGTTCATGATCAATTCATCAAAAACATATCATTCTTGCATAATCAACGTTAAACAACATGTATACTATCTAACTAACATACTAACATCAACAAATAACCAATAATTCAACATCATCATCACCCATTCGAACCTAGGGCTTCGGCCAACATGCAAATCCCACAAAAAAACATCAAAACTAACCTTAATTCTTGCAAAGGAACACGATTTGATGTTGCTAACTTGTTGTATGGCCTGAAATCGTACCAAAATCGCAGCCAACACCTTGTTCTTGGCTGATTTCGAAGTGGAGAGGGGTAGAAGATGGGGGTCGTGGCCGATGGGGGGTTCTAGGGTTGGGTTTTTTTGTTTTATTTCTTTTAATTTTGCTTAATTACCATTTAAACCCTTGTGTTTTGTATTTTATAAAAATTAAACTTTAAACTCCTTTTTAAAAGTGTTTTTAACTAAGTTATTAAACATATAACTAATAATAACAACTATATATTTTATCTTTACTAAACACCAAGCATATGAATTAATACACACGTTTCCACGTTACGCGATTAATTTCCTAATTAGTATATAAAAACACGCAAACACATAAGCATAATACAATAATCACATTATTGATTAGATTATTACTAGTTTGTCATCATTATTTATTTTAAAGTCACCAACGTTAAACGACAACTAGTGTGTGCTTACGACACGTGCATGCAAGACATAACGGAACTAAGAGAGTTTGGTAACGTAAAATTACCGGATGTCACATTATCCCCATGTTGAAAAAATTTTCGTCCCGAAAATTGCGTTACATGGTGAGAGTGTTCCATCACTGGTCTACTGCATTGGCACATAGAAATCGAAATCGAGTGAGTTTTGGATGAGCTGTCACATCATCCCCATGTTGAAAGAAATTTCGTCCCGAAATTTAAATTAATACCTTCGTCTGCTGGCATCGTCTTTTCGAATAGCTGAGGGTACTTAAGCTTCATTTGATCTTTTCACTCCCACATGAATTCCGGTCCACGTCGCGAGTTCTATTGGATTTTGACTATGGGTATCTTGCTTTGCTTAAGTGTTTTCACCTCACTGTCCATCACCTCGACTGGTTCTTCAATAAAGCGTAATTGTTCATCCACTTGAACTTCTTCTAGTGATACCACCATTGTTTCATCAGTTAGACACTTCTTTAGGTTCAACACGTGAAATACATCGTGTATTCCACTTAGCGATTAAGGTAGGGCTAGTCGATAGGCCACTGGACCTATTCTTTCCACTATTTCAAATGGTCCAACGTACCTCGGATTGAGCTTTCCTCGCTTGCCAAACCGAACTACGCCTTTCCATGGTGAGACCTTCGATAAAACCTTGTCACCAACCTGAAACTCTAAAGGTTTCCGTTTCTTATCAGCATAACTCTTCTGTCTGTCTCGTGCTATAGCCATACGGTTTCGTATCTGCACAATCTTCTTGGTTGTCTCATGAATTAACTCGGGACCCGTCAGTTGACTATCACCAATTTCAGCCCAGCAAACTGGTGATCTACATTTTCTCCCATACAACGCCTCGAAAGGTGCTGCCTGTATGCTGGTATGATAACTGTTGTTATAAGAAAACTCCACCAATGGCAGGTGAATTTCCTAGTTATTCCCAAAGTCAATCACACAAGCACGTAGCATATCCTCCAACGTCTGTATGGTACGCTCACTCTGGCCATCCGTCTGTGGGTGATATGCAGTACTCATATCCAGTCGTGTACCCAAAGATTTCTGTAGTGATTGCCAGAAATGTGACGTGAAACGAGCGTCGCGGTCAGAAATAATTGAGATCGGTACAGCGTGTCTCGAAACGATCTCTTTAAGATACAGTCGGGTTAATTTCTCCATCTTGTCAGTTTCCTCAATTGCAAGGAAATGAGCAGACTTTGTCAATCGATCCAAAATAACCCATATCATGTCACAACCAGTATTAGTCGGGGTAACTTGGTAATGAAATCCATGGAGATTTATTCCCATTTCCACATTGGTATCTCGGGTTGTTGCAACAGTCTGGATGGTTTTTGGTATTCCACCTTTACTTTCGAGCAGGTCAAACACTTGCTCACATACGTATCTACATCCACCTTCATGTTAGGCCACCAGTAGTGCGACTTTAGGTCATGGTACATCTTGTCGGATCCAGGATGTATAGAATACTTAGATTTGTGTGCCTCACTCATAACTAAATCCCTTATATTTCCATAGACAGGTACCCAAAGTCTATTCATGAAATACCGAATTCCATCCTCCTTCACCACCAGTTGTTTATCCAATCCCCTTAACGACTCAGAACCAACATTTTCCGCTTTTAAGGCTTCTATCTGTGCCTTCTTAACTTGTTCGGGCAGTTGGGTACTTATAGTAAGTTGTAAAGCTCGCACCTGTCTGGGTTTAGCTGTTTCTTTCCGACTTAAGGCATCAGCAACCACATTCGCCTTTCCCGGATGATACTTGATATCGCAATCATAATCGTTTAGTAGCTCCACCCAACGTCGTTGCCTCATATTCAACTCCTTTGCTCGAAGATATGTTGAAGACTCTTGTGATCGGTGTAGATAGTGCACTTGGTACTGTACAAGTAATGTCTCCAAATCTTTAAAGCAAAAACCACTGCACCCAATTCTAAGTCATGGGTGGTATAGTTCTACTCATGAACCTTTAGTTGTCTCGAGGCGTAGGCTATCACCTTTTCTCGTTGCATTAAGACACAACCCAATCCTTGAATGGATGCATCCCAATACACCACGAAATCATCTGTTCCCTCTGGCAGTGCCAATATCGGTGCACTACAGAGTTTCTGTTTTAACGATTGAAAAGCCAATTCTTAACTCTCACCCCATTGTATGTCGTTCCTTTGTGAGTCAAGGCTGTGAGAGGTTGTGCGATCTAAGAGAATCCCTCTATGAATCGTCGGTAATATCCTGCTAATCCTAAAAATTGCCTTATCTCGCTCGGCGTTTTGGGTATAGTTCAATTCTTTATCGCCTCAATCTTGGCAGGATCAACATGTATCCCCTTCTCATTAACAATATGACCTAGAAATTGCACTTCTCGTATCCAAAAGTCACACTTAGAGAATTTGGCATACAGCTGTTCATTCTTCAGTAGTTCTAAGATCATTTGTAAGTACTCTTCGTGATCCTCCTTGGTCCTAGAATATATCAGTATGTCATCGATAAACACAATGACGAACTGATCGAGATAGGGTTTGCACACACGGTTCATGAGATCCATGAACACAGCAGGTGCATTAGTCAACCCAAAAGGCATGACCAAGAACTCATAATGACCATAACGTAACGAGTACGAAATGCAGTTTTGGGAATGTCTTCTTCTCGGACTCTAAGATGATGATAGCCGGATCCAAGTCAATCTTAGAATAATAGCTTGATCCCTGAAGCTGATCAAACAAGTCATCGTACGAGGTAAAGGGTATCGGTTCTTGACTGTTACTTTGTTTAACTCCCTATAATCGATGCACATCTGGAATGTGCCATCCTTCTTCTTAACAAAAAGGACAGGGGCTCCCCAAGGTGATGTGCTAGGTCGAATAAAGCCCTTATCTAAAAGCTCCTGAAGTTGTGATGACAACTCTTATAGTTCGTTCGGTGCTAATCAATAAGGTGCTCTAGCAATCGGGGATGCGCCGGGAGTCAACTCGATTTGGAATTCCACTTGACGGTGAGGTGGTAGTTCAGGAAGATCCTCTGGAAACACCTCAAGATAGTCACGTACTATAGGAATGTCCTCCATTCTTCTTTCTTCTGCTTGCTTATCGGTGACGAGTGCTAGAATAGCCAAACGACCTTTTCGCCAACAAGTTTTGGGCTTTCATGTATGAGATGATGCCTATTACCGCACCACTCCTATCACCTCTGACTGTAAGGATTTCGTCAGCAACCGGAATCCGTATGATTTTCTCATGACATATGACTTCCGCTTGCTTGCTAGAGAGCCAATCCATGCCTATCACTACATCAAAACTCCCCAGCGTAACAGGCATAAGATCTATAGGGAAAGTATGACCGGCAAGCTCTATCTTACAATCTTTAAGGATATGCGTTACATGGATCTGTTTACCATCGGCCAATTCTGCGGTGTATTTAGATTCTAAGGCGGAGGGTATATCACTTAAAAGACTACCGAATTTTAAGGACACGAAGCTCCTATCGGCTCTAGTATCGAATAGTACTGTAGTAAAACAACCATTAAAAGAAAACCTACCAGTAACAGTTGTGGGGTCATTTAGTGCCTCACCTGAGCCAATGACGAAGGCTCTCCTTTGGCTCCATCTTTGTTGCCGCCATTACTAGTACCATTGCCACCATTCTTGTTGTTACCGTGGTTGTTGTTGTTGTGGCCATTGCCATTATTGCCATTACCATTCTTCCGTAGTTGTGGGCAGTTTCGCCTGTAATACCCTTCCTTCCCACATTCAAAATAACCTTTGGGAGTCTCCTGAGGTTGTTGTGGCTTCCTTAACAATTCACCACGACAATCCTTAGCAGCGTGTCCAATCTTACCACAGCATTGACACTTGAAATGATCACACCTTCCCACATGATGGTAATTACACCGAGTGCACTTCGGATGTCTACCACCATAACCACTGGGTCCTTGATTATTTGAAGCCGTCTGGTTAAAGTTACGGTTATTACTGAACCTCTGTGTTGCTGAACTGGCTATTGTTGTTGTTGAGATTGGGGTTGACCGCCAGATGATGATGATTTGTTGTTGCTGGAACTATCCCACTTCCTCTTGTTGTCGGGCACGCTCGCCACAGCGCCCCGCTTAGGTAAACGTCCTTGCTCCACCGCTTGATCAGTTAGCTTATGAGCTAACTAAATGGCTTGCTGAATCGTGGTGGGGGTTGGAAGCAGTCACCATGCTTTAAATTTCGGGTACCCTCTTGTGCACTTCGTTCACCATCCCCGGCAATAGGGTGGCTAGTTCATGGGTTCGGGTGGTGTAGGCCTTGATTTTCGAGCCCTGCATCTTAAGTTGCCAGAACTCCATCTCCAACTTTTGCACTTCATTTCGAGGACAGTAGTCCTCAGTCATCATCTCCTTGAATTCAGTCCAGGGAAGTCCATTTGCCATCGCTTGTCCTAGCATCTGGACTTGCGCGTTCCACAGGATAGAGCGGCACCTTCCAGAATCCCGGTTGCATATTTCACCTGATCAACAGGTGGGCAGTTGCATTTGGAGAAAACAGACTCTATCTTCTCAAACCATCGTACCAGTCCTACAGCCCCTTCTGTACCGCTATAGGTGTGTGGTTTACAGTCCACAAAGGACGTATAGGTACACACCGGTGGTCCTGCTTTAACACAACAAACATTGATCAGACATCCTATATGGTTACTCAGGATATTTGGTTTAACTTTCTATCATTGTTTACCTGCTGGCTGTCCCGTTTGGGCAGCAGCCACCGCTGCCTGAACATGCTCGTTTATCACGGCAGCTAATTCAGCAAGGGTCATGTTTACAGCACCACCGCCATGGTCTCCGGCGCCACGTCAACGTCCGCGCCCACGTCCACGTCCACGTCCACGAGCGTCCATTTTTCACTTTACATTCACAAATACAATAATGAGTAACATCAAACACATTTATCTCATTGAAGTACAGTAAACAGTAAGGAATATGAATAATCACACAACCACAACCACAACATTCAAACAAAAATGATAACCAAGATAAATAAATTGTAAATGAGTCACAATGTATCCACCAATGTCATAATTTAAGTTTGTCGTTAGGGTGGGGAAACAACCCTTCCCACATAGGTTTCCAAAAGAGAGAAAACACTACATAGTCCAAGTCATATATAAAAGAAATCAATCGACGACATCCAACCCTCACTGTCATCTTCCGTCGCCACCGGTTCCTCCTCGGGATCCTCATCCCCAAGGTCCTCTGCAGGAGCAGGAGCATTGCAGTCTGAAGCGCTGCTCTAATGGGCTTCTAAGGTAGCAATTCTGTTATAAGCTACTGCATCCCGCTGTTCATGAGCAGCCACGTGTCCTCTAAGTGCTATAATACCATCTTCCATGTGGTGACACCCGTTTAGGGTCTTCTCGTGTTGCTCCTCGTGTTCATCCACTTGATGTCGTAGTTTGTACACCTCGTACGCAGTGTACAAACATCACTCGTGAGTTGCCTGACTTGTTGCTGCTCAGTATCCAGTGCTGCCACCAGTGCAGCAATCAGTTACTCATTGGACTGCACCGTCCGCGAAAGTGAAGGCATTGGCTGATCAACGTTGCTCCTAGTCCTGGGCCTCGGGACAGGTACGCGCTCCCTATACATTATGTATTAACAAACTTGGGGTAGAAACTCCAGTCTCGTGGGGGGTCACGCTTCATCAATGCAAAAGGTTGATCCCAATCAATCTCCCCTCGAGGATAAGCTAGACGGGGCCAGTCGGGTCCATTGTCGGGTACAGGTGCGGGAGGTGGGGACTAAGATCGTGTAGGTGATGCAGGTCACTTACCCGGAGTTCTCGATGACGATGCCATGCTACAGAGAGTGTGATGTGTATGCCAATGAGTATACAGTAGAGGAAAATAAGGCACAAGTAACTAACTAACTGTGTGCGCTTATAGTCTAGTGTGTATGCAACCTAGTTCCCTATAACCAAAGGCTCTAATACCAATCTGTCACACCCTCAAAATCCACGTGCGGAGTTTTACCGCGAGGCGTGTGAACAAACCAAGATCACAGTCAATAGTTACTCAGAACGACTCTTTATGCCACATTTAAATAAAATCAAACAAAGTTTAAACTTTAAAACCATGCGGAAGCGTTTGTAAGTAAAGAAACCCAAAGTATATAAATGCATAATATGGCAAAACACGCGCCAACCCAAATGAGTAAACATTAAGCAATAGAAACCAACAAATATGTCTTAAAAACAAAGTCTTAATATGCATGATGAACCCGTGCAGTGCTCCTAATGGCAAGCGAAGTTAACGACCTGAGAATAGCATACTAAAAATGTCAACATAACGGTTGGTGAGTTCAAGAGTTGGCGTTCAAATATAAACAATTTAACAATTGTGATATATAAGTAGTGTATTGTAACCGATAGCTAGTCTATTAACAATAAATATTAATTCATAGTGATTTCGCAATTGAAGCTGACTGTGATAAGTTGTTGCCTCCTGTCACGACTTACCAGGTCGTGACAATGTTAAATAGGACAAATTGCACCCGGTTGACCTCGAGTCACACAGGTGGGGCTAGTCAGACCCAGTAGTACTACCCAAGTTTCCCCGCTATTCAATATTAACAATTCGAAAGTGTGAGGACTATTCCAAAGTAAACAACACTATATAATATTATACACAACTTAAATATATATAAGCGTTTGTAAATTACCAGTATGCTATCTCCCCCAAAAGAGATTAAGTAAAGAGTGGGGCATGAACTCACCTAATATGCGAAATGAATACTTAGGGTTTACTTGAAAGAAAGAGTGGACAGACAACCTTCAGAGGTTACCTAGATCATGTAAGTACATAAGTACGTGTAAACAGAGAACATGTAGAACCCTAAGCACACTAAATATCATACAAGTCATGCGAATCTAAAACATTAACATGCCCATCATTTATAACAAGACTAACACGCCACACAAGGATCAAATCACGCACTACATGCCATGTGAAGCCACTCACGACTTCACATCCTAAACCCTGCCAATCCTACTAATTAGGGGCCTCAGATTCGCACGCGTGTATGATGATCACAATCATATTCATTAACCATGTTCATTGCATTCAACATACACCACAATAATTAATTTCCAGTCCCAAACATGATGTCTTAACTACTAATCAACATCAACATCATACATGATCATCAAAGTTCATACATCACCCATGATTATCCAAGCATTCCACATAACTAAATTAACATATTCTATCACGTTAGAAATCATCCATAACATACTAACATGCTCCTAATATCCCAAACATGCTCAAACTATCATCTTTCAAACTTTGTGCAAATAAAGTTTCCCTTTTGGGAAAGTACATTCCAAAATCTATCAAACACCCAATGTATTCATGAATTCATTAGTAATACACCAATTCAAGTTCATATCAACATCTAAGCATGATCAAAATACCCAATCATCATAATCCATCAATCATCATGAACAAAGTTTCACTTTTGGTAAGGTATGAACTAGACTACATCATACATAGATTTCTTGCACTAAAATCATTATCTAATACTCATGAACCATTATCAAGCACATTACATCACCAACTCTTTTCATTTTATTAACATTCAATATCAAAAGTTTCTACTTTTGGCAAACTATGAACTACAACTTCCATTCCAAGGTTTCTAGCATTCATATCAACAATCTAGCACCTAACCATCATCATAAACACATAAACAACATCAATTCATGATCACATCACCCTTTCATGCAAAACATAATTACTATTCTTAGTAACCTATGAACACAACCTTCAATTTATCAATTTCTTGCAAGATCAATGTAATCTAGCATTCATACAAACTACTAACCATCATACATTCATCATACAATCATCAATCTCACTTCATCACATCAATTTCGAGTTAGGGTTTATCTTGAATCAAAGTTCATGATCAATTCATCAAAAACATATCATTCTTGCATATCAACGTTAACAACATGTATACTATCTAACTAACATACTAACATCAACAAATAACCAATAATTCAACATCATCATTACCATTCGAACCTAGGGCTTCAGCCAACATGCAAATCCCAAAAAAAAAAACATCAAACTAACCTTAATTCTTGCAAAGGAACATGATTTGATGTTGCTAACTTGTTGTATGGCCTGAAATCGAACCAAAATCGCAGCCAACACCTTGTTCTTGGCTGATTTCGAAGTGGAGAGGGGTAGAAGATGGGGGTCGCGGCCGATGGGGGGGTTCTAGGGTTGGGTTTTTTTGTTTTATTTCTTTTAATTTTGCTTAATTACCATTTAAACCCTTGTGTTTTGTATTTTATAAAAATTAAACCTTAAACTCCTTTCTAAAAGTGTTTTTAACTAAGTTATAAAAAATATAACCTTATAATAACAACTATATATTTTATCTTTACTAAACACCAAGGATACGAATTAATACACACGTTTCCACGTTACGCGATTAATTTCCTAATTAGTATTTACAAACACGCAAACACATAAGCATAATACAATAATCACATTATTGATTAGATTATTACTAGTTTGACATCATTAGTTATTTTAAAGTCACCAACGTTAAACGACAACTTGTGTGTGCTTACGACATGTGCATGCAAGACTTAACGGAACTAACGGAGTTTGGTAACGGAAAATTACCGGATGTCACATAAAATGAGTAAGTATCAATTTTGAAAAAAAAACAAAGAGGGAGAAAGTGTTTTGGTTAGTTTCAAAAAAACATTTGTGTAATTGTTGGGGGAAAAGAAAATTATTATGGTAACATTAAAAAAGTCTGCGCATTCACAACTCAACAATTTTTCTATTTGTTATATATAGTGGTCCGTCGGGTGTTTTCGTGCCTCTTTTCCGACTTGTTATAAACATTGATATATTTGGGTATTATTAATAATATAACTAGTATATATTTAGTGATTATATACTTAAGTGTTTAAACAAAATAATACTTAAATCAAAAAGTATTAAGTTATAAAAATATAAATAATAAATGCTAGATTTTAATATTAATACTTAAAATAAATGTATATTAAATAATGTATTAACTGAAAGAAATTTATTAAATATGGGCAATTAAAAATTATTATATTAGCACTTGTTCATTATAGTTAATATTTTATATTGGGTGTCTTAAATTATAAGTGTGTCCTCATCAAACATTTTATATAATAGTATAGATAATATAAGTATAGATTATTATTATTATCATCATTATTATAAAAGTATTTAGTTATTATGTAGTTAATTATTCAAATAAGATAATATTTATTTATAAATTTAATTAATATTATTATTGTTGTTGTTATTATTATTATTATTATTATTATTATTATTATTATTATTATTATTATTATTATTATTATTATTATTATATAATTATTTAGTAATTATATAGTTGAGTATTTAAATAAGATAATACTTATTAATAATTAAAATGTTAATTTAAAGTATTATAAATAATATAACATATAATGTAGTCAATTAAATAATCTCACATTATTAAATAATATATTCTTAATATGTATTAGTTAATGTATTAATTAGAATAAGTTTATTCAATGGGAGGTAAAATTGAAATTATTACATAAAATACTTGTATCTAATGCCTAAGAAGTTGTATTTTTTTTTAAATTACACTTGTGTCCCAATTTATAATAAAGGGTGGTAATTTACTATTCAATCTCATGGAAAATAAATAGTGTAATATAAATAACCACAAATTTCCTTTAGATATAATAATATATGTGTGAGTGTATGTATAGATATAATATAAAGGAGTCAAGATAGTATTAAAATTTAGAATAAACAAACAAATAATAACAACAAAATTATTGCTCACGACTAGAGTTAAACATATATTTTAGTTTTAATACATACTATAAATAATTATCCATATCATTAGTAATCAAATAAGGATAATGATTATAATAATAAGAAATTTTAAGGGTAATAAATCAAGAAAAATAATATATATATATATGTTAGGACCTGGTATTTGAACGAAATACCTAGTGATTAGCGTGTTAAACCAACTCAAATAGTGCGGAATCCTATTTGATTGGCGATCCAATCAGTGAGAACACACGATGAATCAATCAAGAATTGAAACCAACGTCAGAAATCGATTAGCAATCGATCTGATGTGTTCTGTGAACTTGGAGAACGATTTGGGAGGCTTCTGGACGGCTAGGGTACGTCTGGAATCGTAATGGGATGAATGCTTTCGTTTTTCCACGTATTGGGTCTATTTATAGGTTAGTATTGTTCAATCGTGCGACTGGTCCATAAGTATGGTTCAGTCGTGCGATTGAACCATGCGGTTGATTCATCCGCACGACTGAATGTTCAGTCGTGCGATTGAGTCAATCTTATGTATCAATCATACGACTGATCCAGTCTCCTGGTTCAGTCGTGCGATTGAGTCAATCGTATGAAGTTATTCATGCGTGTGGTCCTTTCGCATGGGCCATTCGCATGAGAACTTCATTAAGTTATGTTTGAATGTTTAATTAATATAACATAATGTGCAACCATTCAAACAATCATAAACCCAATCAATTCAATCACGACTCATTAATGAAATATTAAACATCACAAGTAACAAACAATTCATATCATTTCATTAATCAATACACTTACATCAT
This sequence comes from Flaveria ramosissima, assembly GCA_025215565.1. Classification (NCBI taxonomy): domain Eukaryota; kingdom Viridiplantae; phylum Streptophyta; class Magnoliopsida; order Asterales; family Asteraceae; genus Flaveria; species Flaveria ramosissima. The sequence continues at coordinate 2,948,264 of CM046042.1, forward strand.
AATCAGACAGACAAGTTCATTACATTACAAATCACGATCTAGGGACATACATGCATCAACAAACTCCCCCTTTGACCTAGATCTATCTAATCTCTTGTCTTCTGCATTACCTCCTTATACTTCTTGTACTTCTCCTCTTTGGTGACTCCTGCGTGAATCTCAAACGCAAAGCAAAGTCGTATAACGTTTTGGAACTGGAGGGCTTGTACAATGTCCTGTGTGTCATAGAACAGTGGCCACTTGTATAATGTGTAGACATCATTAGCAGACAAGTTGGTTAGCCACATCGGGTCGAATACCCTGATAGTATCCATTTGGCCCTCTTTATTCAGAACTATGACAGCTTCAGCGGTTCTCCAATCATAATACCACCATTTGAAATGTGGAGTGAAGTCCTGTGGCATTTCCCTGAGAGGGATTCTCGACATAGTGCGCGGAGGACTCCACTTCAACACAATCTTGGGCTTGCCAGTAATGGCATCAACCTCAGACCTTCTTATATACCTCGTAGGCTGTTGTGGTCTGAAGTTAACCCATCTGGTGTAGTACTCCTTCTTCAGGGCAGCCTCGAACCAGCCTGACATCTTTCTTGGGTCAGCATACAGCAGCTTTAGTTTAGCCAGCTGGTTGAGCTCAAAACCAGGTAGAGTCTTCAGATCATGTGGGAACCTGAAGTACTCTATGCCCTGTTCCCTCTTAACCGCATACGCGTTAAGGTCATCAAAATAAGCCCATGAGATAATCCTGCCTGACACCTTATGGTGTTTCTTGACTCTGTAGAGCTTGGTGTAGGCATCTTTCTTTGGTGTAGCACGCTGGGCTCTTACTTCTTCAAAACAGGCAGCCCACTCAGCCTTGCGAATGTCTACGTCATCATTGGAGGCTTGGGCTGTTCCTTCAGTCTTTTCGGTTTCCTGCTCCATCTTGTCTAGTACCTCAAACGTATCACTGACTAGGGACTCACCCAGGTTGGGGACCACATTACCCTCGGTGTCAGCATACTGAGGGTACTCTTCTGCAGTAATATCTTCAACCTCAACTTCATCAACGTCATTTAGTTCTTCATCACTGGTTGAATCAACTGTTGGAGCATCCTTGACTATTTCATCAGGATTGAGTCTGAACATCTCTGCCAGTTGCTCATCAGATAGGTCATGAATTATTTCCCCTTCTTCAGGGGTATAACTCACAGACCTTCTTACAATCCCTTGCAGATCAAGAATCATGGTTAATTGAGTCTTGACCTGTTGAAGGGGAGCAAAGTAAAACTCATCCCTTTGAAAGTTTGGATCTGTTTGATTTAAACATTCAACACATAAACCATTAGTAAGTAATCAAACAGAAGTATATTAACTTAATATATAAACATTCAACACACTTGTTTTTCATTACATGATTCAAATACAAAATAAATAAATACATAAGACATCTAATCTGTACTTTTGTCTTGAATCATGGGCGTGTCGCTCGGAGGAGCAGAAGTGGTAGATGACTGGTCCTGTCGATGCTTTGATCTTCGTTCTTGACCAGAAGCAGAGGCCGATGCAGCCGCATCCCCTCCTTCTGCTTCGTCATCATCATCTCTACCTTCTGTCCTTTCTTCTTCAGTCTCTTCCTCATCATCATCTTCCTCATCATCATCATCATCTTCATCATCACCATCTCCATCATCCCCATCACCCTCCTTTATCTTCAAGGGCTCATCCTTCGACCCCTTTAACCTCAGCATAATCGTCTTGTTGGTCGTCTCCAACTCCTCTATACGTTTGATTGACTGGGCCTGCTGGTCCTGGAGTTGAGACACCTCGACTCTCTGAGCATCGATTAGCTGGTTTTGCTGGTCTATCACCCGAGCCTGCTCTGCCATCTGCTGAGACTGGGCAGCAGTCAGGTCGGTCAGCTGGCGGATCTGCGCCGCCTTCTCCTCATCTGCAGCGAGCAGGCGCATCACCATACGGTTAAGCGCTGACAGCTGCTCCTCTACCCCGATGTGAGGTAGAGTAGATCCATAAACATGTGGTGGTTGGGCTGAGGGTCCAGCATGATGTGAGGTGGTGGTGGCAGTGGCAGTGGTGAATATGGGTCGGTAGGCTGGTGCTGGTGATGTAGGTGTGAATGGTCTGGTGGTGGATGGGAAGGATACAGTGGTGGTAGGTAAGGTGGTGGCTGTGGTAGTGGAAGTAGTGGATGTGGTGAATATGGGTCGGTAGGCTGGTGCTGGTGATGTAGGTGTGAATGGTCTGGTGGTGGATGGGAAGGATACAGTGGTGGTAGGTAAGGTGGTGGCTGTGGTAGTGGAAGTAGTGGATGTGGTGGCTGTGGTGATGGGTGGTATGTCAGTGGAGGTGGTAGTGGTGGCTGTGGTGGTGGAAGTAGTGGCAGCAGTGGTAACGAAGGTCAGGCGACGCTTCTTCTTCTTCAATCCATGGGGTTGAGCCATCCGCTTCCTCCTAGTCCCGGTGGAAGTGGATGCTCCCCCTGCAGCTCTGCCCACTGAACCCGGAACATAGCTCGGGTCAGTCTCTCTCTCTGAGGAGTCCCGAGGGTGTTCACCAACCACCCTAAGCCCGTGGTCTGTGGGAACAACTTTGCTTCCCACAGTCCTAGTGAGGGGCTCCTCATCCGACTCCTCCTCCTCTTGATCACCAGCTACAAACTCCTGATGGAAACCGGCCATCTCAGCAACCTCTCCGGCAGTGGCAGACCCCGGGGGAATAACGTCTGAATCAGTGCCTCTATGTGGAGCAGGCATATCATCCCCGGCGTCGCCGCTATCATCATCATCTGAGTCAGTATCTGGTATAGCAATATGCTCAACATCTGAATCACTGTCATCGTGGCGCCACTTTCTCTTGGCTGGCGCCACATAGTCAGCACGGGCCAGATGCCCAAACAACCTCCTGACAGGGGTTTCACCTGCTTCCCCCTGTATACCTTCATCCGGCCTAGCGTAGTGTCATCCATGACCTCTAGCACTACAGCATCCTCCTTCTCCTTTGGCAGGGAGGGAAGCTTCTGATCAATAATCATCTGTATAAACCTCGGATACATACAGAAGCCTTCCTTCCCTTTCCCCTCAATGTTCTCCACCAGGTAGGTGAAGATCATTTTGGAGAAGCTGAACGGGTGGTTCAGCACCAATGCTGCATAAGCGTTCTGGATCTGATCCGACAACTCATCAAATCCTCCCTTCCTCGACGCTATGCACTTCAGCAGAACATGCGCAAGATACTTGAACTGGGGACAGAGGTTACTCTTGTTGAGTACCCCAGCATTGATGTCCCCAGAGTACTTGGCTCTCATAAAACATCCGCTGACAGTGAGGGGGTGTAGACGAGTAGGACAATCAGCATCATCCCCTAACTGTAGAACAATCCTCAAATCCTCCTCTGATACGGTAATAGCCTCACCAAAGATCGTACTCCTGATGCAATGAGGCTCAGAGGATCTATCAACAGTCGCGCCTTCCCAGAAGGCCTGCTGCACTGATCTATACGGCGTGCATGGTGTAGAGATAGCATGAGCGATCCTGGATCTCAACAGAAACGTAATGATGCCTGAGAAGTCAGCTGCGTTCCTGGATGTCAAATCCAGATGAGCACATATGTTATGCTTGGTGCTCATGTTCCATCGACTCGCCATCTGTAACACATAACAATATAAACATTAGTTCCACTGGCTACAAGTATAATGAAACACTTAAACTTTGAGTAGAATGTCTTTGTCATACGATTGAGGTTGTGCGACTGAAGACAGTCGTGCGACTGAACAGTGCGATTGAGGTTCAGACGTGCGAATGACCTCATGCGTACGACTGAGTGTGCGACTGGACTCATGCGCATGTACTCTTATGCGGTTACACCAGTCGTGCGACTGAGTCTCATTCGCATGGTTCAGTCGTGCGGTTAAGTAAATCGCCCCCTTCAGTCGTGCGACTGAAGTTCATCCGGACGACCAGTCGCCTGTCTCAGTTGTTCAGTCGCTAATCGTTCGAAACTTCAACAACTAAGTCTTTTAACCCAATTAACCGGTTCATTAGACTCGCATTCTCGTTACTAAAACCTATTTGACTAATTTTAACGTTTTGCTTGGTTTTAATAGGTTATTAGGGCTTTCTTGTCTCGGTTCAAGTTTCACAGTCGAATAATCCAAATTAGGGTTCCAATCCTTCTGTTTTTGGTGAAATAAGACTTCAAACTACCTGTATGATGAATGGCGAACGTCAGTGAATCACAATCAACGGTGAAACTAGGGCAAATAAAATTTTGGCAGCGTAACGGTAGGGAGTGCGATTTAGGGGCGATTTGAGGGTGATGAGTCTCTGCGACCGACTCCTCCTCTATTTATACCAACCCTAGATCCAATCGTGCGACTGAGTTCATACGCACCTTTCAGTCGTGCGAGTGGGGCTCAGTCGTGCGATTGGGTCAGTCGCCCTTCTCCAGTCGTCCGACTGGATTTCAGTCGTGCGACTGACTCACTCGTTCGCACTTAAGCCTCCGACTGGACTAATCGTATGGGCCATTCGGTTTGATGGTCCATACTCATAGTTCATTCGTGCGAATGGATTCCATTCGTATGGTTAGTCCATACGTATGGTCCATTCGTGCGAATGGGTCATACTTAGTTAATTTTCTGCCATTTTGACCAATTTACATTTAAAACCCCTTTTAACTTTATGAAATTAACATTATGAACCTTTGATCATCTTAGACATGATCATCTTATCTGGAAAACATTTTGATCACCTCAGACGTGACCATTTTTATCTTGAAAACATTTTGATCACCTCAGACGTGATCCTTTTAAAAACACTTTGTCACCTCAGACGTGACTATTTTAACCTTTCAAAGCACATATGGTCATCTCAGACATGACCCTTTTAGTGAGTTGATTCCTTCTGATTTTCCTGATGTAGCCCGACACACGACTAAAATTAAAATTAAAACAACTAACTAATTTAAGAACTTAAACAAATTACATAAACAGACATATTTTTTTGGCTTTTTGTGAGAGATAAATCCAGAGATTGATATCTACGGGATTTGGTTCGGGAGTAGATAGCTTCAGCTTAGATTGATCATATCTGGACCAATTCAATTTTGGAATCATACAGGTAAGTCAAATCATTTGGGACTAGTTATTAAAACCTTTGAAGCTCAAATTCTCAGTGTTCATCCAGAGTCGTTAGCAACTTAAGGAAATCATACTGAAGCTCTTAGATTTTCACATTGATTTGGACCTTTGAGAATGTAGCCACAATGATTGTCAGTATATTTGTCCACTTAAATCCATACACAGACTTTTGACCCAAGACTGGTGACTTATTTAGGTTTAATTATTTCAACTAACATTTGTGGATCCCACACTTATATGGTAATCAACATTCCTCAGGAGCTTTTGAGCGGTCTACGGGTATTATTACAAGAAGAGACTATTCTTAGAGCTTTCAAAGAGAAGCCTATCCTCAGGTCAGTGCCATCGCACAGCAGAGAGGCGGCAAACAACAATGAATTCTAGAATATCTAGGTTATGCTTATCCTCAGGTCAGTGCCATCGCACAGCAGAGAGGCACACAACCTATCTCCTTGTTAGAGCAGCTTATTTTATTTTGCACAAAATGCACCAACAACATAAGTCATTAGCTTTATTGCATTTGTCTTTCATTTTTTTCTTGCTTTGCTCTAATTATGGTCATCCGCACACATTTGTGGCGTTTAATTGCTCATTACCCCTTATTGGAATATATTTGATTGTGTTAACCAGTGATAAGATGGAAGCCCACAGTCAGTTGAACGACTTAGTTTGATCTTGAGATCACCAATCAGGTCTAATTGTCTATTGTGTTGAATCTACCAACATATCATTTGTGGTCTAGCAGCCTCTAAGTCTACTTTCTTTGTGTCACCTTAGGAGTTGCCAGTTTTCTATCATCTTTCCTTTTTATATTGCTCAGACTACACAGACTTATACTTTGAACTTTTGCATCTTTTCAAAACTTAAATTTTTAAAGTCCCTCTTGATTTGTTCCTGTGTACTATCATTTTCCAAGGTATTGAATCGGTATCACACACACAATCTACCTTATTTCAGCTAGTTACTCCTTCTCCCTCAATTTTTTTTTAATGTTAACTTGCTGACATATTCTCCCCCTAAAATACTAAAATCATTTCTGGTTTAATTATTTTAGGATTTTCATAAACAGCAAAATAACATGAGTTTAAATAAAATAAAATAAAATAGACAAATAAAATAAAATAAATTAACCTTTAACTAAACTACATCGGACTACACATTATCATCATCAGGAATTACCTCACTTTTCTTTTTAACGCCGTTGACCTCTAACAAATATTGAAAACGTGGTTTATCAAAGGCTTTAGTATAAAGGTCAGCGCGTTGAAAATCAGTATTAATTTTAACCACATCAATTAAGTTCTTTTCAAAGCAATCTCTTATGAAATGGTATTTAATACCGATGTGTTTGGTCTTAGGATGTTGAACCGGATTTTTAGTTACTGCAATTGCAGCAGAGTTATCAACAAAAATAGGAGTAGATGAGAATTTTAAACCGTAATCCCGCATTTGCTGTTGAATCCAGATGATTTGAGAACAGCAACTTGCAGCAGCAACATATTCGGCTTCACAGGTTGACAATGCAACCGATGTCTGCTTCTTACACTGCCAGGTAACTAATCTTCTCCCAAAGAATTGACACCCCGCTGATGTAGACTTGTAGTTCATCTTGCAGCCCCCGTAATCCGAGTCACTATACGCAGTAAGCTCAAAGTCATCATCATGAGGATACCACAATCCAAGTGTGGGTGTACCCTTCAGATAACGAAAAATCCTCTTGACCCCGATCAGATGGTTGACCTTTGGTTTAGCCTGATATCTAGAACATAGACATGTAGCATACATAATATCAGGTCTTGAGGCAGTGAGATACATGAGGGATCCAATCATTCCTCGGTACATAGTGGCATCTACTAGATCTCCATTCTCATCAGGTGCTATATCATGATTCGTAGCAAGTGGAGTCCCAGCAGCAGAAGCATTCTCCATGTCAAAGCGACTGAGAATATCTCCTACATACTTGGTCTGATGTAGAAAGATTCCATTAGGTGTTTGATCCACCTGTAACCCGAGAAAGAACTTCATCTCCCCCATAGCACTCATCTCAAACTCTTTCTTCATCACTGCTTCAAACTCTTTGCATAACTCTTCGTTCTTTGACCCGAAGATTATGTCATCAACATAATCTGTACAAGCAGTAGGTCGCCATCCTTTTCTTTAATAAACAGTGTACAGTCAATGACTCCCCTGCGAAAGCCGTGTTTCACAAGATGAGTCGAGAGTTTCTCATACCAAGCTCGAGGAGCTTGATGAAGCCCATATAAAGCTTTGTCGAGCTTGTAAACTCTATCCCGATGATAAGGATCCTCAAATCCCTCGGGTTGACTTACATAGACTGTTTCCCTGATTTCCCCATGAAGGAATGCACTCTTCACATCTAATTGGTAGACTTTAATCTTCATGTACGATGCATAGGCAAGGAAGATACGAATGGCTTCCATCCTTGCCACGGGTGCAAACACCTCATTATAGTCAATCCCCTCGACTTGGCGAAAATCTTGAACCACCAGTCGAGCTTTGTTCCTGATAATGACTCCTTGGTCATCCTTCTTGCATTTTAGTACCCATTTGGTGCCAATGACTTTAGCACCTTTAGGTCTATCAACCAGAGTCCATACACCTAACTTCTTAAACTGCAGAAGTTCTTCTTGCATGGCACTCACCCACGCCTCATCATTTAGTGCCTCACTGACATATTTTGGCTCAACCTGCGAGACAAAACATCGATAAGCACCATCATGAATGTAACCTTTCTCCATAACCGAGGCGTAATCAGCTGAGTATAGCTGATTTCGGGTTTGTACTCCTGATCTGACATCCCCAATAACATTGTCAAGGGGATGATAGACGTTTAGTCGTGATCCTGGAGTAGTAGGAACAGCCACCTCAGAACCGAGATTATGAACATTTTGTTCTGCATCTGAGGTAGTTGGAGTTTGAGGTTCCGAAGTCGAAGGAGCATCACTCGTAGATGCTTGTGGACTTTCAGGAACTTGAACCTGTTCCTCCTGACTGTTCTGGTCATCTGCTACAGTTTCATCTTCAGAGGAGGAGTCACTGTCATCGACTACTCCCCCTGACTGAGTAGATGATTCTCCCTGTGTGCTAGATGGTGTATTCAGAATATCATACATCATCCTAGTAGCTAACTCATCATCCGAGGGAGAGAGAGGAATGTTGAAGGACTTGAAGAATCCATCATAATCGAAGAAGTATGCAGGTCCTTTGCCTGTAGGTGGTGTGGTATATCTCTGAACGTCGACATTACACCACACTTCTACAAGACCCGTTGAGTTATTGTAAACTCGCTTGTTCGGTATGTTGTATCCTAGAAAAATTCCTTCATCTGCCTTCTCGCTGAATTTTCCTTCTTGTGTCTTCTTCAGAAGTGTACACGGCGCGCCAAAAGGTTCAAGATACTCCAAATTTGGTTTGCGTCTTTGTAGTAGCTCATAACATGTCTTTCCGTGGCGCTTGACTATTAGGACTCGATTCAGTGATAACATGCATTTGCCACTGCCTCATTCCAGAATTGGATAGGCAGTTTCGAGTCAGCCAGCATAGTCCGTGCCGTCTCTATCAAGCTTCTGTTCTTTCTCTCAGCAACACCATTCATCTGAGGCGTGTAGGCAGAAGTGAATTGATGAACAATTCCCTTTTCCTTGCAGTATGCCTCCATCCATTGATTCTTGAATTCTGTCCCGTTGTCTGAGCGTACTTGTCTAACTTTTAGCTTGTAGAGAGATTCCAGTGTGGTTACTAATTCCTTGAATGACTCAAATGTTTCTGATTTGGATTTCAGAAACATTACCCAAGTGAACCTTGAGTAGTCATCAGTGACCACAAAACAGTACAAATCGCCTGCAATGCTCCTTGTACTGACTGGACCAAACAGATCCATGTGAAGAAGTTCAAGAGGAAGTTCTATTGAATGAACTTTCTTTTCCTTATGAGACTTCTTTGTCTGTTTGCCTTTCTTGCAAGCTACACAAAAGTCAGGAAGTTGGAAGTTCTAGACATTTACTCCTCTCACTAAATCCTTCTGAATCAAATGATTCATCTTCCTTTGACTAATGTGTCCCATTCTCCTATGCCAGGAGATTGATCCTTCTCAGTAGCTTTAGATAGAAAGCACTAAACCTCATGATCCGTTGTAGCAGCTGTTGACAGATCCAAGACATAAAGGTCTTTATATCTTGAAGCAGTCATCAGAACTTGGTCCTCTGGGATCATGTAGTCTTTCTTCAACACGTAACACTTCTTGTTGTCGAAGATGACTTTAAAGCCTTTATCGCAGATTTGGGAAACAGAAAGTAAGTTATTCTGAAGTTGTTGAACGTAGTTCACCTTATCAAACTTAACTTTCTGATTTCCCACTTCTCCCTGAGCTGTGATGTATCCTCCCTTGTTTCTGCAAAGGAAACATGCCCTCCTTTTATTTGTTTGACGTTTGATAAAAGGGCTCTATTTCCTGTCATGTGCCTGGATGCTCCGCTGTCTATAATCCACGTGTTAGTCTCACGCTATATCGAACACCCTGCACATACAAAGTAAATGTATTAGTTTAGGTTAGGAACCCAAGCCTTTACTGTCTTGGGTTTCCCAGAGGCATCACACATCATAACCTCTACCCATTGACCCTTAGAGGGTGAGTGTAAGGATTCCTGAAGTCTGATGCAACCCAAAACAGCTTAAGTGTCTCAGCAAACATGCACTAAGTACAAGTGAAGAATGCTTCGGAAGTTTTACACAAAGCATTAGAAAACTCTAAGTGTAAAATCTTCCGAAGCCAAGACCAATATCTTCCGAAGCCAAACATGAAGTCTTCCGAAGCTTCAGAGACAAAGTCTTCCGAAGCCTCATCCTATGAAGACAGATTTCTTCCGAAGACTTTTAGTACACCTGCTTTATCTGATGTACTGTTCCATAAAGCACCTTTTCCGCTGCATCTCTGTAAAGTCACCAACTTACATGAGTTGGTGAAAAGGGTCATGCTTTTGGTAACTGTACATTGAGGTCTTGAGTCTGTAACTTTCCACTTTATGTACTTTATCCTTTTGTATTGTAAAAGGATGTGAGCTATGGCATGTCAATAGTCACAAGGTCAAAAGGCAGATATGCCTTTTGATCCTACAATTGATTTTGTTAGTGTCTAGTCAATTGTATCCAGCTGCCTTCAAAGTATGGCCGGCTGTAGGTTGTAGTATAAGTATTTCAAGTTCTTGTATCTTTTTTAATGCTTTTGTAACACTTGTAAGAGAACTTGAGAAAAGCAATATACTGCCTCCTTGAACCCAACTCTCTTGTTCTGTCTCTACTTACTTGTGTTCTTAGCTTCACCTTGGTTACCAGTTCACTGTTTTATTAGAGATTAGTTATTCTCCTCATTGTGTGAGGTGTTGTAATTGTGGTAAGCCCTTAAACGGTCCTGCAATTGGTATCAGAGCTTTTCCAGGCTCTTGGATATAAGATCTAACCATCTTAAGATCCCTCACAACACACAAAAGCTAAACTCTTCAAATGGCTGCCATCTCTAAGACTGATATGGAGACTGGAACCATGAACAAATCCCCACTGATCACTCTTGATGATTTTGACCACCTGGTGCATGAGGATGGAAGGCTTCATCAGGTCTCTTGATTCAGAATGTGGGAATCTGTTGAGAATGGACCTTTCATACCCAGCACCCCCTCTGCTACTGGTGCTGGTATGATTCCTAAAGATGTGGCCAACTACTCAGATGAAGATAGAAAAGAGTAGAAATTGATAGGAAGGCCATGACTGCTCTTCAGACTGCTCTCCCAAACTCTGTATACAGAGGCTTCAAGAAGTGCAAGACAGCCAACCGCTGTGGGATGACACTGAAGCTGATGTATGAAGGCTCCTCTGAAGCCAAGGAGAACAAGAAAGATCTTCTGAAGCAGCAGTTTGAAAATTTCACCTTCAAGCAGGTGAGACCATGACTCAACAATACTTCAGGTATGTTGAGATTGTGGATACCCTAGTGGATGGAGGAGTTCCTCTTGAGAACAGGGACATTGTAAGGAAGTTCATGTCCTCACTTCCTAGGCAATGGACACACTATTGTGTGTGATCAAGAGGACTGAGAACCTTAAGACTCTTACTCTTACAGAGTTGTATGGGATTCTCAGTGGATACCAGATGGAGATGAACTGCAAGGTTCATCTGGCAACTCCAACAATCAAATGGGTTCAGCCCTTCATGTGGTTGAAAGGGACAGCATAGAACCTCAGCATCATCTCTTATGCTACCCTGACAACTCACAAAAGGGTCCTTTCATCACCTTCCCGGAGACACCAAGGGAGAACTTTACTCAAGGAAGCCCATTCCAAGAGACAAGTTCTTCTCAAGCCTTTGTGTCTGCAGATGAAAGCTGTGGGAATTATCTCTTCACTCTTGAAGACCTGGACTGTATCCATCCAGATGACCTGGAATACATGGAGATAGTTCAGCAGATGGCTCTCCTCACTCACAGAGCCAAGAAGTTCTACAAGAGGACAGAAGAAGATTCCCAAGCAATGCTACCAGCAGCAAGTTTGGGCTGGATAAAAGCAAAGTTAAGTGTTACAACTGTAACCTTATGGGTCACTTTTGCCAGGAGTGTAAGGCACCTAAACAAATGGGGGCCAAACACAACCCAGACCAAACTTTGCTGACAAAGCTCCTCAGGCTGAGAAGACAAAGAGCAACATGCTGCTGTTGCTGTTGAAGAAGGAGGCTTTGACTGGAGTTTTCAGGTGGGGAGGATGCTTCTCCAAACCAAGCACTGATGGCTGACCATGATGAAGCAAGGTATTTGAACATCTTGCTCCCCTGAATGCATTGCTAAAGTAAATAGATACAGGTCCTATAACCTAGAGATGAGATCTGATCTTGAGTCATTAAACATATTAAAATCTGATTTTAGAAAGTCTGAAAATGATTACAAGTTAAAGATAGAAGACTTGGAGAAAACCATTTCAGTACTAAAACATGAACATACAGATTTCAGACTCAGATCCAAGATCTCATCACTAAGTTAACTGAGTGCCAGGCTGAGCTTGTGATCAGCAAAGCCAAGGCCAGAGAAAAGTGTTCTGAAGAAAGAGACCTTCAAGAACATGATATCCTCATCCCCCTGCACAAAAAAGTTTGTTATCAAAACAGACAGGGACTAGGATCAAATGAGATAGCTCCTCCACACACAATCTTGTCTGTAAGATCTCCTAGGTGTGGAACTTGTTAAGATGAGCTTCCTCTCAAGATCCTTAAAGTGAGGATATGAAGAAGTGATAGTGAGAATTCCTCTGAGAAGAGTGAAG